>OZ026516.1:73296504-73618047 GCA_964019695.1 Loripinus fragilis
AGTACGAGCGAGCAAAGCGAGCGATGAACATTTTTGCAGAGTAATGCAGAGTAAAAAGCTAAGATGGGTAAATAAAAAAAAAGCAGAACAGAAAAAAAAAACAATTATACTTAACTACTAAAGAAACCTGACACATACTGTGTGTCAAGTGTTTGGTAGTAAATGAATACGATGCACACTTGTCTTTCCATTGCGTAAAGTTGAACAAAGGTAGACTAAGATGCACTGAGATTAGTTGAAAAGATGAACTAATTTCAGACGTCAGCTATCAAAATGTCACATAACTCATAAAATCAATTTTTGCAAGAACATAGATGTTCTGCAAAATTCACCAGAAACCGCGATTCTTTGTTATCCCATTGACATCTACTGGGCATTCAATTTCATGCATGCATTATTCAACCCCAAAGCCTCTTTTCATTTTCTTAACTTCAATTTTACGTTATCAGCGTTTTATGGACTTTTTAAAAGCACTGTCACTTTATAAACTTTTTTTCACTTTGTATGGTGTTTGGAATGCATTGTGACAATTTGTCAGTCTTTTTGATCTCCGTAGCTGCTGCCTACGTCTATATTTAGCGACGTCAAGCGTTATAATTACATGCTGATACGTGTATACTGCAAAGCTTGAAATTTATACGCGATTAAAGTAAAGTATAGCCAAATGGCACTTTAACGAAGTAAACAGCACCCGCTAAACCGCGACATACGCTGACAAAGAAAAAACGGCTATTATCCATAATTTACGTCGTTAAACTTGGTTTATTCCACTTTTAGCATTTTGCGTGACGCGAAACATAAGATCTGATTCTTTAAAATACATTCTCTAACAAGGATTGGTTGACTCCAAGTCATTTCAGTTTCTAGAAAATTGCTAAAGGACATATGCTACTAAATACTTCCCATGTTGAAATATATTCAATGCTTTGCATACGGTTTGTTTTAAGCACGGGCTATCCATTTATGCAATAAAAGGATATGTCAGCGTGCTTATTTGTTCGTAATCTCATCACGAAGTTTTCAGCACTTCACCAATTTTCAAAAAAAGATAAAAGAATTACACTAGTCCTACATATCGAGCTAAAATAATTGTAATCTTCAGCCAGCTTCATACTTTGTGCTTAAATTATTGCTCATGACCTCAACGCTTAAAAACAATGTGCAAGTTTATTTGTTATCCCAAGCTTTGACAAGATACTGCATGATATATTTTGGCAATTCGTCAAAAAATGGACTTTTTTTTAGAATAAATCATATATTTAAAAATCTGATGTTGAAAATCTTAATTAAAATTCAGGAATGATCATTTCGGTCGTTTTGATGATGCCATTTTACTAGTATGAAGCATTAAACATTGAAATGCTAAAAAAGAAAGGAAAACACACTGAAAATAGGTGCGCATCCGGGAATCGATCCAGGCTCTCTGATTTCATAGCCAGACACGCTAACTACCAAGCCACGAGGTCAGGTCGTGCGCCGCTTTAAATAACCGTACAAGTAGAAGAGACTCGGCAACTTTCGTATTTGTATCCAAGATAATGATTTCGTCTGAGCTACATTTATCTGTCTTTGGTACTGAGACGATCAGTTCTGATTAAAGGACAATAGATATTTCGGACACACTTTAATTACTTACTTTATGAATGATGCGCATAAAAATTAGCCGCAAATGTCTTTAAACAAAGGGAAAAAAACAATGCCGTTTAGACAACGTCGAAAGCATAACTTAAAAACCACAAATCATACGCCACAGCAAGAAATTCCAAATTTTTAAAATGCACTTTTGTCTGTACTGGTATTGGCCTTGCATATTCATGAAATTGCAATAAAATTAAACAAGTTTTTTTGCGACGATCTCCAAACGTATAGAGCAATCTGAAAACTTATCTAAGCCTAACGAGCATTCTAAACTTAATGATTACATAAACAACAAAGCATTGAATGACACAATCTTCAAAATTCCATTAATAACACCGTCACAAGTTTCTGAATTTATCCCAAAACTTAACACACGGAAAGCTACAGGCCTCGATGGAATAGGCCCTAAAATCTTAAAAATGGCTTGTGAAATTATATCACCGAGTATTGCAGATCTTATAAATAAGAGTATAATCAGTGGCCATTCCCCCCAAACATCTTAAAACTGCTAAGATATACCCAATTTATAAAATGAGTGCAAAAGAGGACCCATCTAACTATCACCCCTACCATTTGAAAAGTGTTTGTAAGACATGTAAACAGTGATCTCATGTGATACCTAAACAAATATAATTTGATACTTCTGTGTCAGCCTGGTTTCAGTCATAAGCATAGCTGTAATACTGCGCTAGTCAAATTAATTGAAATATGGATGACAAGCATCGATAATGGCGATATTATTGACACTTTAATTATAGACTTTCGTACAGCTTTCGACATGGTCGACCAAACCCTTTAAATAAAAAAGCTTGAATATTATAAATTCAGTGATTCTTCTTTAAACTGGTTCAAGTCATTCCTTAGTACTCGATTACAAGCGATAATGAGTGAGAAAGGTCTCTCCGAGTTCGCCAAGATACTATCAGGGGTACCTGAAGGGTCCAGTCTCGTATAGGATGATTTGGGTCTGAGGGCCAGGTCCAATCATAAAATGAATGCGATAAATGGCTCTAATATGCACCTCTGTTAGAATGACAAACGTATCCCTAACGTGCTCATACAGCGTTACGTAAATTCAATAAGGCGACGTATTCTGCTTAGCATTTGTAAAACGGGGAGGTCACAATGGTTACCGATGATCATTTTAACATCACTTTAAACAGCACGCAGTCAGTAATTTCTTGTTTCCAAATGCTCTGTGGCTGTTTTATTTTTCTTTAGAAATTTTCATTCTGACCCCTCTGTACTGAATTATTTCATCCAATATGTTTTTTCAGAGACATCAATCAGGCATTGGATATTCGATGACAGAAAAAATAACGCCGAAAATTAATTAATCATAAAAAATATACTTTTGAATACTATGTAAAGTTTTCATTTTGGGTCAGTGTATGTTTGGCTTACGTGAGAAAACAGAATGTATGCTCAGTGTTGCGAATATCTGACATTATACCACCCTTACCAACTTTAGCATGAAATATCTTATGATGTGCAAGGTCTACACTGATGTAGGTGGTATAAAATAGTTATACCATTATTGTCCTCCTGTACGTAAGATAATCCACTCGCTAAAGCTCGTGGATTATCTCCACGTACAGGCGGACAACCCATGGTATAACTATTACTTGGCAACTTATATCTAGGACAAGTTCAAACAATATGTGCTCGAGTTCAACAAACTTTAAGTGTGTCAATTACCATATGGTTCAAATGACATAGTATTTATATTTTAGACAAAATAGAGGGAAGTGGAAGATAATAAATGAGCCAGTGCATGAGATTTCCAACAATTTGACATTTTGACAAGTGTAGACTCGGACGAGCCTCTGCAGCCTCCCTTTAAGCTTAGGAACTCCAAATGGTGTTCAGTCAGTAGCTTAACAGTCATAGAAAACTCAAGCGACTAGCAATAGCTCTGATCAGACTGCGCGTATGCGCAGGCTGATCTGAGGCTTTGCTGGTCGCACATAAATCTCATGCATATTTGTAGCGGTATTTATTGGTCTATGGATATCGAACATTATTTTCTAATGGAACACATCAGGGTTTGCTATCCGCCAGGCATGTGAGGTCGCCTCCTAGGACACTGGTTACGGACCCTAAAGCTAGAAACGCCGTACTAAAGCAAAGTAAGACGTCATGTCACGCGTCACGAGAAATTATACTTTTCTCGCACACCAGATTAGGATTTCCGTTGCTTTTACCCATCTCAGGCACCCGTACCTAAAAACGCTCTGGCGCACCGTCGATCCGTGAAGTCATTGTAATGATGTCACCATGTCGCATCTCAGCCTTTTCAGGATTTTCTGGAAGTCTTTTCCAAGTTTTCCCAATATAAATGAGGTATTAAGTGGTGAGCAAGAAAAAGAATCCGTTATTCGTGTGAGGATTGGATAGAAAAATCCGTCCTATCACTCGGCACGCCTCCTGATGCCAATCGGTGATCCTCGAGACGGATTTTCTATCCAACCATCACACACATGATGGATTCTTATAATCTCCATCTGATTATTCCGGCGACACATTGCAATATGCCGTCGAAGAAATGAGCTTGTCGTTCTAGTACGGACGCGCGACAAATGATTATGTAGCCGGAGCACTTGATATACATGAGAGTGAGGGTGGGATAGGGAAAGCGGACCCGAGGAACACCATTTGGCATCACTTAGGCTTGTCGAGTTTACCTGTATCTACCTAGCGTCTTTTTTGTTGGACATAGGCAAACAGTGGAGACCCAGATCAGGCGCTGCGCCTGATCAGGGTCTCCACTGCAAGTTTGCTTTACAGAATGGTCTTACTGACTATTAAAATTGAATTATGATGAAAAATACCACCCAACAACCCTTAAAAAGGGAAATGGACTGGTCCAATTAATGGGGGCTGGAAATTCCATTAGGCATAAATGGGTTAAGATAACGATGTTCCTCAGAGCAGGCGCGCTTGCCAAGTAATGACAATGCCATGCTACCGTATGATCAGGGGCGTAGCTGGTCTGCACCTTTGTTGTAAAAAGTCAGGGTTTCTCGCATCGAGGTCCATATGATATTAAAGCCCAGGCATACTGGCCTCTGCCTGGCTACGCACCTGCGTATAATGGAATATTTTTCTTGCTCATTTATATTTCGGCCTTTTCAATTATTTTGAAGAACGCACTTTGTAAGGCGATTAAAATCCAACGGCACGACAAAAAAATCCAAGGGTCATTGCACGAAACTGCACTTGACGTCTACTTTTTGCTATACTGTAAAACGTATTGAACGAGACATCGATGGAATATTGTTCAGCATTATTGAAAGAACAATTGTTTTTATTTTGTTCCCCTGAAACAGTTCTGCCTTGGTCATGGCAGTCGACCAAAGGTGCTAAAATCGCATTCTTTTGATCGTCGCCGGCAAAATGTCTCTCAAAAAGATATTTTGCCATAAGATATTACCTTTTCTTAGTGGCAGACTAGAAGCTAAGTATACATAGCGTCTTACCACACAAGTCGTTCAATGCATTGTCTTTGATTAAATACGCTACGAACTCTGGAATAACACTGTGGTAGGGTTTTGAAGATAAAATGGCCAGCCGCACCCATCTTTCGATGATTAATAGCAAAGCGAACGAGTTTCGTCAATGATGACGTTCACTGCGCCGAAATTCGTTCGCTGTGCTATTTATTGATTTTCACTGATCCTGCAATTTGAGTCTAAACAGTGACATAAATATACGTCACTGGTCTTAATTGATGCCTCCATCGTGGTTTTAAGTGGGCCACAGAAAATGAACTTGGTGAGTGGAAGCTATGGGCAATATTCATGAGTAAAGTGTTCCATGATTGGTCAATAATAATAATAATAATAATAATAATAATAATAATAATAATAATCAGTGACCTATATTAGAGTGACTGGACACTTCATTTTTCAGCCATATAGGTATGTCGTGGCATGTGTCACGTGACTAACGCCTGGTGCGCCTTTTATCGTACACACTCAAAATGGCGATGCAGCTTATGAGACCGCTGCATTTATAGGTACTTTAAAGAGCATACTTCGTCCTTAATATCGCTTATTGGTAAATATTGTTAATAACAATCGAAAAAACATATATGAAATATTGCTAAATGCTTTGTTTCTGCAATGTAAAAACTAATCCTATTGAGTTATGACCGTGTAAATAACGGCCGATTTTAAGAAAGTTGCGGAAATCTGCAAAAAATGGCTTCAAAAATACCTCTTTCACTCTGACGAATAAAGCTTCAAACATGGCTATAACTGTGTCTCGATTTATCAATATTCATAAAATAAGATGTCAAATGATTCATAATTATCGTTATCGTGTAGATAAATGATATCGAGTTTCCCTCATTTACCTGTGTAAGATACACGACAGTGTTATTTGAGTTGAGTATTGGTATTTTATTGGAGTTTCTAGTCACTCTTATATAGGTCACTGTAATAATCAAACGGGAATAAGACATACTGATGTCACTGGTTTTGTTGATTAAAAGTTTATATACGTTCTGCTTAGAAAAAGGGACCTTGCAGCGTGATCTATATTTCTAGAGAATTTTTCTCCCATGTAGGGTTCCCACCTTCAGAGGCCTTTAATGGTAATACATGGTAGTAACCAGGGTCTCTCATTTTTGTGCATTGGTTAAACTGGGTCCAATCTGTAGTTGTGAGAACAGCTACAAATTCTATGATGGAGGCCTTTGGAAAACATTTACAGGTCTGGGCCCAGTCATTCGGGATCTGCGATCAGGTATAGGTCAAGCCAGCCTGCTCAGCACCACAGATTAGCAATAAAATAAAATAAAAAATAGATAGTCTACTTTGCGATGAGTGAATAACGATGCGCTGACCTGACTGTGCAGGTGCACAGGCTGGTATGCGAATGTGTTATTCGCGTGCTGTAATGTGAGAGTTTCTCGCGACATAGCCCATAAAGAGAACGCCTTTTTCAGGGTTCAAGCCAGAGAAGGTTCCAGCAAATCTTGACGCCATTGTTATCGGTAGCGGTATTGGTGGATTGACTACAGCTGTTCTACTGGGGAGGACCGGTCAAAAAGTTCTGGTTCTAGAGAGACATGACCAGGCTGGTGGCACTTGTCATACATTCATTGACAAGGGATACGAATTTGATACGGGTATGTATTCTTGTATTTATGATCAATGTTATATATTGTTTTTTTACCCAACCGTTTTTACGGAGTAATTGTAGTATAGTCAAACTATTATCCCTCGGTACCTTCGGCCTCGTGCAATAGTGCATCAGGTCGTCCACGACACCTCGTGGTAATAGTTTTGACTATACTACAAGCAGGCATGAATTAACTGTATACTTTGCTATTTTAAGGCTACGGATGTTGTTCGGTGATTCTGTTGTTGTGTTTGTTATTGCTCCCGGGTTTCATGTTTTCCCTGGTTTTGCATTGGCGTAGCTCCCATTACGGAATTTACGCACGTGTGTAACAAAAACAGTAGCATTCAAGGGAGTTGACCAATGTGCTAAAAGTGATTTTCCATACCAAATGGAACTGCTCTTAACGGAAAGAATTCGCTCCTTCTGGGAGCAAATCCCTTCTTTTAATAGAAGTTTCCATTTTCAAAAGGGAGGGAGACGAAGAGAATCACTACTTAATCTGGTAGTGTCCAATTGATGAGCGTAACTTTTTCAGCTTATTGGCCATTGTTTAGTGCTGTAGCGGTGTATGTTCTTCTGTCCCTTCTCTAGTTTGACAATCATCTCCCTGTGCAGGAAGAGAAAGCATTGGTTGCTTTACTTCCTTAGCAGGCCCATGACGTCGAATCAACGTCGATGCGATGTAGTTTTTAAATAATGTCGTATCGACGTTGATACGATGTTGTTTTGACAAATGTGCCTGCTGGGTCATTGTACCCAGCATGCACATGACGTCGGTTATTGTACCCCGCAGGAACATGACGTCGGTTATTGAACCCAGCAACGGGTGCTTTCAAAAGGTATATATCCTTTACTGCTTTTACCTGTAATCAGATATTTATCGTTATTTACCCGTTTCTATGAAACCTTTATTACGAATCCTTGAACCAACATTTACCCAGTGTTGCCGTATAAGTATGAGACTGTCCATTGTGTACTTTAAGGAGTCATAGGTAGTAGTATATGTGTGACTTTAAGGGTAATCAAAGATGACGCAATCGGCGGCCATTTTGTATCTATTTTAGTAACCCAATTTCATATCAGAAAATGTGAAGATTTACGTAGGTTGCGCGTGCGCGACGACCATTTTGGAAGACGTCGCCATATGTGACAATAAAAATGATAATGAATGTTATATTTCATGACGAACAACATAAAAATTGAAAATGAATTTTATGAATATAAAAGAAGTCAATTAGATCAATCCAAAGAGCAATAAAATGCACTTGCGAAATTATTGCCAATAATTTTATTATAAATTTACTATAAAGGGCCCTTATAACCTCACAAAATTAAAGCTCCAAATTCATGCGCCCATTCCAATATGCAAATGTATGTCATTAAAGTTCAATCAATTTATACTTTACAAACAGAGAGAGAGAGAGACATGGATGGGAGAGGGTTGGTTGCATTGTGATCCCTCTATAATGGTTTTTAATAATGCAACAACGTCATTTGATATACAGCACTCCGGGTGGGGCTTTTGACCTGTGTATATAAGTAAGAACTTGCAGTCTTTACCTCAGCAGAGTCAGCAGAGAGAACGGTCACAAAAATGGAAAGCATATTATTATATCCAAACAAGAGCTTTGTGGGAGGTCACAGAAGAGCATTAGAATATTGTTTAGCATATAGCTTTGAGCAAAACAGGACATATCATTTACAATAAAGGCGGTATTAAGGATGACGTTTGATTTCAGCCTTGCAGTGACAATTATGTGGACAATTTCATTTTGCATATCTTGATGGCAGACCATCTCATCCAAAAGAAAAGTTCAGTCAAAGTCAGATACAGAAAACAGAACAATATGTTTCATGTTGGAGAGAAGCGGGCACGATGAGCTCAAATTTAAAGCAATCTCTTTATCCTCTGTAAATGACATGCCAGCAGAAATGCTGGCAAAATACCATTTCGAATGGAGGATAAGGAATGTGACCCTACAGATTACTTTTTCCAAGACTACAAGAAAACGTGTACAAATGAACTGCAACATGAGATTTCCAACAATGTGGTATGTGCGACCAGCAAAGCCTCAGATCAGCCTGCGCATACACGCAGTCTGATCAAAGCCTTTGCTTGTCGCTTGAATATTCTATGAGTCTGAAGCTACTGGCTGAACATCATTTTGAGTTTCTAAGCGTAACAGGAGGCTGCACATGCTCGTCTAAGGACACATGAGTATGGCGAACAGGGACTTTTTCTTAAAGACATTGACGTCACCGTGGATTATGCTGGTAGTTTTGATAGAGAGGAAGTGGTTCACTATATGGCTGCCAACGATGACTTTCGTTGTCAGGAAGCAGTTGAAGATGCAACGAAAACTATACTTGAAAATAGTGACAAAGTTGGAGGGAATTTTTTGACGTAGATGGAGAATAAATGGTATGTCCATGAGGAATAAGAATTATAAAAAAGATGGTACAGATGCTAGAATGTAAAGAAGTGAGTGGGATGGAAAGATTGGGTTTCTCAGGAAGATACCAGATTGGCGCACGCTAGGGATAAGGCTAGTCAAAAAGGTTAAACGAGGTCAGAAGTAACCTTCTACTGCAAAAATGAAATTCTGAGTGACGAAAAAATGGAAGCTACATTAAAATGTATCATTCAATATGTTGACGCTTCACTGGTTTATACCACGCCATATGTATGGGGTTGGCATGCGTATTATGATAGTTTGCTGCACAGCCTGGTAGAGAAGGAAAGAAGACATAGACATGTCCTAGACATGGCTCCTATAGTATATTCGTACAACTAACTTACACAAAATATAAGTGGACAATTCATTAGTAAATTGTCAGAAAGAGAGACATGGTCGCTCTTTAACCTAACCCTAATGGAAACATACCCATTGACTTGATAGAAATTCTACACATATCCAAATCTGGGAAGAGAAATGACCGCTTAAATCTTTTACGTGCCAGGTACTTTAAATTGATGCCAGACAGAACCAACAATTTCACTACAAGATTAGTATAGTAAGTCACAATTACGTGTTCACGTCCTTTAGTGGGACTGAAAAATCCCATGAAGATCTGGTTAAAAAGGCAGATCTCCAGCTACATGTTAACTGTTCACCATAACTGACCCACGTTAAAGACAATCAATAGAGTAAAGTAAGAGCGGAGTCTATATTGGCACAAGATTTAGATATTGTTATTCCACTAGTGCAAAGTGTAAGTACAAAACACACAGACAAATGCGCATTAAAGGATGCTGTCAAACAAATTGCTGAAGATAGGCGTCAATCGAACTGGAACTCGAAGAAAAGCGAGAAAAAATAAAAGCACTGGAACTGTACATAGAAAAATATTCTGACAACGAGATTATACCATTACGTAGTCTTAAATTAGGAACATACCAAATCATGGCTTTTAAAGAATATGCAACAAAACATGGAGACACATTTATAAGGATTCTGGAGGTAAGTGGACTCTTAAGTCCATGCTATTCTAACAAATACCTCGAGGATCAGGTCAAATATTTTCTTAAGAATAAGAACATTGAAACCATTTAAGATCCAATGAGAGGCTATATTACGTTATATAACAAACCATAAGCTGCACTTACCATTAAAGGTTGGAAACAAAAGGGCCAATATAATATAATTATATACTGCTCTGGGATGGTCATGTGTCTCAAGGAATGATAGTTTAGCCATGTTTACAGACGAGATGAAGCAGGAAATAAACGAAACAGAAACGAACTTACAAGAATACTCGTCCAAATCAGCCAATCAAGTAGCAGTAATCCCAGTTTAGGTACCCTATAAGACATTAAACAATGTAACAGAATTGCCAATTGGAAGTATACAAAACGTGGCAGTAATAGGATATGCCAAACATTATGGTACAGATTGACTGGTTGTACAGCAAGAATATGGTATGCTGTACCAAGCCGGGGAGTTTCTAGAAAAGATCAAAGAGGATTTATTAAATGGTTGTAAAATAATAATAGAAAAGTGCAGAGTGGATTCATTCAAACGAAACTTTGTTGTGTGTAAGATAGTGCAGCAAGGTGACTTGTCTGGTTTGGTGGAATACAGGTCAAAGACAATGTTGTGGGCAAAGAATTCTGGCTCAAAAGTATTGGACGTTAAAACAGTCACACATAAAAAGCAAATGCGCAAATGAGTATTATTAGGGGATGGAAATGTATACAAAATAAAGAATCTAAATTGGAAGACAATGTTAAACCTGGTCAGTAATTGTACATGTGTAAAAACTATTTATGACTACAACGTTGTAAATTGTTTACTCATAAATGCTTATTTTATGTCATTATATTTATGTATTTAATTAAACATAAAATAAACTTTGGATTGTCTATTTCTTTAATACCCCAAAAGGTCATAGACGACTGAAGAGCCTGTTCAATATACATCCGAGATACAGATACACATTTCAGTTAGCAGATTACGTATACGTGTATCCCCTTATTTCCCTCCTTTAATAACGTCGCCTACGCATGCGCAAAAACATAAATCTTTACATTTTCTTATATGCAAATGAGTTACTAAAATAGAAACAAAATGGTCGCCTATTTCGTCATCTTTGTTTACCCTTAAAGTCACATAAATACTACTACAGGTAGAATTTTCTAATGTATGATATATTTTTGTCCCTGAAGGTTGTTTTAATCAGAGAAAAAAGTGTAGCCCCTGATAAAATTCAGCGTTCCATCTGGGTTTTTACTCTTTGCCAAAGTATCCTTGCCAAAAGGATTAAAGAACTTTATAATTGTATGAGTATGTTATTTTCTTCACCAGGTATACACTATGTTGGTCAGATGGGTGAGGGTGATGAACTACGTATTCTACTGGATCAGGTTACAGAGGGGCAGGTATCCTGGAGTCCACTGGACAGAGACTTTGATAGGGTAAGATTGCTGTTTGCTAGGCAATGTGTATATCCGAAGCCAAGTTGGTACTGTGCTTCCAGGTTTTAAGTTAACACTTTTGTTCTATTTTCCAGTGTTTTTTACATATTTGCATTTGTTACACCTCGAAGACAAAAAGCAAAGCAACCATCTCTCTCTCTTCCCTATCTAGATGATTGCAAAACTAGAATGGATATAAAGTAACACACTCAAAAACATAGAACAATTACAGAGTCCCACAATGAGAGTAACAATCAACAACGAATCAACAACAACAGAACCAACGCCTTAGAACGGATAGTAGCCAAAGCCTTGGGGGTGGGGCTTAAATGCAGTTACTGGAACCAAATCTTCGCCCTAGATTCTGCCGTTTGTTGTTGACGCACAAAAAAATGTTAAGCTCAAGAGGATTCCTAACTATTGCAAAGTATCATCATATAGAAACAATATAATCAAATTAACGCACTATGACGAAACAGAGAAAAGGGCTCACGACTAACAGATAGTCAGAGCTAAAGAAAAATTATGTTGTGTCAAGGTGGGCCCAGCTACAACCAAGCACCAGGTATTCATTAATGAGGACAGAGGAGCACAGTGGCTCAGTGGAAGAGTGTTGGCTCAAGATAGAGGGGTTATGGGTTTGAGCCTCACCTAAGGCACTGCGTTGTGTCCTTGAGCAAGATACTTTACCCTCTGCTTAGTTCTGGTTCAACCCAGGATAACCCGTCCGGACATGACTTGACATTGATGAAATGGATGTAAAGGGTGAAAACAATAAAGCAAACAAACAAATTAATGAGGACAATTCAAGTAAATTCGGGAGTTGATGCTGTTATTGCCAATCGGTGATACACATTAACTTAACGCTTACAAATTAGGGAAACACACCTATTCTTAGCATATTAGCCAAGTGTCCTTTTTGTCGGACATAGGCAAATAGTGCAGACCCAGACCGGACGCTGTGTTCTTTCTACTCTCACCCTTTATTTTACGCCTTTATATTGGGTGCCGTTTAAACTAGACTTTGAGTAAATGCATTGCTAGTTTTAAAAAAGTAAAAGTGTTAAAATGTTAAGGATAGGAGTGCTCTTCATTTCCCAAAATTTATCGTATTCACACTGCGCACGCGTACGAAATACACTTAAAATTGTGACGTTTGTCATTGGAAAGATGAAACTGGTGTCTTTCAGTTTATTTTCAGATGCTTTTCCCCCTAGACCCAAGATGCCCTTTGGACAACAGCATGTCGCTGTAAACATTTACAACATTTGTAAAGGGCATTTTTGTAGTAATGATTGACAGTATCAAAAGAATTTTGTTGCGTTTTTATGTTGCTTTATGCGATGCGTAGTCAAGTCATAGGGGCCCGGCACGTTTATTGGTTGATTTGTGGCACATATTGATATTTTTTAACTAAATATCCTTTTTTCAATAAATATGTGTCACAAATCAACCAAAAAACGCGCCGGGCCCCTATGAGCCAAACCATTTCAACACAATTATAACAACAACGGAATAAAATCCATTTACAATAATAATATATGTAATATTTGTAGATAGTCGTACAAGAAGTAGGAAAGATTAAGCGCTACAACATGATGGCGGGAACCAGGAAAGAGTTCCTAGCAAACCTTGTGAGACAATTTCCAAGAGAAAAAGAGGCCCTAACTAAATGGATGGAGCTTATTGAAGTAAGAATTGTTACTATTCCCTTAACCCTTTCCGTCATGAATATTCATGCTAGGCTCCACCCACTATGAATAATTAAATGAATGATTTTTCCTGTTGGTATATAGAACAAAGAAATTACGTGTCATGTCCACCAGTGTAGGATCATATATATAATGTTTCCATAAGCAAACAGAGAAGACCCTAATCAGGCAGCTCTTACCTGATCTGGGTCTGCTCTGTTTGCAAAATCGTTAAAAGGCGTCTCTATGAGTTGAAGCGTTAAACTGCTGCATTATATAAATGTTGATAGCGTAATAATTCAGGCTCAATTGTAATTGTGAATCTAAACCTTTAGACCTTGAGGTGACAAAAGACCCTGCTGCACCACTCAAGGGAATTTTGTAGAAATAGCCTATATTTTCTAAAATCCCAATCAATTCCCTAGAAAACGAGACTTGTTAGCACTCTGACCTTGGGGGCCTTTTGACGTGGCGGCTTGGTGATACCGTTTAAATCGTTCATAAGCAAAAATTCAGGGGCTTGGTGTTTTTTCAAGTCGGCTAGATGGCTTTGAAATCACCTGTACTTCAGTTCGAAAAAAAATGCACTCAAAATCCGTATTTTTTTCAAAAATTTGCTTTTGCATTATGGAGCCCAAAAATGTGAAGTAATAGAAAGCTCTTCCAAAGCACCACTAAACTTTAGTCCATTGCAATGCACATGTTTGGGCAAAAATTCATTTCAATATCATTAGCACTAAGTCAGAAAAAATGAAATTGAAAAGTGGCAATTTAGAACTTCGTTTCAGTGTAGTTATAACATCGAATGAAAGGTGTGAGAACGGAGAACACATAACAGCATTGATTCTGTCTTTCCGCTTACAGTAGCGATGAAAATTAGCCGGTGGCATTACTTTTGATCCCATCCTCGTACTAACCTGCTAACGCGATTGTTAAAATCATTATGCTAAAATAGTTATAGTCTTGATTTTATGATTGTATGGTAACGTTTATTACAAAGATTTAATGAACATTATCTCTTCAAATAAAAAGTTTGTCTAAACTACGAGGGTTAGTCTGAGAGTTGGTTGATATCTTTCGACTGGATTGGCACTTTTGACTAAAATTTTATACGTGTATTCATATAGAATGAACCTTCGGGCTTCATTAAATTTTGAAGTTGACGTCATATCATCTACATTGTGCTGCCGCTAGGCAACCGAAGACCGTCTCTCAGCGAAGTGCGGTTGCGCTGACGACATTTCTGACTTAGCAGCCATGAATTTAAGATAATTTAAAACCTAAAACAGTATAACAACGTACCTGTTATCTCGCCATGTTTATTTGTAACTCATAGCTTGCATAGCTCTGGACCCGAGGTTATAAAACTTTTTTCATCCTCAACTGAACTAAGCATGAAATTTCAACTCCTCATAAACACTAAAATTCCGACAAATGAAGAAGTTTCTTGCTTTATGTCTCTCAGATGTTGTATTTATCATGCTATGATAAGGGTGAATTTCGTGCTTAGCTGAGTTGAGCATGATGTACGTTTTATAACCTTGGGGCCTGGCAAATATCTCGCCGAGGAAGGAAGGGTTGCTACCTTGACTTATTTGTATTTCAGGCCTTTGTTAAGAGTGGGTAACAAAACAAATTATTTTTCTTATTTCTCAACCAAAACTTATGTTGTTGGTACTCCAAAGAACCGTCTTATTGAGACGGTTCTTTTGAGCACCCAAAACATATGTTAATAGCCATCAGTAAGAAATTTTACAATTGTATGCTAAAAATGTTTGTTTATCTAAACCTGTGATTATTTGGTGTGTCTTTTTTGTCTTTGTTCTAAAGTCTCTTCTTCTGTGGTCCCTGAGGTTATAAAACTTGAGTTCATTCTCAAACTCAAAATAAAGCGCAATGATAGGCTGTTTGCGGACACTTGTACGCAAGCAGCCAAGCAGCCACTTTTCCGCAAGCAGCCAATCTGCCCTTTATTTTTAGTATGAGACTGTACTCAAGTTTTATAACCTTGGGGCCTGGTTATGCTCAAGTGTTCCACACGCATAGTGTGCGAGAACCAATCACAGTTTTAGATAAGCATAAGTTTGAGCGTAAACTTGTAGATGTTTTCTTACCCATCTATTTTAACATATGTTTAATGTGCTCAAAGGAACCGTCTCATTGAGACGGTTCTTTCGAGTACCAGCAACATATGTTTTGGTTGAGAAATAACAAAACTACTTTTGTTACGCACTCTCGACTAAAGACATGCCAATTTTAACACATGACATGTGTTTTCCAGGATACTCATAAGCATTATATGCGACTCATAATGTTGAAGATGTTACCCCTACCATTGTTGAAGTTTCTGGTTAAGACGAGACTTTTTCACATGATCTTTGGAGGGTTTATGAGATCGGTTAACAGAACCGTTATGGACGCACTGGACGATTTAACTGACAATCTGGAACTTAAGGATGTTCTGACATATTTCGGTTATCTTGATTTGGGTAAGTGTTTTGGGGAGATATATAGAGAATACTAGGTGAGTGTCTTTTGATATAAAGTTTACCAGGCAAGGCTTTCAGAACGCTTGTTGACATCGTGAGGCTTGCCGAGCGATTCAACATGCATTCTAAAAGCCGAGCCTGGTAAACTTGATATCAAAAGACACGAACCTGGTATTCTAATCATCAGTTTACCCATTGTTTCACTTTTTTACTAGCGATTTTGACGTACTTTTCGATTTTTGTTTTGATTCTGCGTCATAAGCGACGTCATTCAAAAAGTGCAACATCATCATGACCTGATAAAGGCACATGCCATGAGATAGACAACGTTTATCAGGCAACGTGTAACAATTCAGTTAATATGCTAGGTAACTGATAATTCAGGATATAAGGAGTCAAGTGGCCATTTCAGAAGGCTTATGGCAACCAGATGACCTGATACATAAGTGCTAACGCTAATATAAGAATCAATCCGTCCCGAGAATCACCGATTGGCATCAGGAGGCTTGCAGGGTGATGACAAACGCTTATGGTGAGGTACCAAATCTGCACTCTAGATTATGTTGTTATTAAAGCACAAAAATTGTATAGCTCGCGCGGAGGCTTCCTAACTATTGTAATGTATCATCGAGCAGAAACAATCTAATCAAAGTAACACACGTATATTATGATGATACAAAGAAAAAGGCTCATGACTCACAGATAGTCCGAGCTAACGAAATCCTCAAGTCGAGACACGCCAAAGACAGGCATTGGGTACCACCCCACTGATTAAAGTTTTGCGTCAGTGCTATCAGTGAGCCTGAGGCCTGATCCACCGTCATGCAATTAAAGTGGAAATCATAGCTATAAACTGTGATTGGGTTAACAACCAAACTGCAGTTGGGAAATTCCTGGACATCACTCATAGTTCAGCTGTTAGCTGTAACCAAAGGCCAAATGTTGTATTTGCATCTTGCCTCAATTTATATACTGAGCAAACAAAAGAACGCAATGATTTTAAAATGCAATATTTCGTTGATTCAAGTGGAATTCTTGCGTATAATATTTTGAACAATTAAGTGCCATATTCGTGAAGATGTGAAACAAAAAGCGACCAATAATTTAAAAAGAAATATTGGAGAAGGAAGTATTGAATATATGAAAATATTGATTTTGATGTTTCTGTGTAATTAAACGTTTTTCTGTACCAAAATGTTTGTAGAAATATGTATCAATTCGTAGATAAACTATTGCTTTTTTAAATTTCAAAATGCTGAATGAAATCTCGTCAGAAGTACGTTTAAAATGTTTCGACATTCATATCATATAGTTAATCATCATTGAAAGCAAAGGCAACTTTGCTTTGATGGTCTTCAGGATGTATTGTTACGGTAAATATTCTGTGGTTCTTCCTCACGGTGCCGTTGGTTGGTCTGCAGTGTGTGATTGTAGTATTTCCTGATCACACTCACTTACTTTATAAGTTAACTTGGTAGCTGAACGTAGATTCAAATACGTCTGTCTTATACTTGTAACTAGCTGATGACCACCGACGCCATGCTGCTAATGTTACAGTCAGTAATACAATCAAATTACGTTAGAAACGAAACCATATCATTTCCTATATCCACACTGTAAGTTCATGCCAAATATTCTACCAACTAAAGTACCACTGACCTTGGTTTACCTGCACTGTAATTCGGAATTCTTTTCGAGGATTTTATTTTCGCAAAACTTTGCCAATGCGAAGTTTTGTGAAAATAAAACCCTTCGCAAAATGGTGAAACCAATCTGTCGTTTACTGATGTAGGTAAATCATGTCAAAATCGCGAATTTTTAACGTGGCAAATATGCCTTTTAACACTATTCGCGAAAATAAAATTCTCGCAAAAAATCCGAATTTGCAGTAACCTTTAACTGCTTTTAAATCTATCTTCTATTTGATTGTATTAAATTGAGGATCTTACGTGAGTGCTCATGTTTTATTGAATTTATTCAACGAGTTGATGAAAAGAGAACATGCGAGGCTTTTATCCCTTTTTCGCAACAAGTTAAATAATTTGTTTGTTTGATTTGATTCTTTACGTCCCATCAACAATCTTTCAGTTAAACAGGGACGGGTCCTCCTGGGTTGAATCAGTACTAAGCTAGGATAAATGTGTGTTGCTCAAGGACCACAACGCAGTGACGCTGGTGAGGCTCGAACCCGCAATCCCTTGGTCTCGAGTCAAGCACTCTACGAGTTTAATAAATTTAATAATTTAAGAGCACGAATGTTAGATTCGATTTATCATATGACATTAAGATTGCTTGAAATCTAACTTTAGCGTGAAAATGTTGGCATTTTGACATATGCGTGACGATAAAAGCGTCATTTCATAACGTTATCCAAAAATTTGAAACCACTAGTGGTTAATCGATTTTGATGCATGGTGACGTCATTATGAAACAGGCATAACTGAAAAAAGGTGGCCACAGGTTGTTTTAATAGAAACGTTGGTGTAGGTTTAACAAGCGCTACCGTTTCGGTGTTATTACATGTGCACGTAGCTTTGACAGTGTAGGAAAGTAGTTTCCTGGCCAAGCCAAATTATATAAAAGCAAATCTCAAGTGATTCAATACCCTAAGCATGTAATATTTATATTTTCAGGACTTCGACCTAATGAGCTGATTCTTCCTGGCTATGAATGGATGATTAACCACACCTCCGAAGGTTGTTTTTATCCACATGGTGGGCCCAGTGAGGTCCCGTTTCAAATGATTCCTATCATAGAAGGATATGGTGGCAGAGTCCTAGTTGATGCTTCTATTACAAGGATACTAGTTGACAGTGACGGAAGAGCTAATGGTTGGTACATTTGTCTAATTGATTGTTTTCTTATTTTATAATTTGACCCTTATTTTCCATAAGGCGTCATATAATTAAGACAGGATGATCAATTGTAAATACTAAGGGTCACAGGTTATGTATTTTTCTTGTCCTCCAAGAGGTAAAAGGCAAAAGTGGCTATGTAATAGTCATACCATGGGTTACAATGTATCCGCCTATACATGGAGATAATCCACTAGCTTTAGCGAGTGGATTATCTTACGCACAGGTAGACAAACTTGGTATAATTATTTTATACCACCTACATCAGTGTGGACCTTGCACATCATGAGATAGTTCGTGCTAAAGTTGATAAGGGTGGTATAATTCAATACGCACCAATCCTTCGTCGATACTCAAAAGAGAATTCAGAACACCTCTATATCTGTATTTCAACCAATACTCTTACGATTGTCTGTGACCAGGAAATGTTACACCCATTGTTAAGGTGAATAATACCAAGCTTCTTATCAGTTACCTCTCATATCAACCCATATAAGCCTGGCGTCCTTTTTGTGGGGACATGGACAAAAAGTGCAGACCCAGATCAGAAGGGTCTCCACTGTTTGCTTACAGAATGTTCTATTAGAATTTGAATGAAAATTACAACACCCTAAATATGAGCGATATAGGCACGCTTTTATGTGACTAGTGGGCCACTTTTTAAAGCGATTCAGGTAGACAGGCCTTGGTACATGTATGAATATGATTTACAGTAAAACCTGTCTTAAACGGCAATGAATTTCAAGACCGATTATCGCTTAATGCAGGTCAAAAGTATTGCAGAAAGCTCAAAAAGAGCATTCTGCAATACTTTTGACCATCATTAAGCTACAATTTGTCGTTAAGACCTTCGTTTTGTTTATTTTTTAGAGTGACCATTTTAGACAGGTTCTAGTGTAGTGTCTATTTTTTACAGGAGTGACTGTCCATAAAAGCTCTGGTGATATCAATATCTATGCCAAGAGAATTATATCGGACGCAGGTGTGACGAACACATTCAGAAAGATGCTCCCAAGAGAGATAGCCCAGAAATCTCGTAAGTTCACCTTATTATAAATTGCACGGATCCTGAGGGGGGACTGTACACCCCTCGGAAAATCTGAAAGCTATAGGTTTCCTTAGGAATATTGGTTTGACCCCTTTAGAAAATCATGAAGCTACCCAGCCAGCATTCAATTGAATGTTGGGCCATCATCGGCCCGCTGGCGAAACGCCACTGAAATGGCGTTTAGCTTGCAGGCCGAGGATGACCCACTTTATGTTGTATGTTGGATTTTCTTAGGACTACTGGATCTCCATCGATAAGCAAATTAGACCTCTTCTTTCCTCTGTAATATAAGTTGATGGTTAAAAAACGTTATCAAAGCTAGACGCCCCCTGACGAAACGTTCTGTAAAACGCAACACTAACTACCCTTTATAGTCAGAGCCTGTACCCTCCAGCAACCAACTTATCAGATTAAGTAACTTGAACAGACATCGATGATGATGATGTCATAATGAGTTGGTTTCTTCAGCTTTGATTGTACAGCTAAACTCGACGACGTTACTCCTTCGTATGAATTTAGTCACTGAAACATTTCTTAAGAAGAAGGGATTTTAAGTCATCACACGAAAGGGTGTAAACAAATAAACGTCAAATACGCAACCACGCTGTTTCAAAGACCTGCAATCACAAAACAGCCACAAACAATGAGAGCAACAATAAACAACGAATCAGCAACAACAGAACCACCGCCTTAGAACGGCCGCCAGCCGAAGCCACCGGGTGGGGGGACTTAAACACATTTTACTGGCGCAAAATCGTTGCCCTAGGTTCTACTGTTAAATTACAAAAAAATGTGAAGCTCGCATGGAGGCTTTCTTGCTTATGTAATGCAATGCACCATAGCAGAGAAGCAATCTAATCAAGTGAAACAAAGAAAAGAGCTCATGACCAACAGATTGTCATAGCTGAAGAAAACCTTAAATAGAGCCACGTAGAGCCCAGCCAAAGACAAACGTGAGACTAGAAAATGAAGCCCCCTAGTGTCTCCGGCTGCTGTCCATTCTAAGGTGATGATTCTGATGATTTTGGATCGATTTTGCTCCAAATATGTTTCGTTCTGGGATCTTTTATATAGAGGATCTTACATAAGTGCTCATGTTTTATTGAATTTATAAAACGAGTTGGGGAAAAGAGATAAAATGCGAGGCTTGCCGAGCATTTTATCTCTTTTTCGCAACAAGTTTAACAAATTCAATTATACCTGAGCACGAATGTTAGATTCTATTTATCATATGACATTAAGATTACTTTGAAATCTCATTTCTGCTGTAAAAACGTTATAATTTTGTCATTATGTACGCAACGTTGTTATGGACGTCATAATGTTTCCCGAAAATCTGTAAACCACTAGTGGTTTATCGATTTTATTGCATGGCGTTATTTCACTCCCAGACACGACGTCATATGATATGTCATTTCTAGTCTTGCTGCCATCTCGCTGTGGAGAGAGCTGGTCACTTTAATTGAATTTTATGAGATTTTTAAAGGTTGTAAAACTCTAAAGACTTATTAAAATTGCTTTGAAAATGTTAATACATGTGCATGTACATTCGTAAAATACCCTGCTTGCGCGTATAACAGCACATGTAACGAAAAAAAAGTTTAAATTTGATCTTAATGAGCTGTATCTTTTTCAGCGATCTACTCCATCATAGACAAGGTTGGCCCAAGTTACTCCTACATAACTGTATTTGTTGGATTAAGGGGCACTTCAGAGGAACTTGGTCTGCACGCTGGCAATACGCATACTTTCTCAGGGTAAGGGCGTTTCACTCAAATCAGCACATGATTAGATTGGCATGATGTTAATTACCATAGGTTATATATACTGTCGTGCCAACTAAGAGTAATCGTGACGTCATTTTTGTTTACACAGTTATCAGGGGGAGCGCAGTGGCTCAATGGTAGAGTGCTTTTCTCGAGACCGAAGGGCCGCGGATTCGAGCCTCACCGACGTCACTGTATTGTGGTCCTTGAGCAAGACACATTTATCCTAGCTTAGTACTGGTTCAACCAAAGAAGACCTGTCCCTGTTTAACTGAAATATTGTTGATGGGACATAAAAAATCAAATCAAACAAACAAAACAGTTATCAGGGTATAGAATCGATAGATCACTTGTGTATTAATCCTATCCAAAGGATATGATTAATACACATGTGATCTATCTATTCACGTTAGCTCAAGTGGAGTGTGCAGATTAGTTTTTATCTAACAATTGTCAACAAAATATTACGTAACTGTCACTCTTGGCTGGCAGGACAGTACCTGCTTTTAAATGTGTTAAATTTGCTTGTGTTGATTTCTTATCTTTTAGTCTATGTCGAATGGGCATCCCGTGTAAATTTTGTGACGATTTTTGGTGACCTATACCAAAATAAACTTTGGGTCATATGTAACAATTTGAACTAGTTCGCCCATCTTAGTTCCGCGTCTGGTCCGAGTAATGACGTCATCAAAATGGCGGCCATAGTGCTACTTATGTACACATATAAGACATCGTATTTAAAGCAATAGTTGAGGGAGAATTTATTGCTAGAAATGATTTTTCGTCTTTATTTAACTGATTGGACGTCAAACAAGACGAAAAAGATGTGTTCTATTTTTTTCAGACGCCTTGAGTCCATTTGGGGCTCTCAGATCTATAAATTTGACCCAGATCCCATTATTTTTGTTGTAATCCTGTAGAAAGTTCGTGCTCAAATTAAGTGTTTTTTGTTCTGGTTTAGTTAATTTGGGGCTATTCTATACAAAATATGAAGTTATTTAGGTTTTATATCCCTAGAATGGAAAAAAAATCTATTTTTGGGGTCCTTATTTCATTGAAATGGGCCTAGAGTCGAATTATGGAGCTGTTATCGTACACGACATTTGACCTTATAGTCTATTTCGAATGGGAATCTCGTGTATATTTTGTGACGGTTTTTGGTGACCTGTATCAAAATAAAATTTGGGGCATATGTTACAATTTAAACCAGTTCACACATCTGAGTTCTGCGTCTGAACCGAATGATGACGTCATCAAAATGGCCGCTTAAAGCTTCTTATGCACATATATACATAAGTAATAAGATTCAAAGCACTAGCTATGTGAAATGTTTTTGCTGGAATCAATTTTTTGTCTTTATTTGATCGATTTGGTGTCTTCTGATACGACAATGACGTGTTTCTTTTTTTCTGATCCTTGGAACCCGTCTTTGGGCTTCCGATTCAATAAAATTGACCCAGAACCCATTACCGTACTTGTTATCCCGTAGGACATCATGCTGAAATTGAGTGTTTTTTGTTTGTTTCCTTTTGTTTATTTGATTGTTTGTTTGTGCTTAACGTCCCTGCAACAGCTTAGGTCATATCGAGACGGGGCCACAGCTTAAATACTCATCTGACAGACAAGTGAAGCCGGAGATCAAACTAAGGGCCCCTGGTTTACAAGGCGAGGCGTACAGCGGCTCCTTTGTTTAGATGAATTTGAGACCATGCTATATAAATATGACTGACCCCTGGAGCTATTTTGGATACTTTTGTTTTGGATTTAAAGTCCTAGTCAATTGTCATGGCCATGTGGAGATGGTCAGTTAACCCAACCACGCTTTTCCCGAGCAGGCTTAGACTAGCAGTTCTTTGTGCTCACGCTTTCGCTTGTAACTGACAATGTCCCTTCTTGAATCACTGAAGAAGGAGAATGACGATAGAAAATATTTCATGATCAACCTCCACGAAAGTATTGGGCCCGGATCGAACTCACGATCCCTGTATCAGCAAACGAACTCACTACCGATTGCTCTACAGGGCCAAGTCATGTTGGGGTTCCTATTTTATTTAAATTGACGCTGAATCTATAAATTCAGGTTTTTCCCTATTTGATTGTTTCGGAGCCATACTATATGAATTATTGATTGCTGGGCTCATTGACCTGGTCTATCAGTCAGGTGCATATGAGGCATTCGCAGGGGTTCGGTGAACAAGGGAAAATGGCATTTATTTCGGGGGAACAGAGGAAGAAAGGCCAAATTTTTAGGGGAAGAGAGACAATATTGAGGAACAGGGAATATAAGAAAACCAAATTTTAGGGAACAAAGGAACAAGCCAATTTATTTCAGAGGAACAAGGAAACATGTACCCTCCTCCCTGAGAGGGCTTCGCATACCACTAAGGCGACAGAATACCACCAAAGTAATGGCATACAATATTACTCGAAATTCGCCCTTTGAAATACAAGCAATGATGTTCAAACAAATGCTAGTACATAAGTTGTTTGTGGTGAGAAGTGACGCAAGCAGATTCACTGCAACCATTTATTACTCCTTAGTTTGAGGTAATGTTGTTATAATAGGAACATAAGTGCCACCTTATCAACTCCAACATGATTTTCGTGTTTATGAATGTTTATTGTATTCTTGTTAATTTCCCATGTGGTATCTTGGGTCAGGTGTGGTACTTGATTGTATCGTTTCCTGATCTTTGCCGTCTTTCTTACTTTCAAGCAACTGTATAGTGAGAATTTGCTCCTTTGTGGATTTCCATATGATGCTCTGATACTGAGATCTTTTGACACTCTGAAGGAGTGAAAGTTTAGTTTCCTACGAAACATCCACTATCTTAACCTAGTAAAATTTCCAATGGATGTTCCTGCCTGACAAGCAGGCATATATATTATTCGAGAGCATTCTTAGTCCCGTCTTCCAGTGGGACATGACCAAGTTTCCTGAAAGCTTCATGGACAGAAGAATCAGCGTTACAGAAAGCTTTCCATCATAATATTTTACCTTGCCGGACATTAATCTAGTAAAATCAGCAACATCTTCTGTCAAAGGTGAACGTAAAGATCTTTACATGCTGACTTCGGCTGATCTAGACCTTAACCTATATAACCATCGCATCAGCAAGTTCGCTTGCTAAGTATATCTCATCCTGACCTTTGACAATAAAGATCAAATAGGCAAACCGAAACCCTTCTTTCAGCTATACACCATAAGCAATAAATATGAACACCTTCCATCAAAAATGAAAGAAGTTCGTGTAACGAGTTGTAAGACAGGTTTCAAGTATACTTGACCTTGACCTTTGACTCCCATATCATATCAGTAATCTGAAAACCTTCGTTGTCATCTAGACATCATAAGCTATCAGTGTGCTAAATACGAACACCTTCAGGCAAAACTCAAGAAGGCAGTTGGAAGGGCAGCTATATCCCTAACCACAGAACTACAGAGTGGTTGGACCTGTAGTTGTCGAAGTGAACGCGTTACCGAGCGATTAGTGCTCCCAAATGTGGATCACAGCGTCCAGGGTTCGATTACTGCTTGACCTATACATCACCTCATTGCACTCAGTTTTTTAGTCATCCATCCATTATCATAGCATGACTAAAATACTGTTTTAAAGGACATAAAATGGCAAGGCAACTATGCATGTCTTTGGTTGCTGAGAGCAAAAGTCATTAGCCCCATGACTGGTACCATGAACGGCCATGGACATGTGTCCTGTGGATTTTCCTTAACTTAGGTCAATATGTAACCAGAGTTAATTGAATATCCTTCAAGGCTTGGCATGAAGTTAGGACACTGGTCTTGAGCCCGTATAATGGAGACATGTATTCTGTACATCGTCTCATCGAAGAAACCATTTTAATTTTACAAATTTAAAAGAAACATAATGCAAACATGAAATCAAATGTTCAAATTATTGACCTTCAACTGTGACCTTGAGTTGGCATGGATGAAACATAATGTTTGCATACAGTCTCAATGAGTTGAATAGTTGACTAAATTAAAATGAAAATCCTTCTGACATAAAGGAAGGAATTCAAAAGTTCAAACTTGTGACCTTAATTTTTTACATAGAGTTTTAGCCACAGTGCTGCCATACATTTTGCATATCCTCTCACTGAATCGGACATTTCACCTATATTTTATGAAATAATTTCAGGGTAAAGGCGCTAGGATGCGGACATAGAATTAAAGGCTCAAACTTGTGGTCAAAACTGGTGACCATGACCTCGTGGTCATGGTTACATTACACGCTTCGCACATCATCTAACTTAGACAAATATTCGACCAAAATTAAATATAGGATGGACATGAAATTCAATGTTCAATCCCATTACCTTCAACTGTGACCTTGAGTTTGAATGATTGAGTTATGTGTTTTGCACACCCTCGCACTGAGCTAAACATCTTATCAAAGTGTAAAGATAATCCTTCAAGGGTTTGAGGAGATATGGAGCATACGCGCAATTGAAGGCTAAATTCCATTACCTGTAACTGTAACCCTGACTTTGAGTCTGCGTAATTGAGGCATGAGCTCTGCACATCGTCTAACTGAGGCGAACATTTGACCAAAGCTAAGAGAATTTTTAAAGGTTTAATGAGATACAAGAGTTAAGGCTAAACGGGTGAATAGACACTTCTGGTTGGTGGATTTATGAATGTGGAGTTTGCTTTAAGAGCTGTTAGGCAAATTTTAAGTATATTTGACCTTGACCTTTGACTCCAGTCATATCGGTGATCTTAAATTGTTGTTGTAATCTACACACCACAGGCAACCATTTTGCCAAATATAAACACCCTGAGTCAAAACATAAAAGAGGAGTTCGTGTTATGAGCCATAAGTCAGATAGATTCTAAGTATATTTGACTTTGATCTTCGATTCCAAGGTCACATGGATGATCAGATCTGAGGCCTTTGTTATAGTCTACCATCAATAGCCAATTACTGTGCCAAATATGAACACCCTCGGGAATGTACAATATTGTGTAAATGTAGTTTCTATTAACAATCTGGAGCGATACGAGCACTAAACTATAAAAGACTTTGTCTGGCTAACATACTTTAATACATATACTATGAATATTCGTATCAATAGCGCGGTGACCGCCATTTTAATGACGTCACTATTACCCAAGAAGCGCATCTCAGATGTGTGAACTGGATAAAATCGATGCTAATGCCTCAAAGTTTAATTTGAGTTCGCAGAAAATCGTCACGAAATTTACACGGGGCCAAATTTTGTCCTTTTGGACATACGCTACAATGTGACTCATGCCCTTTGCTCAGGGGCAAGATGGCCTATTGCATTTCAAAGTAGAATTCTGTGTAAATATTGTTTCTGTTTAAAATCTGGAGCAGTACTGGCATTAAATCTATTAACAAAAACGTTTATTTTGCCAACATACTTTGACTTTTCTTAAATACATACGCATTATAATTGTGCGATGGCCGCCATTTTGATGACGTCATTACTCGGACCAGACGCCGAACTCAGATGGGCGAACTGGTTGAAATTGTTGCAAATACCCCAAAGTTTAATTTTATATAGGTCGCCAAAAATCGTCACGAAATTTACACGGGACCATTTTTTTGGCCCATTCGACATAGACTATTTCTGTGTTGAACAAGTACTAAGCAGAGGATAAAGTGCCTTGCTCAAAGACATAACACAGTGTCTTTGGTGCGAGTCCACCCAGCGGTCCTTTGGTAGTAAGTCTAACTCACCGCATACATACTGTACTGTTTAAAAACTGAAGTGCGTATGATCAGGAAATACCACAATCATACACTGCAGACCAACCCACGGCACCACGAGGAAGAGCCACTGAACACTAAGAGCCACAAGGCACCAGGAAGGCAATAAAAGGAAACAGCAAAAACGGCAAATCTCTCTCAGATGAATTGTAGTGATTTCAGTGTGTGAAAAGAAGCTCTATGGATAAGCCGAAGATTTTCTCCAAAAGTCTTAAATGAAGGTGTCAAATTTCAAAACGTGTAAATGAAGCAAAATATCTGTGATTGGACAGACATTCATAGAACATCAACATATTCATATGAAAATTATGTTTAAGCTATATTTTTATTACGATCAGCTCCTCTATACGGATGTGAATTCGTAATGCATACGCATTTCACGAATGTTGAAAGCCAAATTGTTTACAATCATGTTACTGTTCTAGTCTGCTATTGCAATTGCAGGAACTATACACTAAATGAAGGTCGTGCTCCATAATTTGTTGTTCCTTGAATGAGCCGGTGTGAAGTGAAAGGTACAAGCTGGCATGTGTGCCCATTGAAGACTCAGATAAGCCTACAATCGGACCGCATAGCCTAGTCGGTAGCGTGTCTGGCTACAGATGCATGCCTGACTGCAGATCCAGGGGTCGCGTGTTCCATCCCGGCCCGGTCCCATACTTTCATGGAGACTGATCATGAAATAATTTCTATGGACATTCTCCTCCCTTCCGCTTAATCATTAAAGAAGTGTTGTTATCAGTTAACTAAGACTCTGCTCAGAGTAAAGTGGATGAGTAGACTTATTTGAATCTGCTGTACACCCCTACTAACTTGTACCCGCTCAAATTGACATAGTGTTTCATTTTTGTTCTTAGTGTGAATTTCGATAAAGTTGTCCAGGAGTTTCTCTCAATGACACCAGAAGAAGCTGCCAAAACAGACCAACCAGTTATGTTTATATCGTTTCCATCTGCAAAAGATCCTAAGGCCTGGGCTCAGAAGTATCCAGGTAAGATAGAATTTCTTGCATCCTACCATGTGTGTATGCAAGCTGCAAACGCTCCTGTGATAATGCGCGTTGCCACAGGTTTATCTGAGCATTCACTACAATTAGAGAATCTAACGTGACTACTTATGTATTATATATAGAGGATCTTACATGAGTGCTCATGTTTTATTGAATTTATTAAACGAGTTGGGGAAAAGAGATAAGATGCGAGGCTTGCCGAGCATTTTATCTCTTTCCTCGCATTTTATCTCTTTTTCGCAACGAGTTTAACAAATTCAATAACACAAGAGCACGAATGTTAGATTCTATTTATCATATGGCATTAAGATTACTTTGAAATCTCATTTCTGCCGTAAAAACGTTATACTTCAGTCATTATATACGCAACGTTGTTATGGACGTCATAACGTTTCCCGTAAATCTATAAACCACTAGTGGTTTATCGATTTTATTGCATGGTGTTATTTTACTCTCAGACCCGACGTCATATGATAAACTTTATTAAACAAGATAAAGAAAAGTGAGCGCAATGAGTTTAGTATATTTAATAATACAGGATTACAAATGCTTGATTCTATTATTTATATGGCATAACAACAACTTCGTTAAATCGCTTTTTGGTGTTTACCTGTTGGATTTCTTTTGCTCCGGTATTCAGTTTAATTTACTGTTGAGTCCTTATCCTTGCTTTATCTCCTTGTTATATCTTGATTTATATGTTTTAGGAGATGATGCATTGATAAGTTAGGGGTCTTTCATGCAAACCAAATATCTATGTGTCTTGATCCACATCTGAATTAAGGGTGAGGTTGGCGCCGTTAAACCGGTTTAAGCCCTCCAGTAAAATATTTTACTGACCGTTCCAAGGCGGTACTTCTTTTGTGGATCTTTTATGTTTTTGTTCTGTCTTGTGTTTGCTATGTTTTGTGCGCGTCTGTTTATATGTGCTTTGTGGTCACCTGCTGGGAAAGGGCTGACCTCTTGGCTCTCGTTTGTGGTGTCTTCTGTGAGTTTGTCACTTTCCCATTGGTATCCTGGGTCAGGTGTGGTACTTGATTGTATCGATTCCTGATCTTTGTACCATTACTTACTTTTATTATCAGAGTTGTTTTGTCTGTGCTGCGTGGCGGCCCTAAAAAGTCTCCCCGCACTTTCATTTAATGCTCTTATTTTTCCAATCCTCAGGATTGTGTGTACAATCTCCTTCCATTATTCCTGACCCTGGATATCCTCTATGTCTTGTACCGCATTTAAGATCACTAGATGACCGATTTTCATACCCCGTTGTATAACTTCTGCTTTCTATATACCTGTGGACTTGTATTAGCCATTTGGATTATCGCTTGCATTTGTTATACCTTCCTTTGCTTTTAAGGACTCATATTATACTGGCTTGTCATTTTAATAACCGATGTGTTGATTGCTTGTCTTGGGATGGTACGTACCCACACAACTTTTAATGATAAGAACGAAAATAACAAAATTACATTTATCTCCCATTAGTTTACATTCGGCGTCCTCTGTTCGTATTCCTAGTTCAGTTAACAATTTTCGGGATATGCTTCCTACCATTAGGTTATCTCCTCTTGGGTCACCTATTATCAGGAAGTATACTAAACCATTTAATGCATTCAAAAGATGCGGAATGTATCCTAATGTTTCTAAGTGCAATGCCAAGAGGTGTGTTTGTTGCAAACATTTATGTACTAAAACTACCATTACATCATCTGTAAATGGTAGAAAATTTTCCATAATTAATAATAATGATTTGGACTGAACTTCATCGGATCTGATTTATGTTATAACTTGAACTGAAACTAACTGTGGAATGCAATATGTTGGACAAACTGGCCGATCCCTCAAGACTAGGTTTCGTGAGCACTTTCGTAAAATGAAAAAGCCTAAAAAATTTGACACATTTCTTTATCGCCATTTCAAAAATAATGGTCATCCACCTTGTAAAATTGTAATTCAGCCGGTTGAAAAAATTATATATGATCCAAATTCATCAACTAGATTAAAAAATATTAAGAGACATGAAACTGAACTTAAATGGATTAAATTTTTGCAATCACCTTTTCCTTTAGGCTTTAATGATAATATATACCATGAAGGCAACATTTCTAAAATGCCAGATTTTGATGTTTTTTCTGTTTTGGAATGTAAAAAACGTAAAAGTAGATCTCATGGTAAACGTAAAAATGGCAACATTAAGCGCAAAATTTGTACTGAAAAACGCTTAGATACTTCTCTAAAGGATCTTTCTTTGGCTTTAACTAATCATGGTCGACATGGCTTATTTTCATTTTTAAGTTCCTTGCCTATCTCAGTTTTACGCAATTTAGAGTTAGAGGCTAATAAACTTTATGATAGAGCAAACAAATTATATAAAGCAGCACTCCTTACAAGGTGTTATGTTCAACATTTCCTTAGTCCTTATATCGATTCTGAGGTCAACCATAAACGACATTTTATCAAAATTCCATTCATTAACAAAGGTATTGAGTTTATTGATTTACATAGTATCTTCAAAGATAATTCAGTGATTTCATCTATTCCAAATTACTTTAATAATTCTGAAACTCCTATCATTTGTTATAAATATAACAAACCTATAAGGTCTACGATATTTAACTTTAATAAAGTTGTAAATGATTTAGATATAGATTCCAATACTCCTGCCTCCTGAGATTGTAAAAATTCAAATTATTTATATCCCTCTGCAGGGCATGTTATTACAGGTAATCTAAATGTCATTCCTGACGCTAAAGTTCGCAATATCATTTCTAAAGGTCCTAAATATAGATTTCCCTCTAATATTGATTTCTCTAAATGTCGTAGAGAGATCGCTGCTTCTTTAAATGACTTCAGTAATCGTTGGTGCAAACGGGAAAATGTTGAACCTGATGCTTTGAAGGAATGGAAGATTAACATTTTTAAAATTATTGATACTCGTATTTCATTTTACTCTCGTAATACACATCTTTTGCCCCCTAAACCTAAATCTTCTTTGAGTCATCTTAAACGAGGTATCCAGGATTTTCATATGAACTATGTTTTGGTTCCAGCAGATAAAGCTGCTAACAATGTTGTAGTTGTTTGACGATTGTATTATATTAATACTCTTAAGCGTGAGCTTGTTGACACTAATGCCTATAAACTGCAGCCTTCTTTAAGTGAAAGGGTGATTGTTGATGGGCATGGTTGTCATACAGCCCTACATTTTGGTGTCAAAGCTAAAGAATATCAAGACAAAGTTCCTACGTTGTACTGGTTACCTAAACTCCATAAAAAAACCCTATAAAGCAAGATTTATTGCAAATTCTAGTTCTTGTACAACAACAGAACTTTCTAAATTGTTAACCTCGTGTCTTACAGCTGTTAAAAAACATGTTATCAAATATTGTGAAAAGGTATATGAGAGATCTGGTAAAAACCTATTTTGGTCAATTAAAAATTCAGGTGAAATTTTAGATAAACTTAAAGCTAGAGATTTCAATGCGACCAGTTTGTCTACTTATGATTTTTCTACTCTTTACACTACTTTACCTCATAATTTAATTAAAGATAAACTTATTGATCTTATTGAAAGTACCTTCCAGAGAGAAGGCTCTCCTTACCTTGCATGTAGTGACAGAAATGCATTTTTTACTTCAGAAAACCCTAAAAAATACCATGCATGGTCGTGTCAAAATGTATGCGATGCGCTGACCTTTTTGTTGGACAACATTTTTATTCGATTTGGCACCAAGCTCTATAGACAAGTTGTTGGGATTCCTATGGGCACTAATTGTGCTCCCCTGGTTGCAGATTTATTCCTGTTTTGTTATGAAAGGGACTTTATGATGTCTCTTTCTGATGATAAGCAGGCTGATGTTATTGATGCGTTTAACACTACTTCCAGATATTTGGACGATATTTTAAATATTAATAATGTTTATTTTGACAATATGGTTAGTCAAATATACCCTTCAGAGCTCCAATTTAATAAAGCCAATGCCTCTGATACCGAAGCCGCATTTTTAGACTTGCATTTGTCAATTTCTAATGATATTGTTTCTACCAAAATTTATGACAAACATGACGACTTTGATTTTGAAATTGTCAATTTCCCATTTTTAGATGGTGATGTTCCTCGCTCTACATCCTATGGAGTCTATATCTCTCAACTCATTCGTTTTGCTAGAGCATCTAGTTATGTTGCTGACTTCAACACTCGCAATAAATTGTTAACTCAGAGACTTCTTAAACAAGGCTATCAGTATCATAAACTTCGCAAAACATTTTCAAAATTTTATAGACGATACTATGACTTGATTTCTAAATTCCAAGTTGGACTTAAATCTCTCTTGCGCCAAGGACTTTCGGAACCTGATTTCTATTGTGACTTGGTGTATAAGTTGAAGAAGATTGTTGGCTCTAATAATTTTTCAGCGCAGTTCATTAAAATAATTTCCCATTATAAAAAGATTGGCTATAACATTAATGTATTGCAACAGACTGCATGCTTGGTAGTCAATCCAATCATGGTTGGCAACTTTGCTTTCCTCTTTAATTGCACGCCGGTGGGTCGGACTTCAGACTCTATGATGGTTCCGACTTAAAGACTTATCTATTGATGAGATGGTAGGGGCCTGATGCTTTGGCTGTGTGTCGGGCCCACCGGGGTTTACCTGTTGGATTTCTTTTGCTCCGGTATTCAGTTTAATTTACTGTTGAGTCCTTATCCTTGCTTTATCTCCTTGTTATATCTTGATTTATATGTTTTAGGAGATGATGCATTGATAAGTTAGGGGTCTTTCATGCAAACCAAATATCTATGTGTCTTGATCCACATCTGAATTAAGGGTGAGGTTGGCGCCGTTAAACCGGTTTAAGCCCTCCAGTAAAATATTTTACTGACCATTCCAAGGCGGTACTTCTTTTGTGGATCTTTTATGTTTTTGTTCTGTCTTGTGTTTGCTATGTTTTGTGCGCGTCTGTTTATATGTGCTTTGTGGTCACCTGCTGGGAAAGGGCTGACCTCTTGGCTCATGTTTGTGGTGTCTTCTGTGAGTTTGTCACTTTCCCATTGGTATCCTGGGTCAAGTGAGGTACTTGATTGTATCGATTCCTGATCTTTGCACCATTACTTACTTTTTTTAAAAATCAATTACGGAATAAACCTCATCTTCATCTTTAAGAAGCTAATAAACTCAAATGAGGTTTATTCCATTAAACATGAAGGGGACGTGTTGGGTTCTATTTGCTTTGTTGGCTACTTTTCTAACATAGAAAATAGCCAACAAGAATCTTTTTGTGAGCACATCAAATGTGTGCGTCTGTCCATCCACACTTAGTCTTTCAAACATGAATATCTCTGAAACCAGCTGGCCAATCAAGATCAAATTTCATCTGTGTTACGTGCCAGGCGTAACGAGAAACAAATTCAGGAAACCAAAATTTGCTATTTGGAAAGTCACCAAAAAGCACTTTTAAAATTTAACAAAATTTATTAAAAACAAAATTATCATTTACAATAAGCAATGGAAAATAGTTATACAATCAAAGAAAGTCTAATTTACAATACCTGGTATGTCCAAACTGTCCCTCAGAATATTTAGCAACACAAGTCTTTCAGCAGTTTCTGATCCCCAGATTTTGAAGTTAAATCCAAATGAACACTAAGTCTGAATCCAAAACTGAATAATCCAAAGTAATCCAGAATGAATAAGTGAACCACTAATTATTCCAATATAGAATTTCAGCACAAAAGGTTTAGACTTTTAAATGGTGAAATTATTTCAAAGATGCCCTTATGAAAAAAAATACTCTTATATATACTGTTTAAGAAAGTTCCAGAACGATCTGGTACCAAGTATGATATCATATGCTAGATATAAGTCAATATATGGGTTCAGAAAAGTTCTACATTCAGCTGGATGACTCCACTGAATTCCAGAACCTACTCAAAGCTTCTATTGGCATGAAAAAGCAAAATGTATAAAATTCAGGACTTTTCTCCAAGGTTCCAGAACCTTCCATGACAGTGCATTTTTAATAACTAGATGATTAGTCATCCTTCTAGAAAAATCTTATGATTAAATAAACACCTTGTTTACAAAAACTTATTTACCATTAATATCTCCAATATCTGGGTCAACTGAAACTTGGTAAACATATTAAACAGGTAAACACCATACATGTTACATCTGGAGCATCATTGGGGGTGGGGCAAGGCTTCATTAGGATTTGGGTCAAATCAAATTAGAACTCTGGTTTCCATGGCAACAGATAACTCCCATAGAGTTATAATGGGGCAAATCTTGTGACCCCTCTAGCAATTTCATTTTGATTGGATCTTTTTCAATCTAGCAGGTAACGAATACAATCATAAAATCTTGAATGGATTCAAAACCCTACAAGATAAGACCATGGACTACACTCTGCCCTTGAGCGTCTGCAAAATTCACCATACACTGATTAATGGAGAAATGTTCCGACCCCTCTAGTGTCTTCAATTTAAATGGATCTTTCATATAATTGCAGGTAACAAGGAAAACAATAAAATGCTGGATGAGTTTGAATTTCATCCATATCCCATCAGCGACTACGGGGTAAGCTGCCATTGAGCGTCTGGAAAATCAATGTATAATGTTATGACCCCTCTAACGACCTCATTGTTTATTGGATCTACTTCTTTCTTGCAGGTAACGAGAACAATCAGAAAATCTTGAATGGGTTTGGATTTCGACAAGATTTGACCAGAGACTGAGCAGTTAGTTGTCCTTGAGTGTCTGGAAAAAATCACATAGACTGATAATGGGAGAAATGTTGTGACCACTCTAGGGCCTTTATTTTAACATTGGTATTCTTCATTCGTTGCGGTAACAATGACAACCATAAGAGTTTGAATTAGTCTGAATTTCAGAGTAAGCTGTCCTTGAGCAACTAATAAATCAATATAAATGTTGTGACCACACCATTCTTGCAGGTAACAAGAACAAGCAAAATGTCTTACGTGTTTTTTTTAATTCAGCAAGATGGGATCAGGGACAACTGAGTTGGCTTACCTTGAGCGTCGTAACAAGTAGCCCAATAGGCAACGATTGCTCACCTGGAAGCCAGCATAATCATGTTTTGAGACACCATAATTTATGGGGGAGCGCAGTGGCTCAGTGGTAGTGTGCTTGACAAGAGACTGAGAGGCGGGGGGGGGGGGGGGGTTCTAACCTCACCGGCATCACTGCATTGCGGTCCTTGAGCAAGACATATTTATGCTAGCTTAGTACTGGTTCAACCCAGGAAGACGCGTCCCTGTTTAACTGAAAGACTGTTGATGGGATGTAAAAAATCAAATCAAACAAACAAACAAAACTATAATTTAGTATGTTCAGAGGCAGGTAACTCTGAACATGAAACAGTGTTTAGGAATAAATTCGAACACTCAAGATGCTTTGCTGGTTCTGGTTATCTTCTTGTATTAAAAAGATCTGAATAAAAATTGCAGAGAAAACATGGTGAAACTTTTATTTTTCAGATGCTCAAAGGTAGCTTACTCAGTAGTCAGTGATTTGATCTGACCAAAATTCAAACCCATCCATGTTTTTATGTATGTCCTGGTTACCCACAATAATGAAGAAGATCAAGTAAAAAATGAACCAGCTAGTGTGGTCAAGACATTATACAGCTACATTTTAGATGTTCAACGGCAGCTAACTCTATAGTTGGTTATCAGATGTGGCCAAAATTAAACTAAAGCAAGCTTTTATGGTTGTGCTTGTTACCTACAAAAATTAAGAAGATCCAATAAAAATTGAAGGCGCTAGAGTGATTACAACTAATTCACCATTTTAAATACGCTGAAAGGCAGCTAACTCCATGATAGGTGATAGAATCTGCCCGAAATTCAAACTCATCCAAGCTTTTATGGTTGTCCTTGTTATATCAATAATGAAGATCTTCCATAAATGAAGGCACTAGAGTGTCACAACATATCTCCCATTATAAGTATATGTTGATTTTTTTCCAGACACTCAAGGGCTGCTGACTCCGCAGTCAAAAGTTTGGTCTGGCCAAATTTCAAACCCATCTTAAGCTTTATGGTTGTCCTTGTTACCTGCAAGAACGAAGACGGTCTTATAAAAAAGATGGTGCTAGAGTAGTCACAACACTTTTCATTGATTGTTCAGACACTCAAGGATAGCTCATTCGGAAATCAGTACTGGAATCTTGCTGAAATTCAAACTCATCCAAGCTTTTATTGTTGGTCTTGTTACCTACAAGAATGAAGGAGATCCATCAAAAATGAAGCCAAAAGTGTGCTCACAACATTTCTCCAATTATAAGTCTATGGGGAGTTTTTAGACACTAAAGGGCAGCTAACTCTTTCCGAAGTTTGAACCCATCAGAGATTTTAAGATTGTCCTTGTTACATGCAAGAATAAATAAGAACCAATCAAGTATGAAGGTGCTAAAGTGGTCACACTATTTTCACCCTTATAACCCTATGGGAGCTATCTGTTACCATGGAAACCAGAGTTCTGATCCGATCTAGCTAAAAACCTAATGCAGCCAATTCCCCACCCCAATAAAGCTCACAATGAAATTTGATCTTGATCTGCCGGCTGGTCTCAGAGATATTTATGTTTGAAAGTGTAGATGGACGGACACACTGACAGACTGATAGACGCCAGGGCCAGTCCAATTCTATAATTAAGCTCACAGGGAGCTTTCGGCTTTGGTGAGCTAAAATATCAACACTATATCGATTCACAGGGAGGGGTTTTACCAACTCCACACAGAAATAACGACAGCTGTTGCGTTTTCTAAATAATCTGGCAAAATGGAATATTAAAAAAATTCAGACTCGATTTTGTCAGGTGTGGTACTAGATTGTATTGATTCTTGATCTTTGCCTTCTTACTTACTTGAATGAGGTTTTCTTTTTCATTTTTATCCAGATCTGTTTACTACTTACAGATAACCAGAACTGGAATACTTTCTTGAGTGTTTGAATTTTGGCCTGATGGCTGTTTCAAGTTCCGAAATACCTGCCTTTTAACATCATAAAATATGGTGTCTCCAAATATAAATGATGGCTGTCACTATCCACCTACAAGGTTATAAAGCTTATGTACATTCTCAGACTCAAAATAAAGCGCAATGATTGGCTGTTTGCGGACACGTGTCCGCAAGCAGCCAATCATTGCGCTTTATTTTGAGTCTGAGAATGAACTCAAGTTTTATAACCTCGAGGCCAGGTGTCTTATTTCTGATTCAAATATCATTTGTTTAGGGAAATCGTCATGTCTGATCTACAGCATGGTGCAATGGTCTTGGTACAGTCAATGGGAGAATGCTAGAGTAATGCACCCGAGGAGAGGAGTATAATACGCTGAAAACAAGAGTGGGTCACCGTATGTGGGAAAGAGCACAAGAGATTTACCCAAAAATTAAAGGAAAGGTAATAATTAAACTTTAGGTAGGCAGCAATTTTGACCCTTGTCATGCTATTTTATGTACATGTACTACACACACCCCAAATATTATCTTTGAGAATTTTGGAGTCAAAACTTTACAAGATACAATGTACATGTTTTATCCAATCCACCACTGCTGCTCCTTTTGACATAAAAACTAATGTCTTAATGTATGTCATTAGCCTGTGTAACAACTTCTATAGTTCTAGTCTTCTCAATCTCTCTCTCTCTCTCGTCTGTCTGTCTGTCTGTCTGTCTCTCTCTCTCTCTCTATATATATATATATACATATATAGTAGATAAAATTTACCTTGTTATCATTTATTTACTTCCAGATATTAGGGTAAAGTCAGCTAAATTTGGATGGTCAGCTAAATTCGGACAGCAACCTTGTTTGTTACATATTTTAATTATAGGAATAAAACATTATATTATCTAAGCAAACAGTAAACATCCTGATGAGACGGCTTATAAGGGGCCTCCTCATCTGGATTTCCACAAACATATGCCTGAATTAACCTGATGTCCGAAGTTACCTGACTTTACCCTATTATTCTATTCTTTCAAGGAGGAGAACAAAATGATATGTTCTCATTCTTTATGTGTACATTGTAAGTAATTGTATTGCGTGTTTTTTCGCGTCTGTAGCTGATAATCCACTTTGCACCAACCATACAAAAAGTAAGTGAGTATGATCAGCAAATACCGCAATCACACACTGCAGACCAACCCATGGCACAAACCTTTCCTTTTGCACCGACATATATGTACACGTTGTGCATTGTAATAAAATTGATGTAAAACATTGGAATATAAATACAAGGTGCAATAAAAAATGCATGGGTGGGAAATAATCATGATATCATCTTTCTATTTAATATCACTATGTACATAAAAAGTGTACTTTTCTCCCTCACCCATGCTATTTTAATTTTGACGTGGTTCGTTAACTTTTACATCTTTTTAACCTAAATTGTTTATGTATGTAGTAAGTAGTCATCATATCTGTTGAATGCATTATTGCCAAACTCGTCGTTAATTAAATGACCATATAACACACAGTATGCTTGTTGTTTCTGCTTACCTAAGTGGTAGGCAACCCGACATAAATACAAAACTGAAGACCAGAAGCTTAAGAACATTTATGAGGGTGTCGGCTATGATGATACACTTTCTGTGCTCTAAAGGCTTATATTCTCTGGTAACAGCAGTAAGTCTTTGGCAAACAATTCGCATACACTGATATTGTAATATTTTGTGGTCCATTTTAAATTCACCCACCCATTACTCCTTCTCTTTTTTTATACCCCCTGCAAACTTTGTTTGTGGTGGGGTATACTGTTTCACGTTGTCCATGCGTGCGTCCGTGCTACTGATATGGATTTGGGGGCCTTTTTAGTCGTCTGGAGATAGACAAGGGGCCATTTCTTAACAAAGAGCCATGGCCCTCTGTAAGTTGCATAAAATGATTCAGGGGACCTCAGGGGAGGTAATAAAATAAATTTTTTAAAAAGGGCCATTTTATGTCTATGGGTCTCTATGGTGATGGACGTCCAAACTGGAAATGGCCCACAGTAATTTGTCAGTCTGATATTAAGGGGCCAATTCGGAGCTAAACTGGCCCGTTATTTCGGACACTTGGCCCCTTATTAATGGCCCTTTATACACTGGCCTGATATTCAATATTGGGCGTACGTCCGTCCTTCCGTAACGTTTTGTTTCCTTAATATCTTGAAGAGTCATTGCTGGATTTTCATCAAACCTTGCAAACATATTCATATATGCAAGACAAATACTTTAAACAAAAAAGTAAGGGCTAGGGACTATTCTATTAGTGTTATTTCCCTTTGTAGTTGTATAGGGTTTTATGCTTATGCTATTATAGTCCATACACGGGCCGATCAACTCCTACCACAGCTTTTGATGGAACAATTTGATACTTTTCCTATACAATGTAGAAACATTGGACATATGCATGAAGGGGTTTGATTCAGAAAAAAAAATTTAACAAAATAACAGCTGTGAGAACTTAGACATTTTTTCCCTAATAGGGCTTTTGTATATGCATTGATGGTGCCTTCATGGGCCAATCAACTCCTACCACAGCTTTTGATGGAACAATTGGATACTTTTCCTATACAATTTAGACACATTGGACATATGCATGAAGGAGTTTGATTTGGAAAAAATAATTTTTGACAAAATGACAGCTGTGAGAACTTAGACAATTTTTCCCTAATAAGGCTTGTGTATATGCATTGATGGTGCCTTCATGGGCGGATTAACTCCTACCACAGCTTTTGATGGACCATATGATACTTTCACTATACATTTTAGACACATTGGACATATGCATGAAGGAGTTTGGTTCAGAAAAAATAATTTTTTGACAAAATGACAGCTGTTAGAACTTAGACAATTTTCCCTAATTGGGCTTTTGTATATGAATTGATGGTGCCTTCATTGGCCGATCAACCTCTACCACAGCTTTTGAAGGAACAATTTGATACTTTTCCTATACATAAATAATTTTTGACAAAATGACAGATGTGAGAACTTAGACAATTTTTCCCTAATAAGGCTTTTGTATATGCATAGATGGTGCCATCATAGGCCGATCAACTTCTACCACAGCTTTTGTTGGAGCAATTTGATACTTTGCCTATACAATACAGACACATTGAACATATGCATGAGGGAGTTTGGTTCAGAAAAAAATATTTTTTGACAAAATGACAGCTGTGAGAACTTAGACATTTTTTCCCTAATAAGGCTTTTGTATATGCATTGATGGTGCCGTCATGGGCCGATTAACTACAACCACAGCTTTTAATGGAGCAATTTGATACTTTGCCAATACAATGTAGACACATTGAACATATGCATGAAGGAGTTTGGTTAGAAAAAAATATTTTTTTATAAAATGACATCTATAAGACCTTAGACTATTTTTCCGATATAAGCTCTGATATATAGAGCTTTCAGGTGTGAATAATTTTGTGTTATATTCATCTTTTTCACTGACCCTTACTGTGCGGGGGGTATCTAATAAGCATTGCTTATTGACTTTTTTCATTGATTTGGGTGTGTTGTTGTTCAGGCTTGATGTGATAATTCAATATGTATTATGCTTTATAACATAAATTGTTTATGTACGAGGGTTGATCAGAAAATTAGCTGAAAAGTGCTATTAAATCGCATTGCTTTTATAGATTGCTATGAAATTCATAGATATAAACTACCATTCTTAGAAAGTTGCGAAAAAATTGTAATTTAGAAAATGTGACATAAGTCATATGACCATGAGATGCCACTGTGGCGTCACTTTCCTGGAACCGACCCATCTGTACCCCTGGGTTGCTTCTCCAGACTTAAACGCGAAGTTTGGGTTGAATTGATTAATATTTTAACAGAAAATAATGTTCCGTCAATTTTTGAACACAACATGAGATGTATATGTTATTCCGCTGCACTTTGTAGTCAAATTAATAGATGACAGTCCGGAGGGCAGGCCGAAAATGCGTCAAGTTTTGATTTTTTGTATATTTTAGATAAAAAAACCTTATTTTCTTTTCATTGTTTATCACAACAATTATAACATCTGACTAAACCATCAATATTTGATCTACTGTCCTGAAAAATGGTGTCTTTCGAAGTGTGTAATTAGTTTTTTTTAAACAATTGACATGCTAAAACATGCATAGGGTTCATAGAAATTGAATGCTTTTCCTTTTTGACAGTACTGTTATTCGTTTCAATTTAGAACACCATCCGTTAGATATAAATCTTTGAAAGTTTGCACAGTAGAGAAGTAAGTATGTCGTTTAATATGCACGGAACGCAATATGGGCTATTACACCATAACAAATTTTTACAAAGCGTTGAAGTTTAATTGGTTGTGTAGTAAAATGTCAAAATGCTACGTAAAATAGACCGGTTTATGCTTTATAGTGTTGCTTTGGCGACAGCTGCAATGCACGCAGGCGACAAACATTAAACATGTTGGAACTGATCAACTGCATATATGTTGCAGTAGTATGTGCTGTAATTCAAGCTCCATTGATCAAACGATGTAGAAATGGCAACTGTTTTCCACGAACTTTCTGATCACCCATCGTATGTAGTAAGTAGTCATCATATCTTGTGAATGAATTATAGCCAAACTTGTCGTTAATTGAATGGCCATTTCAACCTACAGAATCCTTTATTGGTTCTGCTCACCTAATTTGTAGGCAATCCGATATAAATAATGTTTAGTTTCTTTTTTGCAGAAATATTTGAAGAAAATATGTTTAAACCTATATGAAACAAAACGCATTTTACTAACTGTTTTTATCTATAAACATATCGTTAATTTTATACTATATTGTAGTCAACAGAAAACGCCTCACTCATTACCACTGATTTCTTAGTGATGATATATAAAAATAAACAGCCACATACTGCTTCTTTATGTAGAGGTTGGGTGATGCTGTAAAATGACTTTAACTTGATATGCAGGTGACGCGTTATTCCCATGGCGTCATACAGGCTAAACGTACACATGACGGCATTGTGCATCGATTGCTTATGATTTAATTTTGAATTTGCACCTAGTCTGTACCGCTAATGTTTTGCTAATCAATGAACAAATTTTGGATCTTTTTTCAAACAGTTGTGCTTGCGAGTAAAAACTTTATGAATTTATGATGTCATATTAAAGACAAAATTTAAGGTCCGTTTACAAAACTTGCCAACATTCTCGTTTTGCTTTAAGTAAAGGAAAAAATTATAAGGGTGCACATTAAGTAATGTACACAGAATATGCCTACATAAAATTACTTTATTTAAGATGACCTGTAACGCCAAATGTCCAGTCGTTGGTCTACGTTAACAGGGTGGCCAACGTACGTCACAGTCACGTGACTTCAGTGATATAGTACACATACATTTATTGACAAAAACATTCACTTCAGGTAAGAAAATTGACTTGTATGCCGAGCATACGTTACATAGCTAAAAACGGTAAAAGGCAGTTACCCCGCATTGATTTATAGTTTTAAATGCATGTCTCATCTTTTTATGGGCTTCAGGCATTTTCGAGTTTATTCATGAAAACCTTGCTTTTTCCGAATATATGGGACACACACAAACTCCTCCGTGAGTTCAAAAATGATGAAATGGAGCAAACGAGGTCTTCCCAAACAGTGGGAAGGATCTGAATTCTCGCCTCAGACAAAGTCAGCCCTATTTTGATCACGAAATGTTATAATAATAATGTTTACAGCAAAAACAAGCAATGAAAGTAAAAAGTGATATAGAACACATTGCAATAAAAGTGGATATAGGACACACAATATCATTTTAACAGATCAGTAGATTGAATGTTCATGCTGTCCTTAAAGATTTACCTTAGAATAAGCCTAGTGTTTTCATCGATACCATTATTTGGTCTGATGCATATTTGCTTCGATGGATGTAATGAGGGGTGTGAAGCAAGTAGAATAGAGAATGGCAACTGTGCTTCGTTTTGTAGATATGAAAATTCTGTCAAAAAGGAATGGCAGTAATTGGGTAAACAATGAGTCTGAAGGATAAGTTGTTTATCACATTAACGCCATTCCAGAATTCCCTAAGTTTTACATCATTGAAACACAGTTCAATATTCTGTTTATTACATTCCATTTTTTAACAATTATTTTAAGCAAATGCAAAAACAAATTTTTGAACATATACTGAGCCAAACTTATAATGCAAGTTTGTTTTTGTTTGCTTATTTCTTTGTCAATGCGCATGTGCTAAGCAAATCGTTCCATTCAATCAACAGTTCATTCAGTCAGGCATCTAACCATGTTTTGGTTTTAACACTGGCCAAAAAACAGTAAAATTTTTCGATGAAGGGTGTTCAGAAAAAATGAAATGCTTGGTAATGTTCCAGTATTCGACATGTGACATGCATTTTGGCATCGCAAAATTTATGGATTTTTGTCAAAATTCTTTTTTAAAAAAACTAACAAAATGTTGTTTTTTTAACTCATTTGTGCGGCAAGTCCGCTAATACATCAGTGAAGAGAGATTTTTAAAAACAGGATTCCGCTTACGGTTTTTCAGAAAACTAAAAACAATTTCAGAGGAAACATGGATTAAAATTTCATCCATTTTAAGTCTGAGGCATTTCTTAGCATCAGACGTAACACATTTGAAGCATTTTTTGAATAATTTCCACGGTTTCAGAAATTTATGCAGTATTGATTTTGCATGGAGCTGTATGGGCGGTTTCACCACAAACGCTTAAATCTCAAGTGTCTGAACTTTAATGCCTATTTTTGTGGCATTGAACCAAGCATTTTTCAAGCGATATCTCTCAGCTCAATGGCCTACCGTTGGGGTATGGGATTAAACGGATTTCTGATTCTTTTGTCCTCTTAAAAGGGCCTGAGACCCAAAAAGGCAGTTTTGGCCAATCATAATAAAGCCAAGGGAACCTTTCTACAGACAGCTTTTTCGCCATGCTGAAAATCTTCCTTATGAGTTGTTAGGCAATATATATCAAATAAATTGTCCTACACCAGTTGGTTGTACAAAAATCAGACCCTTAACGTGTTGAGTTATAAGTTTGGCTCAGTATATTTTGGCAAGCACATTCAAATAACCCGTTATGGGATGTAATTTTAAGATCTGAATAACGTCATTAACATTATATTGTGTCATACTTTTTTGAAATCTGATTTGATGTTGACAGCATTTCTGTGACGTTTGACATTGTACATTTCTCAAACTCCACATGAACGAGACATTCAAGAAATGTACGCTATCCTTTCTGATGTACTAAAAACTCTTGAAGAATCAGGAACAATAAAAACCCTTCTTGGATTTTTGTAGACTTGTTCATTCTAACAATTTTCCACTGGATCATATTGCATACCTCCTGTTGGTTGAGGTTCTTAGGTGGTATACAATGGAAAACACATCATCAATGCGTTACAGTGAACAAACAAAAAAAAAATTGGAAACTTGGAATGAGGATGTTTGGTGGACGATTCATACATGTCATGAGTGGACATAAAAACACCTCTCAAGTGGTCTTGGGTGAATCAGATAAAGGCGAGTTTTCCCCGATAGACTCTGAAATTAATTTTGCTGTTCCATCTGTAGACATTTTACGGAACTTCTCACCGTATACTGAATCGGAAACACAAGAACGCCCTCCAGGTATGCTGAAAGATACAATGCAGTCTTTGGCCGGTGCTCTCATATCAAAATCTGCATATCTCACTTATGATGGGAAGAAAATTAAACAAGGGTTAACAGAACAATCAGGTGATGTAGACATACTAGGTCATGAAGATAGTATGTCCCTTAAGCAGAGACAGGAAGAACTGAATAGTAAAATAAGTGTTATTGAGAAGGCGATAAATGATCTTGAACACTTAGAGAACTGTGAGGATATAAAAACAATGACACATGAAGCACATAATAGTAGTGTGAGAGCCCTACAATTTGCTTTGAAAGACTTGTCAAGTAGTGTGATTGCCATTCAAGACATAAATCATTTAAATCAGCAAACATTTCTTGAATGTCTCGTTCATGTGGAGTTTGAGAAATTGAATCAGACTGCATTGCATCTGACTTTTGAGGAACTTGCGTATCACAATTGTTCTGACTATTTAAATGAACATCAGCTGATGGTTCATCTGTGAATACTAATAGCTCTGCTTTATTTGTGTCGTCAGATGTGTCAGATAAAAACAGCGAACGAGCAGAACTACCACGTAACCGCTTCATTGATTGTGATTTCGATGGTGTCGGCCTAAAGTTCTGTCGTCTATGGGGTGTTCCTTTACAGAATGGGAAACCTGGTGATCTCGACCCAAATGTCCTTTTTCTGTCTGTCAATTTGATAGGTGAGGTACGTTGCTTCTTCTTCAACTTAATTATCGGTGAAGCTATAACATCTAGAAGACCAGGCCATTTTATACAGGGCTATGAAATCAGTGGTGTTTTGTTTTGTCTGCCAAGCCTAAGATTTTTGTTTTTAGACCTAGAGACTTTGATAGTCAGGTGAGTTTTCCTCTTCACCATGCCTGAAAAAAATTGAAAAATCATATATTTAATGAGTCATTAATGTGTGTTCTGTATCTTTTTCCCTTTACATTTGTGTTCTTTATCATTATCTAAGATATTGTTTGTTTATTACATGTATGGCTTAAATTACCATAAGTTTCCACTGAGTGAGATATTCCTCATATCTTGAAATGTATTATGTGATGATATGACTTTCATATTATGTTACAATGTCAAACGTCACAGAAATGCTGTCAACATCAAATCAGATTTCAAAACAGTATTGTTTGGAGTCACAATGAAAAAATATAATGTTAATGACGTTATTCAGATCTTAAAATTACATCCCATTACGGGTAATTTGAATGTTCTTGCCAAAATATACTGAGCCAAACTTATAACTCAACACGTTAAGGGTCTGATTTTTGTACAACCAACTGGTGTAGGACAATTTATTTGATATATATTGCTTAACAACTCATAAGGAAGATTTTCAGCATAGCGAAAAAGCTGTCTGTGGAAAGGTTCCCTTGGCTTTATTATGATTGGCCAAAACTGCCTTTTTGGGTCTCAGGCCCTTTTAAGAGGACAAAAGAATTGAATTAGAATTCCATTTAACCCCATACCCCAACGGTATGCCATTGAGCTGAGAGATATCGCTTGAAAATTGCTTGGTTCAATGCCACAAAAATAGGCATTAAAGTTCAGACACTTGATATTTAAGCGTTTGTGGTGAAACTGCCCATACAGCTCAATGCAAAATCAATACTGCATAAATTTCTGAAACCGTGGAAATTATTCCAAAAATGCTTTACATGTGTTACGTCTGATGCTAAGAAATGTCTCAGAGTTAAAATGGATGAAATTTTAATCCATGTTTCTTCTTAAATTGTTTTCAGTTTTCTGAAAAACCGTAAGCGGAATCCTGTTTTTAAAAATCTCTCTTTAATGATGTATTAGCAGACTTGACGCGCAAATGAGTTAAAAAAAAACATTTTGTCAGTATTTTTAAAAAGAATTTTGACAAAAATCCATAAATTTTACGATGCCAAAATGCATGTCACATGTCGAATACTGGAACATTACCAAGCATTTCATTTTTTCTGAACACCCTTCATCGAAATATTTTACTGTTTTTTTAGCGAGTGTTAAAACCAAAATATGGTTAGATGCCTGACTGAATGAACTGTTTATTGAATGGAACGATTTTTTATCACATGCGCATTGACAAAGAAATAAGCAAACAAAAACAAACTTGCATTATAAGTTTGGCTCAGTATATGTTCAAAAATTTGTTTTTGCATTTGCTTAAAATAATTGTTAAAAAATGGAATGTAATAAACAGAATATTGAACTGTGTTTCAATGATGTAAAACTTATGGAATTCTGGAATGGCGTTAATGTGATAAACAACTTATCCTTCAGACTTATTGTTTACCCAATCACTGCCATTCCTTTTTGACAGAATTTTCATATCTACAAAATGAGGCACAGTTACCATTCTCTATTCTACTTGCTTCACACCCCTCATTACATTCATCGAAGCAAATATGCATCAGACCAAATGATGGTATCGATGAAAACACTAGGCTTATTCTAAGGAAATCTTTGAGGACAGCATAAACATTCAATCTACTGATCTGTTAAAATGATATTGTGTGTCCTATATCCACTTTTATTGCAATGTGTTCTATATAATTTTTTTACTTTCATTGCTCGTTTTTGCTGTAAACAGTATTATTATAACATTTCGTGATCAAAATAGGGCTGACTTTGTCTGAGGCGAGAATTCAGATCCTTCCCACTGTTTGGGAGTACCTCGTTTGCTCCATTTCATCATTTTTGGACTCACAGAGGAGTTGGTGTGTGTCCCATATATTCCAAAAAAAGCAAGGTTTTCATGAATAAACTCAAAAATGCCTGAAACCCATAACAAGATGAGACATGTATTTAAAACTATAAATCAATGCGGGGTAACTGCATTTTACTGTTTTAAGCTATGTAATGTATGCTCGGCATACGAGTCAATTTTCTTACCTGAAGTGATTTTTTTTGTCAATAAATGTATGTGTACTATATCACTGAAGTCACGTGACTGTGACGTACGTTGGCCACCCTGGTTAAGGTCATCCAAAACGGCCGTCATGAACACGTGCCAGATTGCGTTTCCTCAGCAATCGTCGCTGGTTAAAGACTAAGACTTTTGCAAAGGATTCATTACAATCTTTCACCCACTTTGCAGAGTCATGACATTTAAGTTTGACTGAAATGCATGGCGATAAGGTGGGTGGGGTAAGTTGTTTCGTTCAGCAGATGCATACAAACATCGCCTGAACATTATGAACACATTTTTGGTAAAATAGAGACTGCTTTACAATGGTGAAGCAGGTTTTTCCTGTTAACGGATTGTGTCTGGAAACAAAGCAAATGTAGCTAAAATCTTGTGTCGCAGGAAATGGTGACCACTGCCTATAACCGAGGTTGTTTTCTCAGCCTCAAATATTCTTTCAACAATTTTGTTTTCATGAGATATGCTTTACTGATAAGATGTTATAATGCACTTAATAGATTCATAACTTTGGTCTGAATAGTCTAAGATATGTTCACGTTTATTTTAGATGAGGCGTTTTTTCTTGACGTCAGTATACTGTTATACAAACAGTTTATGACAGTGATATAAGGTATATCCCCAATCGATACAGTCAGCATACAGTGTCAAGCCACCATCGGCTCACCATTAAAAAGCCATTTAAATGGCGCCTCACTGGTGGGCCGATGAAGGCCCGTGTTTAGATGTTTGCTGGGAAATTTCTCAATAATTCTAAGATCTACTGACAATTTATTTTTTATGACGTCACAGTCAGAATCTCCTTTTTAAAAGTACGTTGACTGGTGCTGTGATACTGAATATTTTAATCTTCCTCAAACCTATTATGCCATACCCATAACGCACTATTTTGTAGGCATTTCATCTCAAGTGGAGGCTTTTCTGTCTATTGACTTGTTTTTACAGATGGAATATATTGACATTGGAACCCCAGTATCCAACAAGCACTATCTAGGAAACCCAGAAGGGGAGCTGTTTGGATTGAAGAACATTAAGTATAGGTTCCAACCAGAATGCTGCATGTATCTTAGACCTGAGACGGGAATTCCTGGTCTATATATAACAGGTTATATATAACACTATACTGATGCTTGTCGTTGGCTGGGCCCATCGTAGCTAAACTTCAGGTTTTTTTTAGCTCTGACCATCTGTGAATCATGAGCCCTTTTCTTTGTATCATCAAAATGTGTTAATTTGGTTGTTTCTCTATGATGATGAAATGCATTAGTTAGATAGCCTCCTTGCGATCTAAAAAAATGTGTTTTAAGATTTAGCGCTAGTAAAATGCATTTAAGCCCCCGATGGCTTAGGCTGCTGTCAGTTCTAAGGCAGTGGTTCTGTTGTTGTTAATCAATTGTTTAATATACTTCCCATTGTTGGAAGGAGTTCTGTGTTTGTCTCTGTTTTGATATGCATTACTTTGTGTCCATTCTAGTTTTGCAATCATCTTGAAGAGGAAGAGAAAGCTGGTTGCTTTGCTATAATTGTCTTACCGATAATTATTACTATAAATGTGTTCTGTGGCTCTTCGAGGTGCCGTGGATTTGTCTGCAATGTGTGATTTTGGTATTTCCTGATCATTAACACTTACTTTTTGGTGCTGTTTTTGGGTTGGAGCTTAACTTTTATCTTAATATTCTTATTCATGTCATGATTGTCAGTTATTCTATTGAAATATTCTAGGTAGTCTAACTCTTCGTCTTAACCAATCTCAGCCAAATGGAATTTCCACACTAATAATTAGACCAGTCCAGTTCCCTTTGAAGGGTTGTTAGGGTGGTAGTTTTCATTTTAACTTAATTTTAATAGAATATTCTGTAAGCGAACAGTGCAGACGCTAATCGCGATATGTGGCTATATCCTGATATTGAATTCAAGACCTTATTATAACAGTATAGATAGAAGAGGGTCCTGATATAGATATGACTGACAAGAGAAGAGCAAAAGAAAATAATGATTAGAGTATAATGGGCCCCCAAGGAATAATTCTCAGCAGAAAAAAATAATACTAATAATAAGTAGGTCAGGTGTGGTACTTGATTGTATCGATTCCTGATCTTTGCACCATTACTTACTTTTAAAAGAATAAAGAATAAACCAAACATGACTCCAAATTTGGAAAGTTGGAGAGCAAGGAGAAAGCAAACATCCCTGGTGGCCTTGGTGAAAAAGGGTATGGAAAACTCCTGGAAGATATAAAATCTGATAATAAGGAGTAGTTGTATATGGTATCTTTTCTTTTTTTAAAAAAATGGATTTTTTAATGATTAAGTGAAGAGAGTGAGTAATGGCATGAAATTAAAATGACTAGGGTAAAGTCGGGTATTTTCTGACAGACAGCTAAATTCGGACAGCGACCTTGTTTGTTTGAATAAAAACTAAGTTAACTAAGCAAACAGTGAAAATCCAGATGAGACGGCTCATAAGGAGCCGTCTCATCTGGATTTACACTGCTTGCAAATGTGTGTCTGAATTTACTTGATGTACGACCCAACTTTACCCTAGTACAAAAGTATAATTTGATACAATTTCATTTTCATTTACATTATAACATAAATAAAGCATGAACATACATTAAATGTGTTAGATGGTAATACTGAGTCGACTGCAATCAACAAGCAACTCGAGATTAGCACTCTGACATCATATTAGGCTTAACGTTTTTCTTGTTGTCACGTCCCAAACCGGATTACATATGTGGATTCAAACCTCCATATATTCCTTAATTTTTAAGATAACTGCTTCAAACTTTCATGGAATGCTCTTAAGGGATAGTAGTTTGCAGAGGCAACATAAACTTAATTTTGATCAAGTTAACCATAGGTACCTTTTGTCATATCCTGGTCCATATTTATATGTTATATGGGCCTCGACACGAGAAAACTTGACAAGAAAATCTGACCTTGTTGTATATATAAATAAACAACAAAGGTACAAATCAGGCTGCACACCAACACTGCGGAGTCTGTTCAGTGTCTTTGCTATTCAATTTCTTGAAATGATATTGTCATACAAATCATGCATTCTTAACTTCAAGATTCTAGCTTCTCCCTGTATCAGAACAAACTGGTTGGAGTCTTACTTGGTCAGCAACTGGGAAAACAGGTTATTTTACTATTTTCACTATGAGGGCCACATAAATAGAGAATACTAGATGAGAGCCTTTTGATATCAAGTTTACTAGGCAAGTCTTAAGGAACGCTTGTTGACATCGCGAGACTTGCCGAGCAATACAACATGCATTCTTGAAGCCGAGAACGCTTGTTGACATCGAGAGGCTTGCCGAGCTATTCAACATGCATTCTTGAAGCCAAACCTGGTAAATTTGATCTCAAAAGACGCGAAAATGGTATTCTATTTATCAGCTTACCAAGTTGATTCACTCTTCATACTAGGGAATTTATGATGTAATGATCGATTTTCTGTCGATTTAGCGTCATTGGTGACGTCATTGAAAAAGTGCAACGTCATCATGGGCTGATAAACGCACATGCCATGAGGTAGACAACGTTAATCAGGCAACGTGAAACGCTGCAGTTAATATGAATTGTAACAGTACTGATAATATATTATTATAATATATTCCTTAAATTTCTCCAGGGCAGGATATGGTACATGATGGGTTAGGTCCTTGCCTGGTTGGTGGCTTCATCACGGCTGGTGCCATTCTAAACAGGAACCTGCTACAAGATGCTGAAAGACTAGAAAAAGAGTTGAAGTCTACCAGTAGAAAGAAGAAACAATAATATGGATCCCCATTTGAACCACCTCATGAGATTTTGATGCTCATCGCATATGAGTAAAAGTCATTTTTACACAAAATTTCTCACTCATATAAATTGGACTAGTCCATTTCAATTTTAAGGATTATTGGGTAGTATTTTTTTAGATTTTAATAGAATATTCTGTAAACAGTGGAGACCGTGATCAGACGCAGCGTTCTTCTGTTTCTGATCTGGGTCTGCATCGTTTACCTATGTCCCATATAAAGGACGCTAGGATTTAATGGGTTAAATTTGCATTAATAGTCCCCTAATTGGCCAAAAGGCATAACTTACGAGTGTGCAGGCAGAGAATACAGTAAAACTTGTGTAAAATGGCCACTCAAAAATAAACAAAATTAAGATCTTAAAGACAAATGGAAGCTTAATGAAGGACAAAGGTATTGCAGAATGCTGCATTAAGCGATATTTGGTCTTGAAAACCAATTTGTGGTCCTTTTTAGAGTAGCCGTTTTACACAGTTTTTACTGGAGTACCAAAATCTCATAAGCTGGATTATTTGGGCCTCGTTGAAAGAAAATCTTCTTTGGGGATTTTCGAACAGCACAGACCAGCCTGCGCGCGGTCTGATCAGCGCCTTTGTTATTCCTGTTTAGGAAAGTACCATATGTAGACTTGCTACGAAATTTCAATTTACTAGCTAGTCTCTGTAGTTGAGGAGACTGTTTTGAAACTCAGTTTGTCGGAAACACCCAAGACAGGGTTTCTCGCAACGAGGCCCATTTGATGCAAGAGAAGCATTAGTTTGAATTGAGTGTACGTTACTGTATGAAATTATACTGTTAGGAGCTGGGCACCAGTATTAATTATTCTAACAACAAAGACAATCTAACTTTCACATTAACCTCAAAAATGTCTGGGCGCCAGTGTAGATCCAGATGAGATGATTCACATGAGCCATCTAATCTGGGTTGGCTTGGTTTGATTCTTTACGTCCTTGCCAACAGTTTTTTCAGCCGTGTCAGAACGGGTTTCCTTGCTTGAACCAGTATTATTATCAGATAATCTGGATCTACACTGTTTGCTTACTCATTTTGCTTTTTTTCTTAATCTCATTTTTTAGATTTTTCTCAGGATTTGCCAAACACCTCTTTTAAATACAATAGACTCTTTGCGATTTAAAATGAAAAAGTTTTTCTCAGAAACTTAGGGTGAAAGGGTTAGCTCTCTACATTGAAAAGAGAATAAACTGCAATTCTATTTTGATCTCAGAAGTGACATGTTGAAACTTTCTACTTATTGCGACCTATTACATTTATAGGTTGGGGTAACAGGATGCAATTACAATACAAAGGGTGCAATTAAAATACAAAGGGTGCAATTACGATGCAAAGGCTGCAATAACATTGCAAAAGGTGTAATAACAATGCAAACGGTGCATTACAATGCAAACTTTGAAGTAACTCTAGACAGAAGCTCATAATTGTTCAAAATTAAACAAATGAGTCCGCTCATGACATGATAATTTGGTATTTATCGCATATGTGTTACAGTAAAACCTGTGTAAAACGGCCACTCTCAAAAAGACCAAAAATTGGTTTTCAAGGCCAATTCTCGCTTAATGCTGGTCAAAAGTATTGCAGAATACATTCTACAATACTTTCGAACTTCATAAAGCTACCGATTGTTATTAAGATCTTTGTTGTTGTCTAGTTTTGAGTTGCCGCTTTACACAGGTTTTACTGACTGTCATTTTAAACTAGTATAATGAAAGACTTTAGAAACGCACCACCTGCTAAAATGCTAATTTATTGTCAAAAGTTAATATTTGCATTATGAGAAAAATAAAGTAAACAAGCCACGGGCCGTCATTTAAGAGAATCGAAATGCTGTGGCTTATGGTTGCCATGACGTCGCGATAGTTCTTAGATAACCAAAGTTTTAAATGTCACAGAGTATCAATAGTTTCCATAACAAGCATAAAAAGTATTCAAACCAATGTCCATTCTCAAAATCAAATCATGAAGTTTTAGGCCTCTGGCAACTTTCATTTTGTCTACGTGACGCCATTACTTTTCGACGTAATTTGCCGTTTATATACTAAGGAACAGGAATCTGCCACCAGATACTCCTCAACACGTTGCAAATAAAACAAAATTATCGCAACATGCGTGAATGTCGTCCGCCTATTATTGCTGTTTGAATAGTTAAGACGGACATTAGCAAAGAAACGCTGTGACTGGGAGCGTAATTATACGATTATTTCCATAACCTTTTGCATTTTCCTTATAGTTAAGACATCTGGCTACAAGCTCTGAGTGTTTGTTTTCAAATTGACCTAAGCTCACACTTGCCAGACGGCAATTGATATAAAAATAACGTCGATGTTACGTCAGAATGAACAGCTTGAGCAAATCGAAATTATGTCAAATCATTGTATATTGTGTAAGAGGATATAAAATGAAAAAGGAAACATCCTCAAAGGACCTCGGATAGTCTTAATGAAGGATTGCCCATAAAAATGACCAGAGAAAAGTTTCAAAGAAAATGATATTTTTTCTATGAGAAAGATAGTAGGTTCAATCCTCGACTTATCCACAAAAGCCGTTTTCTCATTGGACAAGTACCTATTGAAAAATATGGGCTGAAAACTCTGTTTTTGCTATCCAACATATAGAAAATAGAAAAAGTTTTACTGAAGTGCTTTCCCCCCCCCCCCCCCGTGACCAAACTAATCCTTTTGCATACAGTTGTAGTTTTACATTTCACACATCATATAAAAACGGCATGATTGGTCACGGGGGGGGGAACGATGTCAAAATGCTCAAAAACGCTTTATTATAAAACCTTATTAGAAACTTATTTTGTAAAGACCTGTAGGTAAATGGCATGTATCAGAGCTTTAGTTATGAGTGCTTACAAAGTAATTAATTGTCTCATTTCTCAACCAAAACATATGTTGTGGGTACTCAAAAGAACCGTCGCAATGAGACAATTCTTTTAAGCACCAAATTGTAGATAAAATCTGATGTTTAAGAAAAATATTAACGATTTTACGCTCAACATCTGTGTTTATCTAGACTATGATTTATACAGTATGCAAATATGATACACCTCAGTGCACAGGTCAACTGGATGAACTTGAAACATTACAGGTAATAGTCAAAAGTCATTGACAGCACACTTCTTTATATGAAACAATGTAATCTTCTCAACCCGAATTTTATGCAAACCCATCACTTTCGCCTCAATTTTTATGCCGCAAACATAATATTTACATGTATTTAGGTGAATACTCGACGAATCTTTGACTTTCTGTGAAATGAAATTTGGTCACATAGATTACCCCCACCCCCTAAACCCTAACTTCCTGGCATAGTTATGCAATATTTTCAAAATATTTTTATATTGCTAGGTTCACTAAATGTAAGGGTTTGGTTTAAGCACAAAACTATAGTTGTCAGTTATGCATTATCCTAGCCACAGGCTGTCAAAATTTGGGCAGATTGAATAGGAAACTGTCCGAGGTCCTTAGCCATGTGAAAGAGACGATGAATGTAAAATGGTGCGTTTCAAAGGTCCTTCAGTATATTTAGTATAAACTTCTGTGTAAAGTGTAATCCTATACTTTTTTTGCAATTCAAAGAATCTCTGATAAGTATCTCCATTAATCCTTTGTATTCAATCTAATGTTTTTCCTCATACATATCGATACAATAAGTAGTGGATTGCCCATTTTATTTTACGGGGTCACACATACCCCCTTCAACTCAAAAGTAGGTAAGAGCACATTGGCTCAGTGGTAGAGTACTTGATTCGAGATTGAGGGATTGCTGTTTCGAGCCTCACCAGAGGCACTGCGTCGTGTCCTTAAGCTGGAAACCTTTTCCTATGCTTAGTACTTGCTCAACCCAGGAAGACCGATGCCGACATGACTGAAAATTTTTGATTAGGACGTAAAGGATCAAATCAAAACGGGTAGACGTCTCTAAATCATGATGTATTTCCATCCGCGAAGGTTGTTTTGATCTTAGCAAACCGTGAAAGCACTGTTGAAATGCTACACATTTCATCTGGGTCTTCACTGTTCGTCAGAGTACCAGTTTAGGGGGTTTCAGTTTACACAAGGTTAAATGAAGCTATCTTATTTGCCTTGAAACATCTGCCTTATAACCTTTTGCATTCGGGAAACCCCTAAACAAGTACTTTAGCAAACTGTGAAGACCCAGATGAAATGCAACATAATGCTGCATTTCATCAGGGTATACACTGTTTTTAAAGGTAAAACAGATATTCAAACGAAGGAATACATTCTTTTTTTAAAAAATATAACCTACCATCCCTAGATATGTAAAATGGACTATCCCAAGTTATTTGTATCAAATCAGAAGAAAGAATCCTTTAATATACAAAAGGTTAATATAATGATAATTGTATAGTGATAGTTTAATTCTGATTTGTATTTATCTAAAGCATTATCAAGAATGCGTTTAGAAGGAATATTGCTAATGTAATTAAGCTTTGTAGGTTGTGGGTTGGTCTGCTGTGTGTGATTGTGGCATTGCCCTGTTCATAATAATCATTTACTTGTTTTGTCTGTATTAATTCGTTGTATAAACAAACACTCAAATTTGATTAAGAAATATTATTATACGTTTAACGTGGAGTACTCTTAAGATGAGAATAAATGGCGCAAAAAATACCAACAAGACATGCAAGAGGTTGCTAGTAGGTATTTGTGTGCTCCTGTATGCTTTCTTATTGTATGCAACTGCTCTGTTTAGCTTGATAGCGTATCAAATAGACACATCAGAAATTAAGCAGCATAATATATACTGAAGGACTTTAAAAACGCACCACCTGCTTAAATGCTAATTTATGTCGAAAATTGGATATTTTCATTATGTGAAAAATAAAATTGACAAGTTCCAGCATTTAGCTTTTATTCAATAAGAAAATCGAAACGCTGTGGCTTATGATTGCCGTGACGTCGCAATTTTTCTGACACAACTCAAATTCAGATAGTCAAAGAGTACCCATACCTTCCATAATGAACGAAAAAAGTTTTCCAATCGATGTTTGTTCTTGAAAGCAAAATGAATGACAAAATCAAATCATAAAGTTTTAGGCCTCTGACAACGTTCATTACGTCTACATGACGCCATTGATTTTTGACGAAATTGGCTGTTTTTATCCGAAGGATCAGGTATAATCAAAACAATTTTGCTGCCAACAGATATTCCTCAATCAGTTGCATAAAAGACAAAAGTATCGCGACATGCGCGGACGTCAACCGTCTGTTATTGATGTTTGAAAATTTAAGACTGACGTTAGCAACGAAACGCTGCGAACGGGAGTGTAATAGAACGATTATTTCTGAAAACTTTTGTGTTTTTCCATTTGATAAGACATCTGGCTACCACCTAAAAGTGTTTGTTTTCAAATTGAATCAAATTCACATTTGGCAGACAACAATTGTTGAAAAACACTTACGTCAAGATTATGTCAGAATGAACAGCATGAGCATATCGAAATCATGGCAAATCATGGTCAATTTTGCAAGAGGATACAAAATGATAAAGAAAACATCCTAAAATTAATTATGTGGCAGAGACAGAGAATGTAAAATGGTGCGTTTTTAAATTACCTCAGTATAGTAAAGGAAAGTAAGCAGCCAAATATTAAAAAAAGGTGAAACAGGTACCATATTGACAAGACTTCTCTTGCTGACATATGTTTGTACGTAAAGCTTGTCAGTTAATGTAAATGCCTTTTTGTAGGTTTCCCCAAACATCATCATACCTAAAGCCCCGTTCTCACTGTCCCGGTTTAAGGTGCCGGTTCATCCCGGTTTGATGATCCGGAATGAACCGTGATGAACCGTGTCACAACCGTGGCGGCACCGTGGACAACCTTGGAGATCCGGGATGAACCGTGTTGAGCCGTGTTAAACCGGCTCATGTCCCCGGTTGTTTTAAAATGTTTAAAACAACCGGGACTCACGGGGAGTAACCTGGAAGGCTGTCAAATACCGTGATAAACCGGGAAGACGCCGGGAGCAACCGTGTCTCTACCGGGGCGGCGTCGGGGCGATACCGGCGCAATCCGGGAACATCCGTGTCTCCACCGTGATAAACCGTACGGTTCCACTGCCTATGTTTATGTAATAAAATGCAAAATAAAAATGAAAAAGTCACTCCTGCTGCACCTAAAATGAAAGTGGATTCATCTAAATGATAAGGATGGGAAAGTCCATTCGTCACAAGTTGGTTAAATTGTCAGCAGTATAAATGTGCTCATTTACAAAGCTTATGAATAAATGCACTTATAGTTACTGAAGAGTCAAGCATATATGAGCCGCGACATGAGATTTCCAACAATGTGGCAGTGACCATTAGCAAAGCCTCAGATCAGCCTGCTCCTAGGAGCAGTCTGATCAGAGCCTTTGCTAGTCGCTTGATTATTCTATGACTGTTAAGCTACTGACCGAACAACTTTAAAGCTTAATTGGGGACTGCACAGGCTTGTCTGAGTCTACACTTCTCAAAATATCACATTGTCGGAAATCACATGCCCCGCTCAAAGTGTTTATATATTTTTACGAAAACGCAAGACAATCTGGGCCTAGAATTACAATGTATCCTTAAGTTAAGGAGTACTTAAGTTAAGTATTGACTTTCCAGGATGCGAAAATAACGTTTCCAAACTGATTAAAACCAAAATAGTTTCATATTTTCTGTAAATCACAATGATATCTTTGACCATGAGTACTGCATCGGTCTTGGCAATTTATTAAGCATTCAATGTACATGTTGAAGTATCAATACTTAAATTAAGTCATCCTTAACTTTAAGGAGGCATTGTAATTCTGGGCCCAGATCAACAACATTTAAACCTCGTCGTAAGATTGCTTATTTGTCATACAAATGAGCTGCGAGGTTACTAGGCATTTACTTTCGCTACACAGATCATGATTCCTCTAGTAGCTTGTATATGGCTGTGCAGTCCAATTTGTGTCATAACTGTTATGCGATAGAGACAGAAGAAAACTGATGTTACTCCACGTTTTTATCCTGGTTTTATAGTGCAGAGTAGCACCGGGACGCAACCGTGGCCCTACCGGCATGTAACCATGGCTCAACCGGCAGTTACCGGGACATCACCGTAAACAACCTGGGTAACACTGGGGTATATCGGCACAAACCGTGGCTCCACCGTGCTGCAGCGTAAGTGCTCCGTGGTGAACCAGGGAATAACCGGCGTCTTGCTTTCTCGAGAACCGGGGCCATACCGGGGTAACGTCGGCAAGGTGAGAACGCAATTTATTTTTTATGAAATGTGTCCCGGTGCATCACGGTATACCGGCTGTCCTGCATCGGGATGAACCGTGGCTACATCGGCACAGTGAGAATGGGGCTTAAATTCCAGTGATATGAAGAGGAATCATGGAATGGATAGTCAATGGGATTAACAATGCAAAGTTACACTTACATCCCTTTCACTGTGTGCAGCAGATACTGTAGTTTCAAAGATGCATAGTAATAAGGTGATTCTATTTTTCTTACGAACTATTCACTGCCACACGCATATGCAGAATTCTGTGGTAGGTTCAATATAACAGTAAACTGAGACTACTTGCACGCCCAAAATCAAGATAAATTAGCCTGTGTTTGTTTAAAACGATTCTCATCTATCTTTAAATCTACAATATATAGCCACTGTAGGTCAGTACTGATAGAGTTCAGTACGCCACACTGACCCCCCCACACACACACACACACACATTACAAAAAGGTGCCATGTCCAGGATTTGAGTATTATGATAGGTATTTGTATATAAAAATATGTTCAAGTTTTCAGATGCATATTGTTTTTTAATTTTAATTGCATTCTATATTTTATTCTAGAATTGTATTAATATTTGTCATATGCTATGGGCAATAACTGCTTATTAATAGTGTACCTTTTGCAACAATTCAGTATTTACTATAAAAAACGTATTAATGTCCGTACAGAAATTCAGTGAACATCGTTTTTCTTTTTTAAAATGTCTAAAATGATTAAATATTGGGCTTAAATTTTGCACATACATATAATAAAACACCGCCTAATATACAATTGCATATTTGAATATTTATGATAGGAAAATAAGTCTGGAATCTCTTGTAGAATAAAATAACTGTCGTTTTCGATTTAGAAAATCCCTTATTTTCCCCCAATGTATTTCATATGGGTAACACGTGGCTTATACAGTTCAATGAATACCATGTTTACTTTCGTATATCTCAGGTATCAGCAGGATAACTTGGTATGTCTACATACACAATGCAAATGCTTTGAAGAGACTGCGCAAATTACAACCCTGTCTGAGTTATCATATTTCACGATAATCAAATTTCGCATCTTATTTTCTAAGCGTTCATGGTAAAATGACACATATACATGTAGCAATTGGACCACGACTGAGAAAACCTGTCTTCGGTGATTTGTAACGATAAAGGCGTAGACCAGCCTGCGCATCCGCGCTGTCTAATCAACAACTTTGTTGTCTGCTTTTTGAGAAGAAACATATATATATCTAGACTTGCTGTGAGCAAAATTTCAATTTTCTAGCTAGCAGACTGGTTTGAGACTCGCTTTGTTGGACTCCCAGCAGACAGGTTTTCTCGCGTCGTGGCCTGTGTTGCTTGCTCGACAGCTCTAGGACAAATATCACACGTGCAACAGATAATAATATTAAAAACAAATATAATGAGAAGGCTGTTCATCAGATCGCGCTTTATATCGTCTATTACACAAGTCATTCGTAACTACGGCCCACAGAGCCGGGGAACAGCGGAGGCTACAGGTCCCTGGTATAACCCTGTACTAACAGTGCATTTGCCCGGCTTGGGTTTGGCTACAAATGACTGGTGCGCATACTTTCTACCGTCTTTATGCACTAGTCATTTGTGACCATGCCCCAGCCCAGAGGAATGTCGAGGACTTTGACTTTGTGTCTGCAGTTCCCCATAGTAACCACCACACTGTGGGGACAGCTAGCTGGCAAAACCATGGCAGTTCTTCCCCGCAGTCTGTTATTATACTGCACTGCCATGTTTGTCTAGGTCTATTAAACCCCTACTTTTCCTCCGCATTGTGGAGACAATGTAAAAGTAAAAACACAGCACATTTACCAGGCTATGGATATCCCTGTCCCGCTCAGGGGTTATATATATATATATATATATAAATATTGACCCCAAACACAAAATATAACATCCGCTGATATATTTTTCAACCTAATTCCAAGCACATTCCCACCCAATCACTAGTTTTTCTTTCCAACCTCAGCATTATTTTTTTTTTGTAGAGTCTTTTTTCACTTGAATCACACCTAACGGGTGAGCCCTGTTATAGTTGCCCGGAATTACGTTTTGACATGCATATTTTGCATTGTCTGGTGTCAACAAATCAGTATTTGGATTTTGTTTTAGCTGAAGAGGGGAGGAAGGATCCAAATACCACTATGAGCGGACCGATGAAGGCCCAACATTGAATGCTTGATTGGTACATGTACCTTTGTGATTTTAAGGGGATCCGAGCCAGTATTGCTAAGGAACCCTATATTTCGTAATTTTCCAGGGGGGGTCCAAACCCCCTGTCCCCCCTCTGGATCCGCAAATGGATAACTATTTAAAATCTGATGATCAGAGAAGGAGCAGGGAACACAGAAAATCAAGATTTTAAATTGAGGGAGATTCAATTCATAGGAACAAGCGGACGGGTACCCACTGGGAAGGCCTCAATATTTTCTGGTATGCCAAAATTCTGTGAGCCCAAACTATGGCCATAATTTGCATTTGATGAAACTATTTTGATATGATAAGAAACCCTTCGCATAACACGTTACTTCGTCTTATAAAACCGTATAATTATTCCTCGATAGTAAACTTTAGGCGGTGATCCGTACAAAGGTGCATTTAGGATAAATTAAAAAATGCAGATGCTCAAATGAGGACAAATTCCATCATATCACAGCCCATTTGACAAGACATTTTCTAACGAAAAAAATATCACCAATTAGGCGGTGTATAGATATATTAAATTCTGATGGTCATTGTGCGATAAGTCCGCACATAACGAAATAAACGCGAAAAAGCGGTGTTCACTGAATTCCTGTACGCACTATAGTATGTTCATTATGACAGTGTCAACGATGTCTAAATAGAGGATCTTACATGATTGCTCATGTTTTATTGAATTTATTACACGAGTTGGGGAAAAGAGATAAAATGCGAGGCTTGCCGAGCATTTTATCTCTTTTTCGCAACGAGTTTAATAAATTCAATAATACAAGAGCACGAATGTTAGATTCTATTTATCATATGAGGGGAGAGCAGTGTCTCAGTGGTAGAGTGCTTGACTCGAGACCGAAGGGCCGCGGGTTCGAGCCTCACCGGCGTCACTGTGTTGTGGTCCTTGAGCAAGACACATTTATCCTAGCTTAGTACTGATTCAACCCAGGAAGACCGTCCAGCATAACTAAAAGATTGTTGAGTGGACGTAAAGAATCAAATCAAAACAAATATTTATCATATGACAAATACTTTGAAATCTCATTTCTGGCGTAAAATCGTTATAATTTTGTCATTATGTACGCAACGTTGTTATGGACGTCATAACGTTTCCTGTAAATCGATAAACCACTAGTGGTTTACAGATTTTATTGCATGGTGTTATTTCACTCCCAGACGCGACGTCATATGATAAATTGCTTCACATAATGTGGCCAGTAAAGTTTACTGGCTTTCAAAGGAATCTGCTGGATCAATAAAGTGGGAAGACCACAATAAACCATTTGATTCTTTCAATGCTTTGAAGGCCCGGCACGGGAATGCAAATGACACTTTAACCCTTCTACTTTAAAGTCTGAGGTTTTGAAAAATGCCATGCATAATTCTAATCCACAGATTCAGAGTTTTATGCTCAAATTTTAACAAGCAGTTTTTATTAGGGAGAATTGAATGAAGATGAAATTCTTCAGGCATATTTTTTTATTAAAACTGCTGTCTTAAGGCTTACCAAAATACAAATTTGCATAATTTAGAACATATCATCAGTTGGTAAAAGGCCTGGGAATATCTGTATGGTCTGGAATATGTGTTGTATCATTGTCCAAGTTCTTTAGAAACTACAGACATAGCACTAAATCATGAACTATTCTCTGTCTGCTTGTATGCAGTCACTACAGTAAATACAACATTTTTATCACACCCTTGTTTTTTCTAGAAACATAAGACAACTTGTTACAAACTGTACGTACTTAACACTGAAATATACATAAAAACATGATGAGACAAAGCATGAAGGTAATGATGATTGTTAGGCGCATCAGTCTCATACAGTTACTGCCATTTATTTCTATATTGTCAATTAGTTAAAATAGTGATTGATATATCCCTGTGTGTTAGTACTGCTCCTGATTTAGGTTTTAGAATATCTCAATACAGCTGTTCTGATGTAACACCTCTGTCTGTTAGCGTTGTCTCTGGCGGGAGTCTTTTAGCATGTCTTAAGACAGGTTTAAGGTATAAACTACTGATCTAGTATCAATTACTGAAATAACTGATCTGGATTGGATATCAGCACAAGCAAATACCAAAAAAAAAATTTTGATCTATTGTGTGGCGTAATAATTCTCATCATCTGTTAAAATATTTTTTGGTATTTGCTTGTGCTCTATATTAATTCCTCTGTTACATGTCTCAAATTTGCTCCAAAATGGTCATTTTCATATTTTCAGCCTAATTTGGCGGCCATTTTTGTTACCATAGCAACCGTAAAAGTAGAATCAATAACAGACCTTGACCCTTTGGCTATTGTTCTAATAAACAAATTAGAAGAAACTTGTGAAGAGCAACTTTTATTTTTTACCTAAAAGGGGGGGGGGGGAGGCGGGGGCAAAATAGCCTCTTAATGCACGTACCCCTTTACTTTCAACATACCAAACATGTTTGTAGTAATGATTTGATGCTATCCGTATGAGTAGAAACTATTTCTGAGAAGATCAACTTGCAAATGAAAGTTTTCCCTGACAAAAAAAATAAAAATACATTCTGTTGCCCCACCCACTGTTTTCAATTATTATCCACTCTGGCGCAATGAAAGAGTTAAAATGGTTCAAACAGTTACAAAAAAAAAACATTTTGTTGTGGATATATAAAGACAATTGAAGAATTCATCGAAATGTATCAATAATATAGGGTAATTCAATATTCGTTCAGTATTTTTGGGTTATTGATGCAATCATAAAGCATATTTTATTGATTTTTTCACCTTAAAATGCAAAATCAAGGACAATAACTTATGTTTGATGACAAAACTTTAGATCAGTTAAGTAAACAAACGTAAGATTATCGAACCAAGTATCTTGTATATGCTTTTACTACAATCTGATCCTTAGTGAGCAAGTTATTGGAGAATATTGGATTTTAGACCCATTTTCTATGTAAAAATCAATATTAAGAGGCAATAACTCATGCTCGAAAAAATGAAAATGGGATAGAAGCAAATTTTAATCTGCAGTTTGACACAGTCCTGGTTCAAAACAGCTTTTATCCAATTCATAAAATAAATTTTCGAGTTATTGAGCTTTTACTCACTTTACTCGAGTTTTCCATTATAAAACAATGGTAAACTAATAAACAGGGGCAGTGACTAGCTGACAATTTTAGATAATTTAATGCAATATAATTGCACCCGTCATACCGATTCCACTTACGTCAGTAAGTTTCAGGTAAATACCGTAGCAAATATTGAAGTTATATGGCAAAATGTGTTTAGTCATGTCAGAGTTATGGCTATTGGTGCCAGTAGTGACCTTAAGCATTATCAGGCGTGCTTTTAGAATTAAAAATAAAAAAAGGAATAACTCCTCTCTAATTATGCTTCGTTACAGACTTGTATTATAAATATTTTGTATAAACAAATAAACAATTTGTTTAAGAAATATACTAACACTATAACTAACCAAGAAATCCTATGGAACATACCTAATATTAAACTAACTTATCGCGTATGTATAAGTAATACAATTTATACTTCAAACAGTTGCCTTAAAATGTCCATCTTCAAATTTGGAATCAATTTGGAATATTGTTACTCGAATTCGAAAAACAGGCCCCGAGGTGACAAGACTTGTTTATGCTCAACTCAGCTAAGCACGAAATTCATCCTGCTCATAAATGTTAAAATGCCAACAATTTTTGGCATTTTAACATTTATAGGCATGATAAATACAATATATGAGAGACTTAAAGCAAGAAACTTCTTTATTTGTCGGTATTTTAATGTTTTATGAGCAGTCGAAATTTTGTGCTCAGTTGAGTTGATCACAAAAAAATATAACCCTGGGGCCAGACCAAAAAGCTATCACTTTCAAATATTTGCAAAAAACATTGCCAACAGGAGAACCTTCAATAAAATGGGTCGCTTTTGCAAGACAGTGTGCAGACTGTTGTTTTGGCTCAAATTTTCTCAAACAAATTCAAGAATCTTGTACAGTCCATAATGTTAAACGTACCGTCCTACTACCTGGCCTTTAAAATCAAGATCCCAACATAAATGTAGATTATACTTCGTTCCAAACAGATAGTAACAATAAAAATCTTGAAATCCATTCCAAACACCAAATTTGCAAGTCTATATTTAGATACACTTTTTATATTGGGATATCCACTAAACTCAAACTACCCTAAGTCCTAAGTATCTGAAGTTGTCTCTTCTAGACTTGTGATCTACAATTTGTTTACCCTCAATGTACGGTATTTAATAAAGAGGATCTTGCATGAGTGCTCATGTTTTATTGAATTAATAAAACAAGTTTATTTGGCATTCAACTAATTGCCGAGCATTTTTAAAATCGCTTTTTTGCAATGAGTTTGATAAATGCATTAATACAGGAGTATGAATTTAAGCTTCTATATCATATCAACTCAACTCAACTGAGCATGGAAGTTTATCTGGTCATCAAAACCAGAATGCTAAAAAAGAAAGAATTCGCTTGCATCTAACATCTCAGATGTTGCATTTATCATGCTAAAATCATAAAATGCCAACATTATTGTTGACATTTCAAAATTTATGAGCATGATAAATTACATGGTCAGTTAAGTTGAGCATGTAAAAGATTTTATTACCTCGTGGCCAGTCCTTAGGATAACCATTATTGTTATATCCGGAGTTCAGGACCACCAACAATACACTACCCCAACAGTATAGGGCAAGGGTTGAATTATGTTTATCAACCCCTACACTGCTGTATGTGCATTCGCAATTGTGAACTATTAAATAGTGATTATTTAAGTTAAAAGGTTTGATAGATGAGAATCGTTGTAACCAAATACTGGCGAGTTTATCTTGTTTTGGGGCGTACGGGTAGTCCCAGTTTACAGCTATAATGAGCCTACCACAGATTACTGCATATGAACGTGGTAGTAAATACGTCATCTTTACATGTTTATAAGAAATATAGAATCGCCTCATTATTATGTATCTTTGAAACATCAGTATCTTTATATTTCGTTTTATTATAAGGATGAACATGACAAACTAGTATGTTTAACGTTATAACATATAGAATAGGCATAACCAATATGAAACAACCCAGTATACTAAGGAAAAGTAGGCATAGCCAAATATAAACCACATATACCAATATAATACTGGTAAACTATTTACCTGTAGGATTTTGTTAACATGCGTTTGTGAATAAAACTTTTATGGACATTTAAATGCGTTTTCTTTGAATTTCCCCAACACCATCCCACCTCAAATCCAGTGCTACGAAGCTGAAGCTTGGTTGCTTACCTGTACAAGAAACTGCAGGTAATTAAAATTGTACAGTTTCCATGGGCGGATCCAGATCGGGGGACTGGGGTCATGACCCCCTGAAAAAGCGTAAGTTGCTATATGATTCATTAGAAATACTGGTACAGACCCCCACCCACCCGAGAAGCAATTGGACTCCGTACGATCCTCTGTGAAATACGTTGATGACTTTAAAAAGCATTTTTCAAGACCCACCCCAACCCTGACGATTTTTGGGGATTTGCGTTTGCATTCGTAAAAGGTATTAGTTGAGTGGCACATAAACTTTCCTGAACATTTGTTCACAGTTCTCGCTTCATACTTCATACTTTACAGTTCACAGTTCTTACTTCACACTTAATACTTACCACATCACAGTTATCACTTTACACTTAATACTTACCACACCACAGCTCTCACTTTACACTTCATACTTCCTACTTCGCAGTTCACACTTCATACTTCAGAGTTCATACTTCACACTTGACTTCACAGTTCACACTTCATACTTCACACTTCATACTTCAGAGTTCATACTTCACACTTGACTTCACAGTTCACACTTCATACTTCATACTTCACACTTTATACTTCACACATCATACATCACAGTTACGAGTATTAATTCATACTTCACATTTCATAGGTCAATATTTGTTAAATTCATATTACAAAACCATATTTCGATGTCACTGTTTGAAACTTCATAAAACATAACTGCATCTGTATCTTTCATCTTGGCTGTGCATGTTGCACAATGAAAGTTTCGACTCTTAACGCAGTCAAAGATGCATAACTGATTTTGCCTTTAAACTGTTCCATAAATATGAACTGTGCTATCATTTGGCAATACCTATAAGAAATTAATTACAAATTAGCACTTTTCATTTAACAATATCCATTAAAACGGACCATAAAACCAGCACACGCCATTTGTATTAAAAACATGCGACAGTCACGTGTTTAAAGATTAGAATCTGTGAAGTATGAAGTTTGAAAATTAATGTGATTTTTGAAGTGTAAAGTCTGAACTGTGAAGTATGAAGTGTGAAGTCTGGACTGTGCACAGTGGAGTATGAAGTGTGAAGTATGTAGTGAGAACTGTCAAATGTTGGAAGTGTGAACTGAGAAGTATGAAGTCTGAAGTGTGAAATGTTAACTGTAAAGTATGAAGTCTGAGCTGTGAAGTGTGAAGTGATAACTGTGAAGTATGAATTACGAGCTGTGAAGTGTTAAGTCTGAATTGTGAGCTGTGAAGTATGAACTGTGAAGTGTGAAGTCAGAACTGTGAAGTATGAAGTGCGACCTATGAGGTGTAAAGTCTGAACTCAGAAGTATGACGTACGAAGTGAAGTCTAAACTGTGAAGTGAGAACTGTGAAGTATGATGTACGAAGTATGAAGTGTGAAGCCAGAACAGTGAAGTACGAGGGGGTTCAATATGTAATGAAAACCTAATCATAACTCAAAACGCAAACGTGTTAGGATTTTAGCGCCATATGCCAAACAAAAGATCAAAGCGTTGCCATCAAAATGGTGCATGAAACATTTTTTTTCTTTCCCAATTTAATAAGTTACAGACTTTTTAAAAAGCACACTTATATACACTGCATATATTTTCCTCAGAATTTTAAAGACTCATTTTAGTAAAGGTAGAAAGGCATGCTGTATTTTCTAAAACAAACATTTAACATGCATAAATCACATATCCATAGTTTTCTGACTTATTTTCCCTTTATATACGATAACGATACAAACGTTTGACCGCTACAGATTTCTCGTGCAAACGGTTGTATTACGTTCCCCCCTCTTACGTTGACGTCGTTTAAAGCAATGAACGTAACACTAAAATACGCACAGTTCTAGAAAATCGGAAATGTGGCTTTGTACTAGGAAGGGACAATTTTGATTGTATCGAAGTTTCAATACACACAGTGCATAGGCAGCAGACCATTAAACTGAAACCAATATCTAGGAGTATCTCATCTGACTAGTATACCATTTTCAGTTCCTATAATTTTATTGTCTGAATCTAGCCAGCCAGATTGTGTACATGTAAATACGTGTAACAATGTCCAAATAATGCATCCGAGTGCAAACGTCGATGAAACGCGGGATATTGTCTGATCCATTTCAGTGTAACTCAGAGATGGCATTCTTTTAAGTGATTTTCTTATTTCGAATGGCGTACTTGGGGGTACTTCATGAACGAGATTATAATAGAAATTTTAAAATCGGCTGTAATACTTGCAAATGAACATCAAAGAGACCAGAAAAAAAATGTTGCAAATGATTTTTGAATAAATTTTCGCTATGTATTCGTTCACGCAAAAACAACTCTGCCAATGGAATGCCAGAAAATGGAGCATCAAGGAGGATTTCAACTAAATTGGCAGCCTCACTATTTCATAGAATATAAAGCAATATCAGATTTTTTTGCAGGTATTAATCACCAATATATGGATATTTACCACACGAAGAAGTAGACTGAAAACATCCCTCGTTCATGTAGTTATCTGCTTTTGAAATCATTGTTTTATTTCATATCGCAGTGTACTTCAGCACCCTATCTTGAAAGTGGTTTGTGTAAATTAGATAAGGAGCTAGACAACTGCAATTTTACATTTATTTAGCCAAGACACAGACCTTTTATTAAAAGTAATTATGAAGTGTGTAAATATAAAATTTTGGGATAAACCTGGCTGTTTTCATTACATATTGAATGCCCCTCGTATGAAGTGAGAACTTTGAATTGGCACTTACCGTTGTCTTCCATGCATCACTATGAAGTGTGAAGTATGAACTATGAACTATGAAGTGTTAAGTATGAAGTCTGAACTGCAAAGTGTGAAGTCACCACCGGTCTTTCGTAATATATAATATGACATGTGTGGCTGTCCTATGGGCAAGTGACCATGACAGATGAGTGATTGTTCTTCACTGGTGAGTGATTGCTACTTGTTAACCCTTAACATGCTGGGAAACGTTTTCATGCTTTTGTTGCCGTCTGCTGACTCTTTCAAAATGAACTTATTTTTAAAAATCTTTCATGAATACTATCAGACTTTCAAATGGTTTGGATCCAGATCAGGACCAGACCAGATTATAGTATCCGTATTGTGGGAATATTATCCCTTGTATACAAGTATAACTTGACTTTTCGCTTACTGTAAAGGCGGCAACCTTAATATTCATATCTGGGTGTGGTTCGGCTATTTCATCTGCTAAGGAAGGGAATTCAGGTTTTATTTATAATTTGGTAAAGAGTTAATCAGCTTTCTGGGCCGTGCAAACGTTCGTGCATTTCATGAAAATCCTAACCGTATACACACTGAACTCACATTTATTAACCCATAAATCGCATAATCACAAAATGTATGTTTTTATCGTCCACTTAAATAGCTGAAGCCTCACAGACAAACATTGTGGTCCCAGATCAAGCTGCTCCTGTAGGAGCAGTCTGATCTGGGTCAACAATGTTTGCCTCTATGATTATGTTAAATAGACATTTTCAGATGCAGTTATTTTGCAGGCGTTTTAAGGACTAAATAACGTGTTTTGTGTCTATACTGAGGTGATGGCGCAAGATGATACCGTTACTTTTGAATAAAACCACGCCCCATTTTCAGCTTTTACCTATGTCTTCGGTTGACCATTCCTAATTCGTATTCATAAGGTGCCGCCTTTACACTAACCAAAAAGTCATATGATACAAGTATGGAGGAGAGTTTCGTCACTTTCAAGAATGAGCTTACGATATGTTGAAAAAATTAACGTCTTAAAATGCATGTTAATTCAGGGGCGTGGCTAGTCTAAAATTCAACGAACGCACTTGTGGAACGGACTGAATGCTTGCGAAAAAGGAACATATACAAACAGCGTAGACCCAGATGAGACGCCGCAAAACGCGGCGTCTTATCAAGTTATGCGCTGTTTGTCAAGATGAACATACTCGTGGTACATGTAATGGGAGATTATAGAAATTGCATACTGACGTCAACCAAAAAACGCCTCACTCATTACTAGTATCATTGATTTCTTAGCGATGATATACAAAAATGAACAGCCACGTGCCAGATTGCATTTCCTCAGCAATCGTGATTGGTTAAAGACCAAAGACTTTTGTAATTGATTCGTAACAATCTTTCACCCATTTTGCAAAGTCATGGCGTTTAAGTTTTACTGAAATGCATGGCGAAAAGGTGGGTGGAGTAAGATGTTTCATTCAGCACACGCATACAAACATTGTCTGAACATTATTAGCACTTTTTTGGTAAAATAGAGACTGTTTTGCAATGGTAAACACGTCTTTCTTGTCAACGGATTGTGTCTGGAAACAAAGCAAATGTGGCTAAAATAGTGTGTGTCTCACGAAACTGGTGACCCCTGTCTCAAACCGAGGTCTTTTTCTCAGCCTCAAATATTCTTTCAGCAATTTTGTTTTCATGAAATACGCTTGACTGATAAGATTTTATAATGCACTAAAATTCATAACTTTGGTCTGAACAGTCTAAGAGATATTCACGTTTACTTTTACATGCATTGTTTATTGACGTCAGTATTTATGCTCATGGTCCTCACTTACTTTTTGTTAATTGGTGACGGTGCCCATGAAGAAGGTGAAACCAACATCATCACAAATTCTTTTAAAATTGGATTTAGAGAGGTTAATGTTGGTTCTACGCACACGTTTTGTACACATACATGTAACATCAAGAATCCATCAAACTTGTGATAGAATCTTACCATAATTTTGATCCAAATGTGTACGCAAATGCGTTTTTATGTACACGTAGCTACGCCCCCGGTCAGGTTCTTTTTTACTGTTGCACTCGCAGGAAATGTACAAAATATGATACCTGTGCAAAATTGCACAGGTTTCATATTTTTATACATTTCACTGGTTTATACACCTTTAAAGAGACTAAGTCTGCAACTGTGAACATTTTTCGAAAAAAATTATTTTCTTTTAAAATCATTTGTTAAATCAGAACTAAGTTTATTTTCACAATAAATCTGTTCACTATAGCTGAAAACTGCATGGAAAAAAAGTGAATTATCTTATAAAAACACGGTTTTTTCTCTTGTTAGTAATTATTTGCGTACCTCCAATAACTATAGACAGTCAAGTTTTAACATAAATGCTGTTGTTTTGACACTGATAACTTGTAAATATTTACGAAATTGGTAAAATGTATACCTGAATTTTAGTTTTTCTACTGTGTTCTTGAAAAATAGAAGCATTATTTCACAAATTTAAGATCAAAAGTTGCAGACTATGCAGCTTTAAATCATTTCTTTTTGAGGGATTCGCATTAGCTGCTCAGTACGGTGGTGATCAATTGCCCTGGGGCGAATCGTTGAATAAATTTACCTCACATTTGCATGTACAAATTGGCTTTGCCGCGAGAAAAAATGTCTTAATAGTTTGCGGAAGCCCACCTGTTCAGCTACAGATACAAACTAGAATATAAAAATCAAGCCAGTACCAAATTTAGCCATTAAACTATCCAGAAAGCTGATTACAAAGACGCTGATCAGACAGCGCAGATGCACAGGCTGATCTGCGCCTTTGTTGATGCAATGCAACAAAATTAGGTTTTCTTGCTTTAAGGCCCCATTTGCAAAATACATTTTTGCTAAAATGGAGTCTGTTTTCGGCTTGGTGTTTGGAGGCTGCGGAATTTGGGGATTTTTCCTTTTACTTTGCGCTTTGCTTGTTGCACTCTGGATACTGTTTTGGAGACAAAAACCTGGGAGTGGGATTCTATCCGCCAAACATCTGAGACAGCCGCCTGAAAATCTTGTGATTGACCCTAAAGCAAGAAACGCAGTACTGAAGCAGCGTAAGTGTATGAAAACATTTGTGTCGAACAGTTTATTATATCATGTCAAAAAGGAGCAATCTAAAGGGGTCAGAGGTAAAAAGCTCGGCCTGAGATAAACCCGTCTTAAGCGGTCACTCAAAAGAAGACCAAAACAAATAGGTTTTCAAGACCGATAATCGTTTAATGCAGGTCAAAAGTACTGTAGATTCGGCAGTACTTGAGGCCTGCATTGAGCTGCCACATGACTTTAAGACCTTTGTTTTGTATATTTTTGAGTGGCTGCATAAGACAGGTTATGAGCCGGTACCCGCTATGCGCGTACTGCTATGATCAAATCAGTCTTCACATCTGCACAGGCTGATCAGAGTCTGATCAACGCTCGAAGAAACGATGTATCCTTGACTACCCATATAGCGTCCATCGAAGACGCTGATCATACTGCGCGGACGTGTAGGATGATTGGAGTCTTCGATGGGCGGACATGTCAATTTGCACCTATTTTTGGACCCCGGATTATATAATGTGATATCAAAATGTTATTGCACGACCCTTGGGTATGCACTATAATCACTTAGCCGGTTCCTCCGTGGTCAGTTAGTGAAAAGCTCATAACTCTTGAACCACATGGTATAGTTTTATCAAATTTTGCATACAAATGCATGTCAACATTATGTGTAACAGCCTTTTTATTGAGGAGGGTTGCTGAGCATCATTTCAGCCGGTTATGGTCAGTTAGTGAAAATGCTCATAACTCTTGAACCGCATGGTTTATCTGGATCAAAGGACCAGTGTCTATAAGGCCTGTTTCACGGCCACAATGAATTTCCTTTAATTTTTGTGTAATAAAAGTAGCATGTCTAAGCTGTTATATCATGAAATGTTGGATCAATAGATGAAGTTTTCTGAGTTGTATACTCATTTGAAGTGGGTGGGGTAATTCCACCCCAAACAGGGTTACGCTACAAAAACGACTATATTTTAATAACCATATGTTGCTGGAAATCACCCATTTCAAGATTATTTATGGGATAACAGATATAAAAACTGACACTTATGATATTTTAAGATATTTATAAATGATAAGTTTATACTCACTTGAAAGTCATGCCAAAATTTAAGTATTTTTTTCTTCTCCAACTTTACGCAAAACCACAACATCTTGTCATGCTTGAATGGATTCAATTGATGTTCAGAGGTAAAGTAGTATTTATGATGGTAATTATAGAATTATGAGGAATTAATATAATGGTGATTACTTAAAGAGTTATCTGCCCATAAAACCAGCGATTTTTATTTTTTATTTTTTTTTAAGAGCGGGTATACATGCATTAGAGATTTTAGATACATCATTGCTTCTAGGTTACACAATGATTGGTCGTGGTGTGTAGAATACAACGAAGGCTTCAGATAACTGATATGACCTTGTGGTCAAAGGTCAAGGTCACACAAACTTAGAACTTGTCTATGGCTTAAAATGCGAATACCTCTTTCATTTTTTGGATCTAGTGTGTACATATTCGCCACAATTATCATCTATTATGTGTAGATTATAAAAAAGTCTTAGAATATACATATGACCTTAAAATCAAGGGTCAAAGTCAAATATTCTTATAAAGCTGTCACACTGCTCATAATACAAAACTCCTCTTTGGTGTATCGATGGGATGTGTTCATATTTAGCACAACAATTGCGTATGATGTGTAGATTAAAACAAAGGTTTCAGATAGCTGATATGACCTTTTGGTCAAACGTCAAGGTCACACATACTAAGAACTTGTCTATGGTTCAAAAGGCGAATACCTCTTTCATTTTTGACCTAGTGTTTACATATTCGCCACAATGATTGCCTATCATGTGTAGATTACAACAAACGTCTCAGAATAAGAATATGATCCTGAAATCAAGGGTCAAAGTCAAATATTCTTAAAACTGTCACACTGCTCATAATACAAACTCCTCTTTGGTTTATTGATGGGATGTGTTCATATTTAGCACAACAATTGCGTTTGATGTTTCGACTAAAACGAAGATAGCTGATATGACCTTGTGGTCAAAGGTCAAGGACAAACATACTTAAAACCTGTAAAATTGCTCGAAATACAAATATCTCCTTCATTTATTTTGACCGAGGGTGTTCAAATTCGCCCCAATGTTTGCATATCATGTGTTTATTGCAACAAACGTCTCGGAATATATTTATGACCTTGAAGTTAAGGTTCAAATTCAAATATTTCTTAAAATCTGTCTAACGGCTCTTAACACAAACTCCTCATTCATGCATTGATGGAGTGCCTTCATATTTAGCACAATGATTGCTTATAAAGTGTAATTTAAAACCGAGTTTTCAAATCGCTGATGTGGCCTTGAGGTCAACGTCAAAGTCGCACTTGCAAAAACTATATACAGACCATACTGAGAGCTCCTCTGTCATTTCTTGAGCGAGAATGTTCATATTTGGAAGAATGATTGCCTATGGTATGCTGTTTGTTTGATTTGATCCTTTTTTTCCCAGTCAATATTTTTTCAGTCAAGTCACGTCAGAATGGCTCTTACTGGGTTGAACTGGCACTAAGCAGGATTTTATGAGTCTTGTAATATTTTATGTTTTTGTTCTGTCTTGTGTTTGCTATGTCTTTGTGCACGTCTGTTTATATGTGCTTTTTGGTCACCTGCTGGGAAAGGGCTGACCTTTTGGCTCTCGTTTGTGGTGTCTAACTGTAAGTTTGTCACTTTCCCATTGGTATCCTGGGTCAGGTGTGGTACTTGATTGTATCGATTCCTGATCTTTGCACCCTTACACACTATGCCTGTCATGTCTTTTTCTTGCAGTCTTGTGGTCATCTGTTGGGCAAGGGCTGACCTCTTGGCTCGCTTGTATTTGTTGTTGTCTTGTGTTTATATCACCTTCCCATACTGTGTCTTGGGTCATGTGTGGAACTTGATTGTATTGATTCCTGACCTTTGCCTTCTTCTTTACTTTGCTCAAGGACAATATGCAGTTCCACCAGTGAGGCTCAAACCCGCAACCCCTCTATCTGGACTCAAACACTCTACCACTGGTCATTGTGCTCGCATACTGTGTGGTAATCACGATGAAAGTTTCAGATTACTGCTATGACATTGGAGTAAAAGGTCTAGGTCAAATATATCTTACAAATGTTGGCGTGAATTCTTTTTTTTTAATTTTTGTTAGAGGATGTCCATATATAGCGAATGATTTCTTAAGGTGGGTACATTAAAATGAAGGTTTCAGAGAACCAATATGACCTTGGGATCAAAGGTCAATGTATTTAGAATCGGTCCTACGGCTCGCAACATGAACTTCTGTAGTCTTTGATAGAGGTTCTATGAATGCAAATTAATTATATAAATACATGTATATTATCAGGTTGTTTGGCTTCTAGTGACACTTTTCTTACTTTTTCAATAGAGGATATTCATATTTGCAACAGTGTTTGTCTGAGGTATGTAGATGACAAGAAACTCTCATTTTTCCAGTCAAATGTTAAATATTTTAAACTCAAAAATATTCAAAAATATTTAAACTTGTAAAGTGATTATCCTTTACTTTTCGTAGTTTTGATGAAGATAAATATATTTTGCACACTAATTGCTAAAGTATGTAGATATCATCAATGGTTTCAGGTCGCTGCTATGACATATGCTTCAAAGGTCAATGTCAAAAATCCTGGCTTTTAGAGCAATTGACAGGTTTTAAGTATGTGTGGCCTTGACCTTTGATCACAAGGTCATATCAGCTATCTGAATCCTTTATTTTAATCAACACATTATAAACAATTATTGTGCTTAATATAAAAACACTTCATCAATGCACGAAAGAGGAGTTTGTATTATGAGCAGTGTGACATATTTAAAGAATATTTGACCCTTGATTTCTAGGTCATATCCATATTCTGAGACTTTTGTTGTAATCTTCACATGATATGCAAATATTGTAGCGAATATGAATATGCAAGGTCAAAAAATGTAATAGGTGTTCACGTTTTGAAATGTAGACAGGTTTAAAGTATTAGTGACCTTGACCTTTGACTACCAGATCATATCAGCGATGTGAAACCTTTGTTTCATTCTACACACTATGAGCAATCATTGTGTAATCTAGAATCAATGATGTACCTAAAATCTCAAATGCATGCAAACCCACTCTAAAATTTTAAAAAAATAAAAAAGAATCCCTGGTTTTGTGGGCAGATAACTCTTAAAATAATCGCAATGGAAACAATTCCTCATAATTTTATAATAACCATCTTATATACTATGTAACCTATAAACATCAATTGCATTGTTTCGAGCATGAAAAGATGTTGTGGTTTTTCGCAAAGTTGGAGAAGAAAAAATACTTAAATTTTGGCATGACTTTCAAGTGAGTATATACTTATCATTTATGAATATTTTAAAATATCATAAGTGTCAGTTTTTATATCTGTTATCCCATAAATAATCTTGAAATGGCTGATTTCCAGCTACATATGGTTATAAAAATATAGTCGTTTTCGTAGCGTAACCCTGTTTGGGGTGGGATTACCCCACCCACTTCAAATGAGTTTACAACTCAGAAAACTTCATCTATTGATCCAACATTTCATGATTTTATAACTAAGACATGCTACTTTTATTACACAAAGTTTAAAGGAAATTCATTGTGGCCATGAAACAGGCCTTATAGACACTGGTCCTTTTGCATACTTATTTATTTTAACATTGTCCAGGCATTGGTTTGCAAAATGGTGCCGAGGCTTTGCCGAGCATCATTTTGCCCAGTGGAGGTATTTTAGTGAAAATGCTCATAACTCTTGAACCCCACCATATATTTTGATCAAATTTTGCATGCTTATACATTTTTTTGAAATTGGAAAAAAAAAAAAAGAAAAGAAAAAATATAAAGAAAACAATATTGTCATGCCTGAATTTAAAAAATGGTAAATACCACCTACTTTGATAAACTCGTTTTCTCAGCATTCTCATTTCTTTGAGGGAGGGACAGTCAAAAATTTCAAGCTAAAATCCCTCTGACGTCATACGTTACCTGGGGAGTTGACTGGGGAGTCTGTGACAAAATAGTCCACACAAAGATGATTTTTTTCTGCATCAGCATAACAGACGTTGACCAATACATTATCTTACGATATGGAGCATTTTCAAATACTGACCTATCTGATTTGAGCATTGTGGGTGCATGCGACATACATGTTTACCGAATGCGTCACCAAATCATGTGATCCACCTGATTTGTTGATTCAAACTTGTTATCAATCTGCGTCATCACGCGTCACTGAAACCACGTTTTTGACCCCATAAATGTTTTAGTGTAGGAAATCAAATCATTGTTTCGCGAAATACTGAAATACCAATCATTTCTGTCGTTCAACTACCAAATGTTACTTGATGTCTCCATAAACGAATTATTTATAGCCATTCAGTGTTTGTTTTTTTAACGTGGTATTTTGGGTAATGCACACCGCGTATTGACACAAACCCGACTTGTCAGTGTGATGTGCCTTCGCAGACAGGTCGATTCTGTGAGTATCGCGTCTGCGCAAGACAATGTGACAATACTTAATACTTAATCATAGGCACATTTAAATGCAAATGTAGCACCCATTTATCCCATAAAGGACACAGAAACCTAAATTTCAAAAGGTACTATTTTCGTGGGCAACCGGAAACTTGTAATTGTGTGCTTACACCACATACATGTTAAACCACATAACAATAAACCCACCCAGACCAGTACTAGTACTGGTTACAACCGCGGAAAACCCACAAAAAGCTTTTTATTATTGTACGGACACTTTGGTTTGCTTGTAGGTGGGTGCAATAATCACTTTAGGCATAAATTGTAAGATCCGCGATGGGTGAGTCCGTCTGTCCGTCTGCTACCAGTTTGTGAAAATACGAATAATTCTTGAACTATATGGTGTACATGTATTTTGATCACATTTTGCATACGTATGCAGGTCAACATTGTCTACCCACTGGCATGCGTAACCTGCCTCTTTAGATGCACGAGGCTTGCTGATCATCAGTCTGGCTGATCGTGATCACTGAAAATGTTCATAACCCTTGAACCACATGGTAAATGTATTCATTTCAACATTGCCCAGTAACTGGTATGCAAAACGTTGACGAGGCTGCTGGGAAAATTTTAAACATAGAAATCTGCCGAAATTCACAAAATATATTTAAATTGAAAATATGCAAAACGAAATTATCAATAAAACTAATATTTTAAAGACTTGGTGTCGACATTTCGCACGACACACAGGTATGTACTGAAATCACGGTGTGAGTCCGTCTGTCCGTCTAGTTTGCATTCCAAACATTCTTTCTGTCATCGGATTAAATATGAGCCGCGACATGAGATTTCTATCAATGTAGTATGTGCGACCAGCAAAGGCTCAGATCAGCCTGCGCATACGCGCATTCTGATCAGAGCCTTTGCTAGTCGCTTGAATATTCTATAAATATTAAGCTACTGACTGAACATCATTTGAAGTTTCTAAGATTAAAAGGAGGCTGCACAGGCTCGTCTCAGTCTAAACTTGTCAAAATGCCACATTGTTTGAAATCACATGCAATGGCTCATATATGTTCGCCATGGGTCGTGCACATTACAGTCAGTTGATTATTATACGCATACTTACTACAGTTTCTTCGCTGCATGAATTCTAGTGAAGGATCATTTAAATTCAGCAGCTCTCACACGCTGCATTAACCTAATCCCTTTTCATGATATGGGGTCTTCGACATTGCTTTAATGTCGAAGACCCCAGTGTGCAAACAGAGCTAACTTTTCTAAAATAAACGAAAAAATATGAGTTGAGAAAAATATTTGTGTGAAACATTTTCCACCTTTAAGCTACATATTAAGTGCTGCATGGTGCGCCGTGAACATTTTAGCGTTCGTGTTTATTTTCTTTAAGTTTTGCTGGCAAAGCAACCGACTTATATTTTTAGTTTGCCCGATTTTAAACAGTCGATATTAATTCTCAACAAAATGTCTTATGACATGAGCCATCTTCGGTGAAAGCTCAGGCGATCACAGTCTCTTCAAAGCCTTCGTTACTCGCCTACATAAAATTCTCAAGCATTTGATGATCTAAAACGCGCCATACTGTAAATCTACATTTACATGTAAGTTAACATCAAAAGCTCTCTGAAACTCCAATCTGTATCCTTTTGAAATCTCACTCTGAATGTGAAAGACAAAGTGTAAAAAAGTGTGTCTTCGAAAAAGTGGTTTGTACTCCTTAGTAATAGTTGATTAGTTTTTTTTTGTTATCTTTTGATATTCCAGGATTCCTGGCGAAGAAAGTTCCTGAAAATCTCGACGCTATCGTTATTGGCAGCGGGATCAGTGGGTTGACCACAGCCGTGTTGCTGGGAAGGGCCGGTCAAAAAGTATTGGTTCTAGAACAGCATGATCAGGCCGGTGGTACTTGCCATACATTCATTGAAAAAGGATACGAGTTCGATACTGGTATGTTTACAGTTGGGTTACTTTTCTTTCCAAGAATTTGCCAAATATATACTAACCCACACTTCCAACGCAAAGTGTTTCAGGATTGTAACTTTAATAAATGTACGAAGTCTTGCCGAAATCATTATACCGGTCAGGCGTTATGTCAGACATTCACCCAAACAGGTCATAACTAAAACGGAATAATTGACCGATGAAGTTCTAATTTCATTTTCTTAATTTTTTGATAAAATTGCGTTTCAATGGATGAAGCAGTATATGTAATATTAAAGCTTCTGTTTGATTTTGCGTTAGAAGTGTGGTGCAGTATAGTATAGCGTTACATGTATATTTGATCCAACACACATATACTTAAGGAATCTTCTAACGCATACAGTAAACAATTTGCTACAAAAAGCTTAATAATGTTAAAAGTATTCAATGTTTTGTTGTTAAACAAAAATTCAATATTAATCACATCATGTGTGAAATTTTCACAACAATACCTTGGGTATTATGCAAAATACAGCTTTTTTAATTTGAAAAGGTCAAAATCGGAAGTCACAAAAATTGGAATTTAGGCTCAAAATAATCTCGAAAAGTTTCAGTGAGGCAATTTTAATTTCATTTGTCATGCTGAACAACGAAAAACGTCATTTTGTAATAAGAAATGCATGAATGCATGAAAATCACGGTTGTAAGGCTTCAGACACATTTACGACCTTGGCATAAAACTTTCAGTGCCTGATGTTTATCTTTGAATTGGTCCACCGTGGCTTAACTGGGGTAGGTTTTTTTAGCTCTGTCTGTCTTTAAGGTCAGGGACATTTTCTTTGTTTCATCACAGTAATTAATTCATTGTTTCCCTGTGATGATACAGTGGATAAGTAAGAAGGCCTCCAAGCGAGCTTACCATTGTTTTTTGTTTGTTTTGACAACAGCAGAATCTAGGGCGAATATTTGGCCAGTAAGGTTAATTTAAGCCCCCAGTTACTTCGACTGAGCGTTCTAAGGCTGTGTGTCTGTTCTTGTTGGTTCATTGTTTATTGTTGCTACAATTGTTTGTGGGTGTTTTGTCCTTGTTTTGTTGTGCAGTACATAGTGTCATTTCTAGTTTTGCAAACATCTTGCTGGGGAAGAGAGAGCTGGTTGCTTAAAATTACCTTTTACTGTCATCTGGCTGTTAGTGCTCTGCATCTCTTCCTCATGGTGCAATGATTGATTGTAGTATTTCCTTGCCATACTCCGCTTACCTTTTCATGTGATTTTGCTCAGTTGAAATATAACAAATCCACACTGTGAGTACCATCAGCAGGGCTCTGCTGCTAGCTAGCAGAATACACGTTTACCATGGCTATCCTGTGCCATTCGAGAACATAATGCGGTGCGATTTTCAGGAAATATTTAATTACTTGCGTGTGCGCATTGTCTGTTCACTTTTATAAAATGTAGAAGATTGAAGTTGGATGGATGTTTTGTTTTCTTATTTTATGAATAATAGAATAAGACTAACTTACCTTTGAAAAAAATCATGTCACATTAATTCAAGTTAATAAATGGAATACATTGACTTGCTATACTGTTTTCCGTATTGATTTGTTTGAAAAATGGTAAATTTGCGACTTTCGTTTTTTGACGTTTTCAACTCAAACTTCAATATTTTAAATTTCCATAGTCCGTTTTCTCTGATAATAACCATACATTACTGGAAAACATTGTTTTAATTTATTCCAAAATATCTTTTAATTCAAAATTCTAGTCTTCAAGAAAATGCTAAAACAAAAGTGTATGCGTTAGAAGATTCCTTAGGTGTATACTGTAGAATTTTTACTTTTGACAAATAGGCGTCAAGCCGCAGACGGCTCGAATCAGCCTGCTTATCCACACAACGACCACATCTTGCTACTTGTCTGTCTTGACGAGAATGTCTTTGTTGAAAGAGCAAATGAAAAATAGTTTCATGTGCCAAGAAAGAGCATTTGGAAAAAAAACTACAAAGAATACAAAAGATAGATATGTACAACCACCAGAAATATACAAGATATGACAAATCTGCACAGATGATTCCAGCGAGCAGCATGCATTATGATGATTATTTCATCTTAACAATGCACTTTGAGAATAGCCTAGAAGGACAAGACTACCCATAAACCTGTCGGTAAATTTAAAAGTTGTATTTGTATTGCAGAAAAAAAAACAGTTTTAGCGGCAAGGCGGCCGTCGGTTTGAATACTTCTTTTTTTTACCTTAACCGAAAAAGACAGGTTTCCGAGTGAACTCTTATTTTGTTAACCACAATCTTTATGTAACACATTTTTATATTCTCTGAGCCGTGATTTATTCACTGTGACAGTGCTATGTTGAACCGCAAATTTCACATTAACAGTGCTATCTTAAACTGAAAGCATAGATTAAAAATGTTAAGTCGAAACAGCACCCCGACATAACATTTTTGTGTTTAATAACAACAGCAGAATGTAGGACGGAGACGGGGCCCGAGGTTATAAAACTTTTTCCATGCTCAACTCAGCTGAGCACGAAATTTATCCTGCTCATAAATGTTAAAATGTCAACAATTGGTGGCATTTTAACATTTATTAGCATGATAAATGGAACATCTGAGAGACTTAAAGCTAGAAACTCATTCATTTGTCGGTAATTCAGTTTTGAACAGTTGAAGTTTCGTGCTCAGTTGAGTTGAGCATGAAAAAAGTTTAATAATCTAGGGGGTCAGGTGTGGTTTGCGATTGTGGCATTCCTGGTCATACTCACTTGCTTTAGAAGAATAAGAAAATTTAATAAAATAATAGTCCAAGTTATTCGATGATACTTCAATCTGTGGTTTGAGTATATAGGAATACTAATTATTTACTTACATGTACATCTTTACTGTGCAGGCATACACTATGTTGGCGAGATGTCGGAAGGGGATCTGCTCAGGGTCTTGTGTGATCAGGTTACAGAAGGTCAAGTCTCGTGGATTCCCTTAGCGAAGGATTACGACAGGGTAGGTTAATATTATATTGAAAGGCAAAAATTTCAGTAGCCGGTGAGGTGCATTACGTTACTTTTATCACATGCCGTCGCGCGCGTCTGGGGGTGATATAACGCCATGCAATAAATATAGATTATTACACGGTGTTTTTGATCCCAGCCCTGATCTCAGCCCGAATATACCGTATCAGCCTGAGCCCGAAGGGCGAGGGCTGATACTGTCCGAGGGCTGAGATCATGGCTGGGATCAAAAACACCGTGTAATAATATTTTTATCATACACTTATGCGTGTAAAAAGCTGTGAAATAATATATTGATTCCTTTGATTTGAAGCACATTAATAAACAATCACTTAATAAAGTGACTTTATCAGCCTCAACACACAAAGCGGCCTTGACTGATCATTTCGCTGATCCTTTTGTTCGCGATAACGTTGCGCACCTCTTTGACATTGTTGTGACGTCATGACGTTCGAAAGTTTGACGCTGCCGCCATTTTGTATGGAGATACTCGGTGTAAAAATGGATATTTCAATGTTTTTAGCGGTGTTTTCAGTGTGATTTTGGTTTGAATCGGGTAAAATGTGCAAGAATTAGTCCACTTTCTTTATTTTACTCTTTTTTCAGATAATCCCTGTTTTTTTTTTCTCCAGGGCGAGATCAACTCCTGGGGAGGGCAGGACAGGAAAATATCGGGCCCCGTATCAGCCCCCGTATCAGCCCTCTACATGAGTTTCGGGTCGCAGGGCTGGACAGCTCTACTTGAAGTGGTTGATACGGCTGGGCCAAAAGTCTAGTATAAAGGGCAATACTAGTATAAGTATATGATAAAATCGATGAACCACTAGTGGTTTAGAGATTTCGTAACGTCACGTAATGACGTCCATTATAGCGTTGCGTAAAATATGACAAAATATTCACGCTTTCGTGACAGAAATGCGATTTTAATTAAGTTTAAAGTCATGTGATAAATAGAAGCTAACATTCGTACTCTTTTATTATTGAATTTATTAAACGAGTTGAGGAAAACAGATACATCGCGAGGCTTAAACTCGTTGCGAAAGGCTTGCCTCGCATTTTATCTTATTTCCTCAACTCGTTTAATAAAGCTCATAAAACATGAGCACTCATGTAAGATCCTCTTTATCTGCAACAAGGCGAGCACTCATGTGTTGTTGCTGCCATGTGGGTGTCTGCGTTCTCTGTCTCTTCCTTGTGTTGTTGTGGGTTGATCTGTAGTCTGTGAGACATATTCACTTGCTATAATGGTTAAAACTGATGAGACCGCCCACACACAAATCAAGTATATCAGAAGAGTCGTTCATATAGATAATGCTCTGAAACCAGCAAGATCATTCAAGGGCCTCTTTATATCCCCATGCAGAGAACGCATTATGGTATCAACGATGTGTGCATTGATATTCTATGGTTTGTTCATAGATATTCAACGGATTGCAACAATGATATTCAATATCAACGGTTTTCTATTTCAGATAAAAGTGCGTAATTGAAAATTAATTAACTTATTTCTTAACCAAAACATGTGTTGTGGGTAGGCCACTCAAAAGAACCGTCTCGATGAGACGGTTGTTTTAAGCGCTCAAAACACATGTTTAAACTGCTGGCTAAGAAAATGATCACATTTTTACGCTGAAAAAGTTCGCTTTACTGGACATTAACCCATTTAAGCCGAATGGAATTTCCCATTTTTATCAATTGGACCTGTCCATTTCTGTTTTATGGGTTGTTGGGAGCTTTTTTTTTTTCATTTTTCTTCAAATTTTAATTGAACATTCTGCCAGCAAACAATGGAGACCCTGATCAGACACCGCGTTTTGTGGCGTCTAATCTGGGTCTGCACTGTTTGTCTTTGTACCACAAAACGGACTCTATGCTAAAATAGGTTAAACGTTTTGCCCAATTATATTCAATATCAGGGGTTATCATATTGAGCGATTTGGCCATTGAAATTTAAGGTATTGTCAGTTGATATGCAGTGGGCATTCTCTTATTGTTGCTAAACCCTTTGTAGACTCGAAACACTTAAACGGGTACTTGGCAAACAATGAAGACCCAGATGAAATGCAGCATAATGCAGCATTTTATGAAGGTCTGCACTGTTTGCTAAGATTAAAACAACCTTCAGGGCCAAAAATGCGCCATAACTTTGAAGATTTTACAGTACACAATGTACAGTCCCATTATTCATTGTATTAATTTGTATGGGGAAATGCATCGGAATTTAAAGTGTTGTATTTCTTTCAGATAACAGTGGGAACATCCGGAAAGTACAAAAGGTACCAGATGATATCGGGAACCAGAGATGAATTTGTTGCAAACCTGGAGAAGCAATTTCCTGATGAAAAAGAAGCAATCGCTAAAAGCATTGACTTAATTGAAGTAAGTTTATATGGAGGACCAGTACACGAGATTTCGGTACTATAGTTGCTGCCAAGATTTAATGACCATGTTTACATTTGCTTGTTTGTAAAGTTAACATTGAAATGAAAACATTAGGATAGCATATTCAGCAGCCAGGTGTAGTTTTGAAAACTATTTGATATCAGCTTGTATAGCTCAGTAGGTAGAATCGATGAACGCAGAAAATACATTTATTTTCCATTATGGGCAGGTTCGAATCCCATCAATGCTTTCATTTGTTTCTTCATTTTTACTGTACCATATTTTCACATGTATTCTTTAAGCATTATTGGAAAACAATTTTAACATTTATACAAAATGTCCATCAAATGCGACATTATCAAACACAAAAACGCATATGCGAGATGCAATGAATGCATCAGCTCAATAGGGTATGCATTGTTTGCTGTCATTAAAGCGATATTCAGCAGCCCAAATGTTTTGGAAATGATTATGAAGTATATCTTTCAATAAATAATTAAATGATAAAAATATAAAATTGAAAAAAAAACACACACCAAACAAAGTACGGTGAAGGGTTTCGAACTTGCAACCCTCTATGCCAGTGGACAAGCGATTCATCCACTATGCTACGAACTCTCCTTGTGATTGGTATGTGCATATGATATATTTTAGATGTAATATAGAATACATGTATTATTCTAAAATGATGAGTTAAAATAACTTGCTTATTGGTATTGTTTGTCAAATTGACCCAAGACATATGAATATTCAATGACCTTTCATCCAATCTTCAGGAATCATCGTAAAAAGTAAGCTTCAGAATGTGGTACAATTACTTATCTGAATGAAAGTATTCTTCAATTCCTTGATAGGGTTATTGGTACATGTAACAGGTTATACTTGGCATTCAAAAGATGTGGGTTCGAATCTGTCATTTAATTTTTTTTTCATTTATTTGTTAGTTAGTCTTTTTTTCTTAATTTTGTGCACAAATGGATAATATAACAAGAATCTCATCAACTGCACACCTAGCACAGTGAATGATTTCAATAAGCTCACATGTAAATAACTCTTTGCACGCTGGGTCATTTTAATAATTTTATGTCATCTGCTGACTTTTTCCAAAATTAACTTTTTTTAAATACTCTTACACGTATTAGTGTAGGGGCCAAATCTCAAATTTTGAGTTCTGTTGCACCCCTAGGAAGAAAAACTTGGTCACTATTTTCAGTCAGTGACATGTCTTGGGGCCTTGGAAACCCTTGTTTTACTAAGTTTTCTGTGGTCAATTTTCTGTAAATGGCCTGTAACCAACGTTACCCTACTAACATAGAAAAATGGTAGTATACAAAATACAAGACTAATAAAATATTTCACAAAAGTATCAATGAAATTATTTGAACTTTGAATGCTTAATCTAGTCATACACATCAATTGCAGGCATCTGTGAGATATATTTTTGCTCAACAGCGTGACGTATGTTACATTTTATACGAAATTGCAGATAATGACTTTATAGACTACATATGAGAATGATCCATGTTCCTTAACCGCAGGAAGAAACACTTGGTTACTATTTTCAGCCAGGGACATGTCTTTTGGCCTTAGAAACCCATGATTTACTAGGATTTCTTCGGTCAGTTGTCTGTAAATGGCCTGTAATCAATGTTACCCTACTGACTTTAAAAATAGCAACACAAAATACAAGACTAATGGGATATTTCCCAATAGTATTAATGAAATCATTTGAGCTTTACATGTTTGAGCTAGACTTAAACACCAATTTGAGACATCTGTGGAGTGTATTGCTGCTGGTCAGAGTATTTATGTTACATTTTTTTTAAGTTGCATATTATGACTCTATAGATTACGTATTAAAATAAACCATGTTCCCCAACCTTAAATACGTGATAAAGATCTCTATTCAAATGATGAATGTCAATTTTAACATATAAAAGCTACTTATAACTTGTAACTGGCGATAGAGGTAGCAAAATAAACGTTTAAATATGCTTATTAGCACGTTGCTTCTTCTGACGTACATATTTTCTATCTGACCTAATTTACATTTCATTGGAATGTTCAATGTCTTCTTTAATATCTGTTACAGTGAAATAAAATTATAATTTTATTCACAGAGTCAACGACGATGGAAAGTTTGCTACTGTTAATATATAAAAAGTAACGTAGGTAACAGCATTGTCCTTTGCATAGATAGATAAAATTACTAAGGTGTGGAAAGTAGACTCAAATTCTTCCTTAGCCTGACGACATAGCCTGTCGACAAGGTTATATTTGAGTCTACTCTCTATCTTTTTTTAAATAACTTCAATTATCGTCAAATTATTCTACATTAACAATAAAATAAAAGAGTTTGGCAATTTTAATTGATTCTGTTACTTTGATATGACAGTTTCCAGATTTTTTACCAATGGTTCATAACAATAAACATAATATCTACTTCATGATTCAAATATTGGACTGAATCTTTTATTACGTTTTCTGTTGTCAAACTCATAATAGGCCTGTAAATTTCGTTACCATATAAAAGCAGGATAGAAAATATTACGCTAGTACAAGTTACATGCTAATAAGCGAATTTAAATATTTATTTCACTGCAGTTACAAGTTATAACCAGCTGCAAATATGCTAAAATGGTTATTTACCATTATAACAGACCAACATTATAAAATCAAGGTTGGGGAACATGTTTTATTCTAACATGCAATTAAAAAGTCATTATCTGCAATTTTGTATGAAACATAACATACGTAACGCTGACGAGCAGAAACCTATCCCACAGATGTCTGCAATTAGTGTTTATGTCTAGGTCAAACATTTAAAGCTCAAATAAGTTCATTGATACTTTTTGAAAATATCCTATTAGGGTAAGTGTGTCTTGGTTGGTCTTTCGGTGGCAAAGGCTCTTAATAAGGTTTTGCAACGATGTAAACATGCTACGCACGCATCTGTCATTTACCACATTGGATCAGCTGACAGCTTCAGTGTATACCCAGTCTTTCATCAGTTAATTAGAGGTCATGTCTCATGTTTTGAGAAATCACATCACATAAGATTTATCTAATACAAATTTACAATCATAATTAATTGTTTTAATATTTCTGATTTGCATGATGTAGAAAACAATCCTTTAGTTTGGATGCTCGCCATCCTAACATATAATGAATCTGTGTTTCAACCATATTAGTTTGCTGAAACAGTGATTTGTTGCATATAAGGTTTTACTTTATATTACAGTATCATATTACATGTATTTACCAGTGCAATATATGAGATTAGCTAGCAGAATGGGTAAAAAAATGAGACAGTTATTGACTAAAATGCTGTCTACAAGCTGTTATCCACAGCATTATACAATTTTTCGGATGGCTCTGCATACAATAAGCCTAATTCAGTAAATACTTGAAACCAACAAACTGACCATAAGTCTCATACTTTTCATTTCATAGATCATTAGCAAACATGTATAATTGTTATTAACAACTCTGACAGTGCACAAACAACAACACAAACTACAGTATTAACAATGTAAGAAAACCAATAGCTGCGTGTTAGTTGTGACACCTTTTTTTTCAACTGACAATCATTTGACAACTTAAATCTGTGAGCTTCAGAGATTCAAACCATGTTACTTAATTTTGTTGTGTTATTTATATGATTCAAGTTGTAACTCCTGAAAATGGACTTTCAAAAAGATTCAATAACTGACAAAAGATTTGCAATTAATGTTACCATGAAATATCTTTATAGCTTTGTAATTAGTGTTACCACTTATTATGTTTTTCAGTTTTATGAGTACGGCTATACCTTAACTTTTCTTAGTTAACAAACAAAATAATTTCTTTCAAAATTGCTCTATAATATAATAAATACTAAGCATTACAATATGATATTAAAGAATCGTGCTTTACAAAAGTAGAGAAGATTGCAATTGCGACAGATCAAACATTGTTGTTATTTGTTTTCAAAATGTAATTGCCAACAGTGAAAAATAAATTATTAAGCATACAAGAAAACCTATAAGGCTAGATCTACAAAACATCAGGTGCATTTGGGTATAAACCATGCTACTTCTGTTCTGATAAATACTTTGGTTGATATATTGTATGCTGTCTTTAAAAATGAGTATGAAATTTTAGATTACATGTATAGTAAAATGCAGTCAAGACCTCAAATGTTCTGTATCTCTTCTTCAGAGTACCGTTGGGTAGTCTGCAGTCTGCGATTGAGACATTTCCTGGTCATATTCATTTTTTAGCAAACATAGTTTTTTTAAGCTTGATAAAATACTTCTTATGGCAAAAGGAGTCAGAACTTGCAGGAAAAATTTTTAAGGTAAAATAATGACAGTGTACTGTTACCTATGTTATGGACTTACCTTACATATGAATTTAGTTTAAAGGGTATATAACTTGTAAAACAGCTAATCATCAAATCTTACCAATATGTAACCTATTCGCTCTTGTTAAAAGAAGGCTTAACCAGAACTTTATTAGTTTTAAGATTTGTCTTTCTCTGTATGAAATCAACAGAAAGCCTCTGCTCTGGAAGGCACTACGCACTTTCATCTCTGCCCTGCCACCAGATGCAGGAAATATTGCTTTAATATTTTTACTTTTGATTTTTAATTGATATACAGTTTCTTCAGTCCAATATTTGAATCATAAAGTAAATGTCATGTTTATTGCGATGAACCATTGACAACAAAATGCAAATAGCCATATCAAAGTAACAGATCCAAACATACAAAACTCTTATATTAGTGTTTATTTAGAATGATTTGTCTGTAATTGAAGTTGGTAAAAGCATGTTGAGAGTAGACTTAAATTTTACCTTGCGTGTAGTCGGGCAAAGGCAAAAAAATTGAGCCTATTCTCCACAAATTCTACTGTCTTTATCCATTCATGCAAAACATCATTTTGTTACCTACGTTACCTTATTTATATATTGACAGAAATTAAATATTCATGGTAGTTAAACCTGTTTGTTTAGTAGCTATTTAATTTCATTATGACAGAGATGAAAGAAGACATTGCCCATCCCAGTGCAATGTAAATGGACGAAAATAAAAATGTACGCCAGTAGAAGTGAGACGCTTATAAGCATCTTGAAATATTTATTTAACTACACTTTATTGCGAGTTGCAATTTATAAATTGCTTCAAATATGTGAAAATGAAAATTCATCATTAGAATCGAAATCTTTATTACACAATTATGTTTGTAGAACATGGTTTATTCTGATATGCAATCTTTTAAGTTATTATCTGCAATTTCATAAAAAATGTAACATAAGTAACTCTGGAGAGCAGAAGTACATATCACAGATGTTTGCAATCGATATTTATGTCTAGCTGAAACGTGTAAAGCTCAAATAATTGCATTAATACTATTGGAAAATATCCTATTGGTCTTGTCTTTTTTGTTGGTATTTTTAATGTTATTATGGTAACATTGATAACATGCCTTTTACAGACGACTGACCAAAAAATTTTAAAAAAAACATGGGTTTCTAAGGCCCCAGGACATGTCTTTGACTGAAAATAGTAACCAAGCTTTTCTTTCTGGGGTTGGGGAACATGATTCATTCTTATATGCAATCTCCAAAGTCATTATCTGCAATTTTGTATAAAATGTAACGTATGTAACACTGATGAGCAGAAATACATCTCACAGATGTTTACAATTGATAATTATGACACGATCAACCATTTAAAGCTCAAATAATTTCATTGATACTCTTGTAAAATATCCTTTTAGTCTTGTATTTGAGTACTACTATTTTCAATGTTAGTAGGGTAACGTTGATTACAGGCCATTTACAGAAAGCTGACCACAGAAAACTTAGTAAAACATGGGTTTCTTAGGCCCAAAGACATGCCCCTAACTGAAAATAGTAACCAAGTTTTTTTCCTGGGGTGTGCAACAAACTCGCAAAATAGTCCATATATATCAGTTTGGCCCCTAGACCATATACATGAATAGTATCAGACGGTGGCAGACAGTCTTTATTCAGATCAGGACCGACGTTTTGTCGGCACTGACCAGGATCCAAACTGTTTGCAAAGGCTATCAGCAGATAATAAAAGTCGCCGCTGGCAAGGAAAGAGTTAATAAAACCAAGGGAATAATGTATATCAAATGGAAAAGATGCAAAGGTTTTCACGAGATGGCATAAAATAAGTGAACAACCTTGACTGAAAAAGAATGCATAAATTTGACAATAAAAAAGTTGCCCCAACCCCTATCAAAATTCGATCCAGGTATGTGTGATCAATATCAAGTTGTGAACTAACCACTAGGCTATCAGACCGTATGGATTTAAGAATTGACATTATCTTAATAATCTTGGTAAAAGCATGACCAAGGTTGGAGTATTGTTTACGACGTGGGTAGTGTATGTGATTAGAGACCAACAGGTATAATAATTAATAAGGGAGGTTGAGAGGGGGGAGAGAGAGCAAACGTCCCAGTATTGACGTCTTTGCTCACTCGCTCTTTCTTTTTCTCGCTGTTAAGCGTACAGAGTCAAATTTCTTCAAATACAATTTTGAGATTCGGTGAGATTATCATTGTAAATGGTAATTTTGGCAATGGTTTTGGCAAATAACTTCAGGCGGATTGTATTGTTACATTAACTAGGTTAGAGTATTGGTTCAGTAATTTTAAAGCATTTTGATTTCTATGCTTTCCTCTAAATAATGATTTTTGAGGTTACTATTGGGGGCTACCTCCTTTTAGAGATTTCCTCTAGAGTATCCTAAAAAGTTGCTTTGGTCAAATATATACTCATAGTTAATTTTGGCAAATGTTGGCCAGAAAGGAATATTTCACGTAACACATAAATGTGAATGTAAATATATTTACAATTTTATCTCTTTTCCCAAACTCGTTTCTTAAATTCAATAACACAATGAACACTAATTGTGAGATCCTCTAGCTATTTTTCTATCTTTTGAGAAGTTATTTATTCTATTTGGATACCTTTAACTTCAGTAGGGTCTCCAACACTATCTACGCCTTCCGCTGCTGAAGGTGTTGTCTCTTACGCTTGCCAAGATGTTGGTCATGACAAGTCAAGTCATTTATTCTATTTGTATACCGTTAGCTTCAGGAGGGTCTCCAACACTATCTACGCCTTCCGCTGCTAAAGGTGTTGTCTCTTACGCTTGCCAAGATGTTGGTCATGACAAGTCAAGTCATTTATTCTATTTGTATACCTTTAACTTCAGGAGTGTCTCCAACACTATCGACGCCTTCCGCTGCTAAAGGTGTTGCCTCTCACTCTAGCCAAGATGTTGGTCAAGACAAGTCAAGTCATTTATTCTATTTGTATATATTTAACTTCAGGAGGGCTTCCAGCACTATCTACGCCTGCCGCTGCTAAAGGTGTTGCCTCTTACGCTTGCCAAGATGGCCAAGACAAGTCAAGTCATTTATTTTATTTGTATATATCTAACTTCAGGAGGGTCTCCAGCACTACCTAAGTCTTCCACTGCTAAAGGTGTTACCTCTTACGCTTGCCAAGGAGTTTGTCAAGACAAGTCAAGTCATTTATTCTATTTGTATATCTTTAACTTCAGGAGGGTCTCCAACACTATATACGCCTTCCGCTGCTAAAGGTGTTGTCTCTTACGCTTGCCAAGATGTTGGTCATGACAAGTCAAGTCATTTATTCTATTTGTATACCGTTAGCTTCAGGAGGGTCTCCAACACTATCTACGCCTTCCGCTGCTAAAGGTGTTGTCTCTTACGCTTGCCAAGATGTTGGTCATGACAAGTCAAGTCATTTATTCTATTTGTATACCTTTAACTTCAGGAGTGTCTCCAACACTATCGACGCCTTCCGCTGCTAAAGGTGTTGCCTCTCACTCTAGCCAAGATGTTGGTCAAGACAAGTCAAGTCATTTATTCTATTTGTATATATTTAACTTCAGGAGGGCTTCCAGCACTATCTACGCCTTCCGCTGCTAAAGGTGTTGCCTCTTACGCTTGCCAAGACGTTGGTCAAGACAAAACTATTTCACGTGATCTTCTCAAAGTTCACGACAGTGTGTAAGACGACGGTAAAAGAGGCACTGGATAAAATAACTGATAACGAAGAACTGAAGAATATTATGACGTACATAATCTATATGGATGTTGGTATGTATAGTTGGTACCAAATTCAGTGTCAGCTTGACAGACCATGCGCGGATCCAGAGGGGGGCGGCGACAGGTGGTCCGGACCCCCACCCCTGAAAAATCACAAAACTATAGGGTTTCTTAGTAATACTGGTCCGGATCCACTGTTAAATGACAAAGCTACCAAGCCAGCTTTCAATGTTGGGCCACCATCGGCCCGCCAGCGAAACGCCATTTCAATGGCGTTTCACTGGCGTGCTGATTTTAGCCCGCTTATAGTGTTTTTTGGATGCTCTCTCCCCTCATCAACTAGAAAAATGTAGTCAAAGTTGGACCCCCTCTGAAAAAACTTTCTGGAGCCGCGCATGCGTGCAACCATTCATCTGTTTCAAAGCTACACAGTATAGTCCATTCGAGCATAACTAAAGCAATAACAGGTAGAAATGTTTTAACATTTATTACTGAAGAAATGTTGTTCTCAAATTGTTTTAGTGTAACTATTGACGTAAGAATATATTAAAAGGTGTGGCACGCCTCTTTTGATGTTAGCTTTATATAGTGTAATATAGGAGTGTTAGCCGTCCCGAGGATCACCGTTTGGTATGACAAGGCTTGCCGAGCGATGACAAAGGTTGATCCAAAAGGGCGGATAAAGAATGTTTTTTTATTATATTTGCATTTTGAAAAAAGGCCGTCAGAAGTTCCTAAATACGCTGAGATGCCACATAGCATCTATCGTGAGTGTGGGCGGGATCGAAAAAAATAGCAATTTAAAGTGACAGCCATGTTATCTTACTCATGCTGTCACGAGGGGACTATTATTTGGCTGCATTGTAACTCACGCACATGGTCGTCAAGTGACGCCAATGTTCAGTCAAAGTGCTGTTATCATGTAATAATGCACCTCAGCGTAATCAGGGTCTCCTGGAAGTTTATTTTAAAATAAACAGTCAATGAGGAGCAAGAAAAAAGACCCCATATTTGTGTAAGGGTGGAATATAAAAACCGTTCCTGTCACCGTGATACTAAACGATGATCCTCGGTACGGATTTTCTATCCCGTCCTCACACACCTACATGATATATTCTGATAATCTTACCCCAGTCAAAACTCTGAGAACATTCTTATCCGTTCTGCAAGAAATAATTTCTATCCCGTGTTAAAGTTTCATATGTCTGGGAACACAGAGCGTGGGGAAGGGTCGCGATTTGCACCATATTATTTTTAGCGTCTCACTATAATGATGCTGTAGTTCTATAATTCTCTAATCATTGTAATTTTAATGCTGTATTTGCAGGCGTTCGGCCAGATGAACTTGTACTTCCGGGTTATGCCTGGATAATGAATCACTTCTGGAATGGCGGCTTCTATCCACTTGGAGGACCCAGTGAGATTGCCTTTCAAATCATACCTATCATAGAACGGTACGGAGGGCGGGTGCTGGTTGATGCTCCTGTCACAAACATACTGGTGGACGACACAGGAAGAGCCAACGGTATGGTTAGGCCTCGAGGTTACAAAACTTGTTTCATGCTCAACTCAAATGTGCATGAACTTTCAACAGCTCATGAAAACTAAAATACTGACAAATGAAGAAGTTTCTTGCTTTAAATTTCTCAGATACTGTATTTATCATGCTAGTAAATGTTAAAATGCCAACAATTGTTGGCATTTTAACGTTTATGAGAAGGATAAATTTCGTGCTCAGCTGAGTTAAGCATGAAAAAGTTATATAACCTCGGGGCCAGGTTTATTTAATCACGGGGTAGAACATGTGATTTGTTATGTCACAGTATCAACTTATTTGTCGCGGCCATTTTGAAGCTTATTTTGGTACAATTTTCATCTGCTTTGCGTCTATTTGAGAGGTAATCAAAATCTGATTAGGGCACAAGTTGTACTTTTATAGCAGTTGTGTTGGCAGCAACTGTACTGTATGTTCTGTAATCTGGTAAACACAAACACTTCGACACAAACCATACGTTATCATAACAGTAGTTAAAATCTTGTGTCGAAGTAAAAAAAAAAATGTCAACGAGCAGCGTGTGGTCACAAAATGAAAATATTTAATTACAGAAGCTCATGAAATGGTCGCTTGCTTTTGTAACGTTTGTGTTACTGAGAAAAGGGCAAAACAATTACCACATATGAGGACAATTTCCAAGATGACTACCGCCTCACTGCAACAAATATGACGTTACAAGTCACGATCAAACACAGAACACCGACAAACAATGGGAGGAACACCAAACAATGAATCAACAACAACAGAACCACTGCGCTTCAACGGACAGTGGCCTAAGCCACCGAAGTCTGAAGTGGGCTCAGAGAAGGAAACGAAGAATGCAGAGGACAACCAATTTCACGGGTACAATTCTAGACTGGTTCTCTCCCCTACATTGTACTTTTGAACAACTCGGAACCAGTTTAGGTACAATTCATTCTATCGCGAAAATCTGTAAACCACTAGTTGTTTATCGATTTTATTGCATGGCGTTATTGCACTCCCAAAACGCGACCGTCACGTCATTTGGTAATTCCCTGTATTTCATTACTTTTATATATGTATATATATATACCTCAAAATAATTACTTTAAACGAAATAGATTTGGGACTCATTAGAGATTTAAAAGAAACAACTAATGTAAAACTAGACGCCAAACTAGAGATAGTTAATTTTTGTACCCACGTCGTATTTGAATAGACCAACTCCTTTTTTTGCTGCAGACTGTAGACTGGAAACCCATTAACGAGTACTTTTGCAAACAGTGAAGACCTAATCTGCAAAGTCTGGCACAATTCGAGAATCGAATCAAGCCTCGTGTGTACGTAAGGTGCATTACGCATAGTACTATGAACGAAAAAGCTCAATTTTGCTTGCTGGAACTGGCGTAAAGAAAATTAGTTCTGTAGCATGTGGGTTCAGTCCTGTTAAATCATTTTAAAAATATTTTATTAAATGAAACGTTTAATCAGCAGAATAAATGAAGTTTATGTATATGACTGGGATGTAAACAATCAAATCAAACAAATCAAATAAAGCATGGCTTTGTTTCACCCCCAGACGTAAAGTCATAAAGTAAAGTGATAAAGGCATTTTTAAATGATAGGCATATCGTTAAAACAGGCTATATGATGTTTGAATTGGGACACGATTCCATTTCCAAATCCAGTTTGTCAATTAAAACCGCGTTATTATTTTGGTAAAGTTTGTGGTGTCTTACTGTTAGTTTGTCACTTTCCAATTGGTACATGTATCCTGGGTCAGTTGTGGGACTTCATTTTATCGATTCCTGATCTTTGTATCCTTACTTACTTTATACAAAGTATACAATGGACCATCCTGACTTAACTGAATCAAAGTTAAGGGACAACACTAATACGGGTCAAGTTAGTGGCTCAGTACTAGTTGATGGACATTTTGATCTGTTGGCAGGGGTTACTATTCACAGAAGCTCAGGCGATGTAAATGTTTATGCGAAGTACATTATCTCGGATGTTGGCGTCAAAAATACCTTCAAGTCCATGCTGCCGAGGCAAATAGCCGAAAAATCTCGTAAGTATATTGTTAAATATGTTGTGTAAATTATAAAATTATGTCACCCCGCAAAAAACTAAAATAGAGAATATTTTAAATTGAGAGAAGTATTTTTTCTTAAATTGACAATTCACTTATGAAAAAAAAGACTGGTCATTTTGGAAGAATTTTTGGAATCATTATTTCTGTTTGGGGCATATCTGTAAGATTAGTTTATATGAATAGTGTTTGGTTTAAATCCCATCTTTTACATCTGTTTGAGCGAAGGTTTTGGATCAAGCCAAAAATTAAATGATGAAAAAAATGCAAAATAAAAGACAGAGACTTATCCCATGAATAATCCATCAAACAATTTTAGGGATTTCTTGGGATTTATCCCAAAATCCAAAAAATATATCCTCGGGGTCGATTTAAATTTTTACTTCTGCTGCGTAGACATTTAGGATCGATCCCAAAATGGATCACTCCCAAGATATCTCAACTCAAATTTTTTGGATCCCAGGCCCTGTATTGCAATCGGTAGTGAGTATGAGTACAATTGCTGGTCCAGGGGTCATGAGTTTGATCCCCAGTCCGATCCCAAACTTTCGTGGAGTATGGAAGTTGTAAATATATACAGTGCATAAAGCTATTTTATTAAATAGGCTGTTCAACCTGATGTTTTATGATATTCTGAGTTAATACCCATCACATATGGAACTTCTCTCTAAATTCCATGGACACGTAGTTCCAAACCCATCCGTCTGTTAAACTAACTGATGACTATAGATAACATAAGATACATCCTAAAGTGTAAAATTGCTCAGCATGCGAAGACAGAATTAAGTGTATGTGTGTAGCAAACCATAAGAGTTTGGTATTTACAAATTTTATATGTGAGAGCAGCAAAGACTCAACCAAGACTGGGTGGATTCCCATGAGTCTTACATGTTCGCCGATGGGAGAAGTATCAAACTTTTATCATCCTGTTTATTTCGCTTTTATACAAACTGTGTCATTCATTTCAGCTGTAAATCAAGTCCTGGAGAAAGTTGGATCGAGTTTGTCATGGTTTTCAGTATTTATCGGTTTAAATGGTACATCAGAAGAGCTTGGCCTACATGCTGGTAATACATTTGCTTTTAGTGGGTAAGATGATAAAAACATATGAGCCAGTCCATGAGATTTCCAACAATGTGGTATGTGCGACCAGCATAGCCTCAGATCAGCATGCGCATACGGGCAGTCTGATCAGAGCCTTTGCTAGTCGCTTGAGTATTCTATGATTATTAAGCTACTGACTGAACATCATTTGGAGTTTCTAAGCTTGAAAGGAGGCTGCAGAGGCTCGTCTGAGTCTACTTGTCAAAATCTCAAATTGTTGGAAATCTCGTGCTGCGGCTCAATTATCATATTGCATAACAACCTTTACCTGGTACTTGTTGATCCTAGACATCATTCGGCCACATTCAGAGTGTATTTGCTATTCAAATACCAATTACGAACGTTCGCGTTGACAAGGTAGAGGTCGAATTTTTTCTGAGCCTTCATCAACGTCTGTAAAGCGCTTACACGATCAGTATCAACATATCGAGCACTAGTCCATAAATTGATTTACATGTAGTTCATTTTGTTTTTATTTACAGACCAAATCCTGAAGCAAATTACAAGCAAAATAATTCATTAAAAAATAATAAGTAAAAATTATAAAAAGGGGTGAAAGAATATTTAAAATATAAAATAGCATTTCATGAGACTCGAACCCTAGAGGTTTAGAAAATCTAGCATTCTGAAACCAATACTTTTCTTAATGTTCCGAAATAAAAAAAATAGCCTAACGGATTCATACAAATTTATACGGCATATGCATGAGTGCCAGTTAAATATTAGAGAACAATACATTTATCTCTTTTCTGATAAGTTAATCTTGTTTATTTTTTTGTATATGAAGCTAGTAATAAGATAAAGTACCAAACCTGTCTAAATGTTATGTATGCACATTCTTTTATTTTACTGACAGCAGTGGGAAGCACGCAGAAGGTTGAGCAAAATTCCCACTGACAGACATGAACAGGGACGAAACGCACGTGATGACAGAATGTGGTAATATGACTAACCATTATCATACCCCATTCTCATGCTCTGGTATCACACCCACATATCAATTTTGTCCACTTTTGCTTGACACAGATTATGCGCTTCCAAACCTGAAAAAAGTGCTTGAAAGCATTATCAGTTTCATATAAGCCAGGTGATATTACTACAGTGATTATCCCTAGCTTCGCAAGCCAGAGGTCCCTGGTTAAATCCTCAATGAAAACTCCATTTTTCTTAATTTAGTAATGTATAGTTCAAAAGGATAGGCCAAAGAGAGTTCAGGTTTAAAACACTTGGGACTGGGAGATTTATAATGTTAAATATTATTTATATTCTCCATAAGGTACTCAGTTCGTGTTTACAAGAACATGTTTATTTTTAAGTTCAAATATGGTATATCAAGCTGAAATTATTTTCCAGTGCAAACTTTGACAAAGTGATTCAGGATTATTTGTCAGTGAGCCTAAAAGAAGCAGCGGATATGGATTGTCCTTTTTTGTTTCTGTCCTTCCCTTCTGCTAAAGATCCCACCAGCTGGGCACAGAAATATCCTGGTAAGTTGTGGACTATAAAAATATATCATGAGTGTGAGGGTGGGATAGAAAAATCCATCCCGAGGATCACCAATTGGCATCACAAGGCTTGCCGAGTGATGACAATTTGTGATCATGATGGATGGATTTTTTTATTCTCTCTTCACACAAGTAATGCAATCTATTTATTGCTCACCACTTAAGACCTCATTTATATTTGAAACCAACTTAAAAAAGACTTCCAGAAAATGATAATACGCTGATGTGACATGGTGACGTCATTTTAACATTAAAATGACGTCACAAATCGGCGTGCGGCCAGCGTGCGGCTGTTTGTTTTTTATCTTTCCTTAAGGCTGGTATGGGTATGTGAGAAAGAAATATCTCACATAGGTAAAGTCATCTTGGAATCCCGATCTGGTGTGCAAGAATTGAATCTTTTCCTAACTTTTTGTAGACCAACGGAATTCTTTATGAAATATGTTACAGTTACTATAAGATGTCACAGTTTATAACGCTCCGAACATACTGCATTTCTTGTTTCTGAAAATTGATTTTGTCTTAGCATACAGTTCAAAGATATTATAAACGGGGTGATTTTAATTTTGAAACAGTAAATTTCTCATTTCTTGATGATGATGTTCCTTGTTCCCCATCCCATAGTGTTTATATTTTGCAGCTTATTCGTTTTGAGAGGGTGTGTTCTAATGTTGATGACTTCAACAACAGAAGGTTATAGATATCATAAAATTTGAAAAGCATTTTTTAAATTCTACCACAGACAATCAGAGTTGTTTTTTAAATTGAATACTGCTCTGTATACTCTTTAGCAACAGGGCATATCAGAGCCTATATTTTATAGTGATTTAGTTTATAAATTCAAAATATTTTTTGGAAAACCTAATTATAGTGATCAACTCAAAAAGATAACCAGGCGTTATAAAAAGGTTGGATATAACTTGGATATTATATGACAGTCTGTATGCCTGGCTGTAAACCCAATCATGGTTTATAGCTATGGTTTCCTCTTTAATTGCGTGATGGTGGGTCAGGCCTCAGACTCAATGACGGCTCTGATGTAAAACTTAAATAGGTTGGTTGGTGCCCGATGCTTATCTGTGACTGGGCCCACCGTGGCTCAACTTGAGGCTTTCTTTAGCTCAGACTAGCTCTGAGTCGTGAGTCCTATTCTTTGTTTCACCATAGTGTGTTAATTTGATTAGATTGTTTCTCTATGATGAAACGTTGCAATAGAAATCTAGGGCGAAGAGTTGGTACCAGTAAAATGCATTTAAGTCCCCCCAGTGGCTAAGGCTGCTGTCTGTTCTAAAGCTGTGGTTCTGTTGGTGTTGATTGGTTGTTGATGTTACTTCCATTATGGGATTCTGTAATTATTCTATGTTTTGTGTGTCCAATACTAGTTTTAAAAGCATCTTGATGGTGAATAGAAAACTGGTTGCTTGCTTTATTTGTTCTCTTGGTGTATCGTGATTGTTGTGTGGACCTCCTCGCGGTGCCACGAATTCGTCTGCAGTTTGTGATTCTGGTATTTCCTGATCATACTCCTTACTTTTTCTGGGGCGTTTGATAAGAGAAACTATATATCTTATCAAAGTAAAGGAATTTTAAAGTTTGATAAGAAGGGTATATACAACTTAAGAGCTGGTATCTGTTTAAAGATTAGTCCTTGATACAGTTGACTGGTTAATTTCATACCAAGTTTTCTCGATAGATTCTGATTTACTCAGAGGACTTTCCTAGTAGAAAATATCTGACCAATCAAAATACACACCAATAACGTGTCATATATTTAAATACACATTTCAGATACTGATGATGGCAAGTGCAAAAGTGTGAGACTTTTTAAATTTGGTTACGTTCTGAATATGTATAGTTTGATCGACTTGATAGCAAGATGACACAGCGCCATTAGTGTTTTTATGGATATTTTGAGCCATTCTTTCAAATGAGAAATATTTAAAAGATCATGGCTACACCCGTGCAGTGACTTATGTCATTGCACAGGACGTTGGCGTCCGCATATAAACAAACACAAGTGCTGTCGGAAATACTTAAATATTGTTCTCAAGGTTCCTTAAATCTAAAAAACGGTGCTGAATGTCCCTTGACAAGTATGCTATATATACATGATAGTACATTTTATGTTACAAAACTGAATAAATTATTTTATTATATACAAAGTAAGGAAATAAGGTAAAATATTAATTAAATATAATGCCTATTTTCAAAAAGCTGTATTTCACAGCCGTGAAAATATAAAGAGCTGTATTTTATTGCACTGAAAATATACGTTGTACTTTACGGGTGAATTTGATGTCCTCTGCTTTTTCCATTGAATTCCTTGAGCCCACTTCAGAATTTCAAATGGCTGTAACTTCTTATTGGTGGACATAAACACAAAGTGTGGGTATTCATTTTCTTAGTTAGATCACAAGGAGAATTTTGTTAATTAAATTGTCAGGATTTGTTAAAATTTTCACCTATTCTACTCCTGCTCTCATTTTTCTTTTCTGTTTCAGTTTTGGCCGTCATTGTACATTATGCAACGTCATCATTAATATGACGTAATGTGCGAACATTTATGACGTCATTTAGTGCAAAAAATCTGTTACGCTTAAAATGGTATATAATAAAAAGAAAATTATAATTTTTGGAATGAATATGCCATTTATTTCATCTCGTGAAGGGCGAAAATGTATATTTCATTTGTGGCTTCGCCACTAATGAAATGTGCATTTTTTGCTTCACTTGATGAATTAAATGGCATATTCATTACAAAAATTTGAATATCTTCTATGTATTTAATGCTGACCTTATGTATCTGGTATTCATTTTATTGGTTTATTTTATTCTGTGATATAACTGCATGTGACTTGAATTTGGAATGAATTATGGAAACATACAGAAGGATTGTGAAAAATTTGGGAAAACGGATCCTTCAGAAATAGAGATAACCTACAATATAAGAACACAGCAGACTCGGTTTTATTGAGTCTGTTCATGAGAATGAATGGAAAGTGCAACAATTCTCACGCCCCAAGCGGTATTCTGCTTTCTGTCAGAAAAGTTGGCCATAATGGTCTTCAAATGATTCAAGCCCCAATCCCAATTTCTGCGAAAATGACAAGAATATAATGATCAAATTAACGCCTTTGTCATTTATATGGATAGATGAGCCCTAACGTAGAACTTTGCATTGGAAATCAAGATGTAGATAACCAACACATACTTGAATGAATTGTTAGCCCTTTATGCGCCAATCGCAACAAAAGTCGTCTGTTTTTCTCGTCTGCTGAAATGTTTAAGAAGCCTCTATGGCAAACAGTATGGACCCAGATCAGACTGCACCTATAGGAGCAGTCTAATCTGGGTCCACACTGTTTGCATATATACTTAATTTGTCAGTAGTATTAGGCAATTATTTCCAGCAGACGACTTCAGCAGACGAAATTTTGAGATGCATTTTTTTCTTGGCTCTTTAAGGGTTAGCACGTTTTCAAAATTGTTTATAGATCTACATTTACTTGATAATAAACAAAAAATGAAACATGTACAAACTTGCACAGTTTTCATATTTTTTTCATTTCAAAGGTGTGTACATCTTAAATTTTCAGTTACCTTGTATATTAACTGCATTTTCGCACGTTGCCTGATAAACGTTGTCTATCTCACGGCATGTGCCTTAATCAGTAAATGATGACGCTGCACTTTTTAAATGACGTCGCTAATGACGCTGAATCAACAAAAAATCGAAAATTACGTCATAATTGCTAGTTTGAAGAGAGTTCAACAATGGGTAAACTGATAAATAGAATTCCAGGTTCGCGTCTTTCAAAAAAAGTTTACCAGGCTCGGCTTTGAGAACGCATGTTGAATCGCTACGCATGCCTAGCGATGCAATAAGCGTTCTCAAAGCATTGCCTGGTAAACTTGATATCAAAAGACATTCACCTAGTATTTTCTATTCAAAGGTAAATCCTGTTGTCTGATACTCACCTTTGCCCATTGGTCCTGGTATAGTCAATGGCAGGGTGAGAGGGTGATGCATAGAGAAGAAACGTATAAGGCTCTGAAGGAGAAGATTGGACGACAGATGTGGCAACAAGCGATGGATATCTACCCAAAACTTCAAGGAAAGGTAAGATAACTCAAAATCTATGCATGCTGGTCCTTGTTTATGGTGGTGCAATGTCACGAGAAAACGTGATTAGACAATTTAAAAAGAATAATGGTATATTTATTGTTAAGGAAATCACAAGTATTTTGTGCTGTTTTTAATCACAGTGTGTATATTATTATCTTGTGATGCTTTAATAAATTATGATATTCAAATAACATTTACAAATCAGTCTCACTCTCTAAGAAAGCATTTGCACCAAGGTGAAGCAACTGAGGGGACGGGGCTTAAATATATTACCTATAGCCTCCCCTGGATTTTGTTTTGGTAAACTAATTTGCCATTTCAGCTGAATGAACTTTCGTATCTCTATCAGTAGGACCAGTATAATTTAAGTAAAAGGGGTGTTGGATGTTGTTTTTTTTCTTCATTTTTATTCAAATTCTAATAGAACTTTCTGTAAGCCAACAGTGGATACCCTGCTCAGACGCCCCAGAATGCGGCGTCTGATCTGGGTCTGCACTGTTTGCCTATATCCCACAAAAAGGACGCTTGGCTTATATGGGTCAAACAGTCAGGCCAACGAAGAAGCTTCTTACTAGTTGCAATAGACATGTAATATAAAAAAAACAATTAAATCAACTAACTCTGGTGAAGAGGTAATAAATTGATCGCATTATTATATTTGAAAGAGGTAATTCCAATATGTACTGCCATAATCATGCTGATTGAAAAAAAACTATTTTTATATTTACACTTAACAACTAATTGTTCATGTTCAGCTTCATTGAAAATTGTATGTAATAATATTATATATGTTATAGTTATACAATGATTTGTCCGCCTGTATTTGGAGATAATCCACGAACTTATGCTAGTGGACTATCTCACGTGTATGTGGGCAAACAGAGAACAACTATTTATTACCACCTACAGTAAATCCTGTGTAAAACGGCCACTCAAAAATAGACTAAAGCAAAGATCTTAATGACAAATGGTAGCTTAATGAAGGTCAAAAGTATTGCAGAATGCTCATTCTGCAATACTTTTGACCTGCATTAAGCGATAATTAGCCTTGAAAACCATGTTTTCTTTCTTTTTGAGTGTGGTCGTTATACACAGGTTTTACTGCAAAGTAATTAGCAAAGGAACATTTGGCAATCTTCGTACTAATGTTGGCAAGAGTAGTTTATATTGTCAACTTTTATATCACTAACTCTCAATGACAATTTGCAAACCGGCTAGTTGTAAAAATGTATGTTGAATTCTTTCAGGCTGATTATATAGAGTTTGGGACGCCTCTCTCCAGCAAGTATTACCTTGGGCAGGCTGAAGGGGAACTGTACGGTTTAAGTAATGGCAAGACAAAGTTTCTCCCAGAAAACGTCATGTATCTGAGACCAGAGTCTGGAATTCCTGGATTATATCTAACAGGTAGATACAGTAAAACCTGTCTTGAGCGACCACTCAAAAATAGACAAAAAAGATCTTAATGACATATGGTAGCTTAATGAAGTTAAAAAGTATTGCAGAATGCTCCCCTTGGAGCATTCTGCAATACTTTTGACCTGCATTAAGCGAGAATCGGTCTTCAAAACAAGTTTTTGGTCTACTTTTTGAGTGGCCGCTTAAGACAGCTTTTACTATAGTTTCAAGCTTTTAAGTCTTTCCATGCTGGGTAATTGTCCATGCTTTAATTGGCGCTTGTTGACATTTTTCAGGATATACTTTTTAAAAAGTTGTTTCAGGAAACTATCAGAAGGCAAACGCTTTAGATCTAGATCGATTCTGACGTTCTGTAAGTCATGATCGGGGTCTAATATGTTTTGCAAAGATTATCAACAGACGACACTAGTCGCTGCCATCAAGCAAACGTAAATGCAATGCTCTGCTGTCCACATACAAAGAAACATATGAAAAAACAATGTCTGTGTGCATAATTAAGAATTTTTTTTTTCTTTTTAAAAAGTCTGAACACATATTTTTGAACAATATCATTGTGGAAATCGCCAATTACTACCAGTTATGTAAAGGTCTGAGAAAATGTTGTTTATTATCATCAGATCAAATTTAACCTTGCCCAAATTCAAATTGTGTAATTATGTATTTATTGTGCATACAGGCCAACACATAAGGTTTTGTTTTTGATTGCATATGAGTTATAACCTACTTTAAACACCCCCGTGGTGTAGTGGATAAGCGCTATGCCTTGTAAACCATGGGTCGCAGGTTCGATTCCCGGCTTCTCCATAAAATCACTTTCGGTTGAGCCTTCGGGAGTTCCCATCATATAATAAACACACAAATCATAAACCCTCCTGGCCCAGTACTGGTTTCTACCCATGGAAAAGCCACAAAGTTTTTTTTAAACATCCATAGACCTAAATTTGGTATAAGTCATGATCTGGATACATAAATAGGATACATAAATACCTTATATGTTCGAGTTAATGTACGTAGGATGTGGCAATTCTTTGCAATTTTGCACATGCTTAAAGTGAGATATAACAAACTCGTATGTGCTGCCTAATACAGTGAGCCACATTAGTTACGCACCAATTATAAATGTAAAATTACTCGAAATAGATATATGCTACATCAATTCTGAGACTACCAGCATAAAGCGCATTTATATTTGCATTAGCCATAGAAATTTTATCGTGATCAGATGAGTAACAAGTGAGAAAATGGATCTTGAAGGGCACTACCCTCAAAACACCATTTCACATTGCATTATTTCGAATGAAATTCAAATCACATTGCACTTTTTTCAGGGTCGAACTTCTGCAATGTCAGAGATAAGAGCCGTTTTATTCTTGGCAGCATGTGTTTGTAAATTTTATCAGTTTTTTAAACGTTTTACTATTTTGGTTCCCAGCTGACAAAGCTTTGAAAAAAGTTAACTTAATTACTTTTTTTAAAGTTAGTTAAAATTTCGTATGATTCTGAGTAAACTAGTTATCAAAACACTTTATTTATAATTTCATTTTAAACAACCATGTATCCGCCGTTTATTTTTGTAAAAAAATAAATGGATTTATTGGCGTCAAGGTGTTGACGTTATTGATGACGTTACTACTACCAAGGCTATAAGACGTGTCAATGGTAAGACGTTTTAGTGTTTTGATACTTCTGTTTTAACAAGTGGCTCATAACAAAACAATTTGCGAAGAAAAACCTGTTTGATTATTGTAACTGACGTTAATATGACGTCAAAACGAGCGTTTCTTCAAAAATTAACTGCGTTACTAACTTCAACGACCGCAAAAGGGAATTTAACTTGAATAAAACAATTGTTGTGGGTGTTTTTCTGTCACAACGGTCAGCATGGATAATTCCTAGCGCAAAACGCAAATAGAAAGTAAAGATGTTCTTGTTGCACGAGCAGTTTTGGCAAAATTGCTTTTGACGTTGCAGAGTGATTCGCATGAGTGATTTTAATATTTTTTCTATGTCATCAAACAGATAAAATGTCAATAAGTAAATGAGCAAAGAGAATGTTTGATTCCAGCAGTTTTGTCAAAAAATGTGGGCCCTGAAAAGATACAACCAATGCACACAACAGCTACATTTTGTTTGCAATAGCTATTGACGCTGGACTTAGTGCGCCAGTGAATTGTGAGTGAAGTATACACACAATGTAATTAATTATTTCTGTAATTTAAGTCTTAAAGAGACTAAGTCTGCAACTATGAACATTTTTCCGAAAATTTTCTTTTCTTTTTAAATCATTTGTAAAAGCAGAATTAAGTTAAGTTTTCACAATAAATCTGTTCACTATAGCTGAAAACTGCATGGAAAGTGAATTACCTTATAAAAACATGTGTTTTTTCTCTTGTTGGTAATTACAAGAGGTGTTTCATGTTTATTTGAACAAATTTAAAAATGTCGTTACTCATTTATTTCTCGTTATATTGGGTAATAATTGATTTCTATGGGTTAGTCTGATCTGCAGGAATGCACAGTCATCAAGAAAATAGTTTCTAATTTTTAATCTCTGGTTTGAAACAGTCTCTGAAGATGAGTAATCAAATTTTAAGTGTTTAAAAATGCTGTCTGAAACGACATGTACTAAATCTTTCTCGAACAATTTCTCTAAAAGATATGAAGTTTTTCTCTTGGAACCTCTTAAATATTATTCATAGATAATTAACGCAGGTTCTATTAGAAAAAAAAGCATTCCAGCTGGATATTTACTTTTTGGCAGCAGCTTGAACATCATATTTTAGGGTTTACAGTTTCCATAGCAACACTAAATTGTATGCAAAATACCCAAATGCCATATTTGGTCTTCAGTTTTATTGGTAATAGATACTTAAATTTATCCAAGAAATTGAGTCTGCTGTGAGTTTAGAGAATTTGCTTTTCAAACTACTTCCAAGACACATTTTATACATGAGATACCCAATTTGGCACTTGTATGGAAGAACTTATTAAGCACAGTTTCCAAGCAAAAATATGCACACATACGCTGTTTCTCATTTAATAATAGACTGATCGTGCCTCTAAAGTTAAAAGAAAATTTCACACTTAAATACGCATTTTCTTAGAAGATACACCCGTTTTAGCTCTTAAAATCAGTTAAAAGGGGGTGGGGATGTATTTAGGGCCACCGTATTATGCCCATGCTTTAAATTGCCATTTTGTCTATTTGGCAATACCAGGGACACGTTCATTATGCAAGAAAAAGCAAAAGTTGTTTGTTCGAATTATATGCAACCACAAAAAGTGAAACTCAAATCTGTTCAAATAAACATGCATTATGTCTTGTATTTGCGTCCCTCCAATAATTATAGACGGTCAAGTTTTAATATAAATGCTGTTGTTTTGATATTGATAGTTTGTAAAGATTTACGAAACTGGTAAAATGTATATCTGAATTTTAGTTTTTTTACTGTGTTCTTGAAAAATAGAAACATTATTTCAAAAAATAAAAGATCAAAAGTTACAGACTATGCAGCTTTAAATAAATAATTTATTAATTGTAAGTGTTATTTAAATCTTAACTTAGTAGTATACTGTTTGTATGTTTAATTTAAAGCTTAATATAGTAGTTAAATGTTTGTAAGTGTAAGCTTAATTGTGTAATTTATCAATTGTTAATCTCATTAATTGATTGTTAACCTAGTTTTTCTCTTCTTTTCTCAGGTCAGGATATCTTACATGATGGGTTTGCTCCCTGCCTTAGCGCAGGTCTACTCACTGCAAGTGCTATATTGAACAGGAACCTACTAAAGGACTTAACGAATCTTACAGAAAGTCTTAAAATGGACAAAGAAAAGAAACTTGCTTAACTATGGCGTAGCCAGAACACTGAAAAAGTTACGCACATCAAAAGGAGACTACTGGATCAAGCAGTGATTCTCTTTTATTGCGTACCTTTCCAAAATGGGAAATTCTTTTAAGAAAAAAGAACAGTTCCTTATGGTATGGAAAATCACTTATACCACATTAGGTGACCTCCCTTGAATGTTACTATTTTTATTACGCATGTGCTACGCTAATGCATAACTTCAATACGCAGTATATGCAGAAACAGTTTATAACCATATCCGAACTGTTTAATGCTTACACCATAAGTTGACAGTCGCATGTTTTAAAATGGACAAGGGCAGACAAAGTGTTTTTGCTTAAATTAGAACAATTGATATTGTAAAATATTTTTACATGCAACTGTTGTACAAGGTCTTACAGCTTCATCAACTAAATCTGGCCAAAAGGTTATGAAACGTTTTTCATGCTCAACATAGCCAAGCATGAAATTTATCCTGCTCATAAATGCTAAAATGTCAACATTTTAACATTAGTGAGCAGCATAAATATTATATAATATTTGAGAGTTTTGAGCAAGAAAAACCTTTATCTTTTTAGTATTTTAGTTTTATGATCAATTGAAATTTCATGAACACTGACAACGTTTTATGACTTGGGGGCCTGATTTAGCTGCTACGTTTACATAAGCAGATGATACAATTATGATAGGACTGGCCTTGACGTTATAAAACTTGAGTTCATTCTCAAACTCAAAATAAAGCGCAATTATTGGCTGCTTGCGGAGACGTGTCCGCAAGCAGCCAATCATTGCGCTTTATTTTGAGTTTGAGACTGTACTCAGACTTTATAACCTCGAGGCCAGGTTACAGCCATCATATGTCAAATAGACAAAAATGGAGATAAGAAACCAATCATAAACACATGGTGAGTATTCTTCGTTGTTTATCCACTGTAAAAGGAGCTCAAGAGCCCTGACTTCGGTAAGAATTTGTCGCGGTTTGGGAGTGATTAAATGTCATGTATTCAAATAGATAAACTTAATGTAATGTAATGATGGGTTTAGCAACGCCGTGTATACATTGTAAAACCTTCGATTTTGCACGCCCAAAAAGCCGCATTTTCCAAGTACTATTATGCCATATGTTTAATAGAATCTAACATTCGTGCTCCTTTATTATTTTATGTATTGAACGTGTTGCGAAAAAGCAAAGAAATGCTACACACGCCTGGAACTGTATTTCTTTTCCCCACTTTGATAAGCTATTCAATACTATCTGAGCACTGCGTTTAGATCCACAATTTTTAGTGAGGCTAAAAACGCTTTGATGTGTCCTTGTATCCTAGAACTAGGTACAAAATAAGCTCTATACTCTGTTGAGCCAGCATCTTCGTTGCTGGCCATTAGGTGAAAGTTACCTGCATGTTAATATAATTGCTTTTTATATTAGTTTTAATTAGAACAAATTATTCAAGTTATTTCACTATATAATTCAAATAATGACCATTTCTGTCAAATAGTATTCATTTCTGACCATTGGTTTTAGAGAAGACGTGTTAACTTACTCATGAAGGCAAATAACTGAAAATAACCACAGTCACTGGCGGCCATCATTTTACATAAATCGTCAGCTAGTGACCATTTCTGTCAAATAAGTTTGTTCATATAGTTTAAGTTTTCCTTAGTCGCCCTTAACTTCGGTTTGTGCCCATGGCTTTTGGTAAAGAAGATGTTTAAAGTTACATCTGTAGTTATTAAAAGGAAGCAGACCATGCGCTTGGTGGCCCTGTATTTGAATCATGCAAATTAGCTTTAAATTGTTTAATAGAATGTTCTTACTTCCCATTTCTTTCAAATAACTTTGAAATCTGATCTACACTTTGCAGTTTCAGAATGTTTTTTTCAAACCTTATCTTAGATACAATATACTTCGCCAATGGAGGTCATATTTCATTACAGATAAAATGCACCTAAAGAGCTGGTCTGCTTGACCAATATATCCCTGCAGCATGGTGTGATGGTTTGTGGTCTGTGCTTGTGGAATTCTTGGTCATACTCACCTACTATTTATAGCTACCATTTTATCAAAAGACGTCACTAGTGCTTCACAGATTTCATAACGTTACGTAATGACGTCCATTATAACGTTGCGTTAAAAATGGCAACATCCTGACGTTGTAACGCTTAAAGTGCAAATAATTTGAATATGTTTAATGTTATGTGATAAATGTAATCTAACGTTGTATTATTGAACTTTTTAAATTTGTTGCAAAACAGCTATAAAATACTCAGCAAGCCTCTCATTTTATCACTTTTCCTCAATGTGTTTAATATTTTCAACAAAACATGAGCACTTATGTAAGATTATGTAAAATTGGTTTTCAAGACCAGTTATCGCTTAATGCAAGTGAAAAGTATTGCAGAATAATCAGTGGAGCATTCTGCAATACTTTTGAACTTCATTAAGCTATTGTTTGTCATTAAGATCTTTGTTTTGTCTAATTTTGAGTGGCCATTTTACACATGTTTTACTGTAAACAGTATCAATATTCCTGAGAAACAGCACTGCATAAGTAAATAAACACATTACAGCGCTGTCCAGTGACGCCCCAGTGTTGTTAATTATGAGACTCTCAATAAAAACCTTTATACTTAATTGAATTATGTTTTTGCTGTTTTTCTTCTTAACTTCTAGATTCAAAATTGTTCATGTATAATGCTATATTACAGTTTGTATTATTTATTGAAGCTGCTGGATTTCCTACTTTTTAAGGTTGGTTGTTTTAATTTGCAGATTACATTAGATAAAAAATTGCTATGGGGGTGATCAGAAAGTTCCCGGAAAAGTGCTATTAAATCATATTCCGTTTATGGATTCCAATTCAAATTCACAAACATAAACTGTTATTCTTTGTAAGTAGACTGAAATTAAAATTTAGAAAATATGACATCAGACGCATGAGCATGCGAAACCGTTGTGACGTCACTGTGCTTGAGTCGGAGGATCTGTACCCCAGGTATGTCTACCTGAGCTTACATTCGTAATGGTGCTTGAATTATTTGGCAATTTTTAACAGAAAGCAATTTTTCATCATTCTTTAAACATATAATGAGGTTCTTATGCTATTCTGATAAATAAATACAGTAAATAAAGAAAGCGTAGGTGTTCACGACTGACAAATCATAGGTATCAGCGGTAACTGAAAAAGGTCTAATAGAAGGCATTTTTCTGGTCATCCAAGTACTCGTTTACTGTCTCTATAACGCCGTCATTGCTTCCATACTGTGTACCACCAAGATGGGGTTTCAGTATTGGGAACAGATAAGAAGCAGAAGGAGCCATATCAGTAGAATATTGGGAATGAGGAAGGATTTCAAATCCACATTCAGTCGCAGCAGTCATGGCAACTTGTGATATGTGGGCAAGGGCGTTGTCCTGCAAGAGCGATCGCAGCGAGTCAGTTTTCCTCTCCTCTTTCTTGCAACTCCCTGCTCTAGCCGCCTCAATTTGCCTGCATAATATGCACTGTTTATCATGTGACCTTACTCCAGATAATCAATCATGGCCACGCCTTGAATATCCCAAAAGATTGACGTCATCCCCTACCCTGCTGAATGAAGACTCTTAAATGTCATAGGAGGGGGTGAGCCAGAATGCTTCCATTGTTTGCTCTGCATTTTTGACTCTGGGTTAAAATGGTGAACCCATGTCTCATCTTGGGTTAAAACTTGCTCGATAAAATCACCAGGATCATCTTCATAGCGAGACAGGAGATACACATGTACTAAGAAATATTGAGCCAAGTCCTTTTCTTATCATCGGTCAACATTGGTGGCACTCATCTTGCCGAAATTTTTTTACATACCCAAGATGTCCGTAAAGATTGATTGTACTGCCCCAAAACTCATGCCCACTTCGCTAGCTATGCTACGCCGATCGCGCCTTCTATCACACATAACCAAGGTTTGCATGACCTTGACATTTTTACCAGCGGTGGCATCTTTGGGGCTGCCAGACCGTCCATCATCGATAACGCTCTCTCTCTCTCTCCCAACTTAAACTCTGCTGCTCATTTGTTCACTGTGCTATAAGAAGGGCACTCCTTTCCATGGGTTTCTGAGAAGTATTCATGAATTTCCTTGGGAGGCATTCTTTTCTTACAGAAGTACTTGATAACCGCTCTGATTTCAAGTTTTTTGCAAATGGGTCGCACCCTGCTCTCTTAAAAGTGCTTTACATAAGCAACCAATTTTAACAGCATGCTTTTCACATTCTAAATGTCCTTCAAGTAGATCAAATGACTGACTTACAAAGATTTTAATTCAATGAATCTCATCAAAGCATATCAGGCTGAGGATTTTTTTTATCACAACTCGTCTTGTCAAAACCAAAGAAAGTTTTGATTGCTAACTAAATGAACTTTTGTTTAGGCGAACATTTAAATTGCGTTATAACTTTGGCTCAATTCGAAAAAGTCATGTTTTAAGCAAAAGGGAACGTAGGTTTGTGACATACAGATAAACTAACATATAGATAGATGTTGCCGCTTGAGCTTACAGCCCTAGTACCACTGGTCAACAGCTCTAACCGTCTGCACTACCAGGGTAGTCTTAATCACCACCACATACTTTTTTGTATTAACCAATTTGGGGCGTTTTGAATTTGGGACATCTCTGCTCTAGACCAACAATGGCAGAATTTAACTACACAAAATTGAGGAAATTATTTATAACATGTTATTCTAAAATGTAGATTTATAGTCTACGCGCAACCAGAGTTATAAGTGACCACTTTTCAATTTCATTTTTCTGACTAAGCGATTATGATATTGAAAGATTTTTTGCCCAAATATGTGCATTTAAATGGATAAAGTTAAGCAAAGCTTTGGAATAATTTTGTTTCACTTCACGATTGTTTGGTTCAAAAATGCAAAAATTAACTGTTTGAAGAAAATAAGGGTTTTGAGTCCAGGTTTATCAAATCGAAGTGCAAGTGATTACAAACCGAAAAAAAAACTCATTTTCGGAGATTTTCAAAAATCATCAGCTGCACATACTATAATCATTGTAAGTGTTTTATTTCATGTGAACATGTTTGACCAAAGACAATGCAGCTTGATTACTAACCTATTTTGTCAAGACTGGTGTCCTCTTCTGGTTTCAATGTGGAAATTTAAAGGCCGTTTAAATGGCACATGTCAAAGACTTATAAATTTTCTAAGTAGAAAAGTGATTTTTATTCATAATGAACAATCGCTGAAAATTTCAATGCCAGGCCACAGATAATAAAGCGTATAGAACAATGCAACGTTGGTATGCAAATTGCATGCTTAACGCTTAAACTCTTTGATTAAGCTGCTGATAGTGGCTGTTTCTATGTTAATGTATACTTAACTACTTAAGAAACCTGACACATACTGTGTGTCATTTTTTGGTAGTAAATAAAATACGATGCACAATTGTCTTTCCATTACATAAAGTTGAACAAATGTAGACTAAGATGCACTGAGATTATTTGAAAAGACGAACTAACTTCAGACGTCAGCTATCAAAACGTCACGTAACCCCTAAAATCAATTTTTGCAAGAACAAAGAAATCACGCAAAATTCACCAGAAACCGCTTTAGTGTGATTCTTTGTTATTTCATTGACATCTTCTGGGCATTCAAATAAAGTATGCATGCAATGATCAACCAAAAAGCCTATTTTCATTTTTAACGTCAATTTTACGTTATCAGCGTTTTATGAGCTTTCAAAAAGCACTGCCATTTTATCAATTTTTTCACTCTTTATGATGTTTGAAATGCATTTTGACAATGTTTCAGTCCTTTTGAACTACGTAGCTACTTTTTTGTACCACCTACGTCCATCTAGCGACGTCAATCGTTACAATTACATGCTAATATGTGTATACTGCAAAGCTTGAAATTCATACGTGATTAAAGTAAACTGTAGCTAATTTGGATTATAACAAAGTAGACAGCATACACTAAACAGCGACATACGTTGACACATAAAAAACAGTTATTATCCATAGTTTACGTTGTTTCTTAAATAACGTTAAATTTGGTTTATTCAGCTTTACCCTTTAATGTGACGCAAAACATTTTTTTTTTCTTGACAATACATTCTCTTACAATGATTGGTTGACTCCAAGTCATTTCAGTTTCTAAAATTGCTTAAACAAAGAAAAACAACACTGCTGTGTAGACAACGTCAATAGTACAACTTAAAAACCCCATACAATACGTCATAGCAAGAAATTGCAATTTTTTAAAATGCACTTTTGTCTGTACTGGTATTGGCCGTGCATACATGATAATTTTTTTGAAAATATATCTAGACATGCACTCTCGAGGCAAAAATGATAAAAACGGTATTTTTGATGTCGTGACGTCAGGTTCTATATTTGATAAATTTATTTTATTGAAGAATACTTTCGAATGTCTTGTTATTAAAATAAGCATATCGGCTTAGCTCTTTAATTTGTTATTTACGAGATTGAAGAAAGTAAAAGGCGTCAGGTTTCTTTAGTAGTTAAGTATAGAAAAGAAATGGAGAGTTCAATTGTTACAAAACTTTTGATTATTTTTCAGCTTAAATCACAGCTGTTATTATAAGCTTCAAACGAATTAAAATATAAATGGATAAGGTATCTTAGGACTGTGTTGTATCGTAGTAAAAAGTGTAACTTTTTGAAATGAGGGTACCTTTACTCGGACATCGTGTGTGCAAGATCTATCAGTCATTTTGAAATGACTTGATTTGCAGAATCTTGACAAAGCCTTGAATATTTATTAGGATTAAAATTTTGTGAGGGCGATTTTTACTTTATGAACAGGCGCAAAGAATGTAAGGTGTTTTTTGTTCGATTTGATTCTCTACGTCCCATCAACAATCTTTCAGTTATGTAGGGACTGGTTTTCCTGGGTTCAACCGGTACTCAGCTAGAATTAAAGTGTCTTGCTCAAGGACACGTTACACAGTGACGCTGGTGAGGCTCTAAACCCGTGGCCTCTCTGTCTCGTGTCAAGCACTTTACCACTGAGTCACTGCGCTCCCAAATGTAAGGTGGCCACTTATAACTTCGGGTCAATATACTCACAGTATAGACACAGACAGTACAAACATAATAATTATACTCTTGTCCTTGTCGATTTCTGCCAGTTGCAGCCCTGCAGCGGTTCAATGGGTCTAGCCCATAATATGCACCACACTACATGCCTGGTTACCTCACTATTTATTACTGGCTTTACCCTGAAAACTATTTCGACATAATTGAAAAAATGTTGACTGAGTCGTAAGAGTCAGCTCAAACAAACAAAGAAAAAATAGTCTTAGTTTCAAATATTCTAAGGCGGAGGCTTCCAATAAGGATTTAACAATGTAACCCCTGTCACTAGACTGACATGAATCTATACCCACCGCTACCATACAACATCTTATCTAATACTAACATGTCAATCCATGCCCCGAGATTATCAAACTGTTTCATGCTCAACTCAGCTGAGCATGAAATTTATCCTGCTCATAAATGTTAAAATGCCATCAATTGTTGACATTTTAACATTTATTAGCGGAATAAATCAGCTTCTGAGAGCTTAAAAGCAAGAAATACCTATCCTTTTTCGGCGTTTTAGTTTTTATGAGCAGTTGAAATTATATGCTCAATTGAGTTGAGCATGAAAAAAAAGATTTTGTAACCTCGGGGTCTGTTTCAAAGTTATTTAGATCAGCTGTATATCAGGTAAATGATCATTTACTCTCTTTATCCACTTCAGTTATTTAATTTGATTGAACTGTTTCAGAACCCCCTCCCCCAATGTTGCGGCTGCTGTCCGTGTTCACCCTTTCTAGGCTTCTAGGGCGAATATTACGCCGAGGTTGAAAACTTTTCCATGCCCAATTCAGCTGAGCACAAAATTTATCCTGCTCATAAATGTTAAAATGCCTCGCATTTTAGCATTTACTAGCATGGTAAACTCAAGATCTGAGAGACTCAAAGCAAGAAACTTCTCTACTTTTCGGTATTTTAGTTTTTATGAGCTGTTGAAATTTCGTGCTCAGTTGAGTTGAACATGAAAAAAAATAACCTCGGGGCTTGGACTTCAAACAGGCTAAGATAATAACCAGGGTAAATATGTATGAATCTGTTTGATTATTCAAATCAATTTTTGCCGAATGTATTTTCCCAACCTTGTCAATTGGACGAGTCCATTTCCAGTTTTAGGGTTGTTGGGTGGTATTTTCATTTTTATTCAAATTTTAAAAGAAACTTCTGTAAGCAATTAGTCGAGAACCTTATCAGACGCCGCGTTTTGCGGCGTCTAATCTGGTTTTGCACTGTTTGCCGATGTCCCACAAAAAGGCGCTAGCCTCATATGGGTTAATATTATTTCGTTTGACCATTTTCTGATACGACCGTTTGAGTATCTTGGTGTTGTTATCATGCATGACCTTGTAATTCCTTTTTCTCGTGACCCTAATTAGTTAGATAAAACTTGCTTTTTACGGTGAGCAATTGCAAGCAAAAATAAATCGGTCTAATTGAATTATGTGTTAAAATTGTGAAATGGGTCTAGCATGGATTTTTAGTTTATTGGTGGAGCACCCTGGGTTAATCGCCACTCTATTGCTGCTGGCCGTTTTCATTTACGTTTTGTCATCTTTCTTATCGGGTCGACCAAAGCCGGGAAGAAACCCATTTGATGCGAAGCATGTGAGGCCCCCACCAGAAAATATTGTGACAGATCACAAGGCAAGAAATGCAGTCTTAAAACAAAGTAAGTTTTTTCACCATAATGGGAAAATATTTTCTAAGTCTAATGTATATGTTTTACTAATTTATGCCCGAATATATCTATAAAAGAGGTGTTGAGTCTTTCACAGCACTAGAAAGATGATGTGATTTTGCCAAATTCTGGTGTGGCAAAAAATGGTGGCTGTTTTTATTGATTCTCAAATAGTTAATGCCCTAACTCATATTGCCAAAATGCTCATTTTGGTCGGACATGGTGCCTTCACTACATCAATGATTAAATCCATATATGAAACACTAATGTGCCTGGAATAGGCATGTGAATAGTCAAGGTCATTATTTTAAAATATTAGAAAAGCTCCTCTTACAAGGCATCTTATACCTTTCTGGTATTTTACAATTTCAAAGCTCTAGAGCAAGTAGCCAACATTATACATTGATGCTCGCACGAAAGGACTCCATATCAAACATGTATACGCTGGCTTATAGGGACAAATATCTTTAAATTTGCTCAGGTGGTCAAAAGCATGCCTAATGCCAATATTGCATTGTAGTTGACAACAGTGACACATCCACTCACCTACATTCATAAATCGATAGCGGCCTTGAAATAAAAATATATATTATATTGCATTTGTTATCAGCGGTCCAAAAGGTTATGGCATGCCTTAATTTGTCAACTAGGTTACAATTCATCCCTATCGTTTGAGACTTTACACAGTGAAAATAGGAATGCAGCGCCTAAGCGGAAGAGGCTTCGACTATTTGGAATCGCTCTGCAACCCACAGAATTAGCCAAGGAGTTGATATGAGTGTTCGACTTGAGATCGAGTGGTCGCTGGCCCGAGCACGGGCGCCGAATGTACTGTGTTTTGCCCTTGAGCAAGACACTTTATCCTCTGCTAAGTTTCATTGAAACTAGGAGATGGTCGCGCGATATGGTTGAAAACTGTTTTTTTCTTATCATGTATATCTTTATTTAGAATAGCATTTACACATCACAATCAAAATACATATTGGAACATCATATTCAACACTGCTCAACAAAAGTTTTGCACAAGTATCAGTCAGGGGCATAACCTGTGTAAGTTAAAATATTTATCACTTGAAGAAGTTAAAATTGTGTATTTTCAAAAATGATTTCAAAGCGAGGCTCATAAGTTACTTATATAGGTTATATCTGAAATTATTATAGCCCCACTTCGAAAAAGTGGGGGCTATATAGGATTTGGGTTGTCTGTCATTCCGTCCTTCCGTTCGTCCGTCCGTCCGTCATAATTTCGTTTCCGCTCAATATCTTGAGAACTCTTTTATAAAATTTATCCAAATTTTGTATGTGCATTGATATTGACATGATCAAGCTTGGAATTGTTACATGCCATTTTCCACAATTTGTATTAGAGTTATGGCCCTTGATTTACGCCAAAATTTCGTTTCCGCTCAATATCTTGAGAACAAATTGACAGAATTTCACCAAATTTTGTATATGCATTTATATTGACAATATCTAGCTGAGGATTGTTACACGTCATTTTTCGCACATTTGTACCGGAGTTATGACCCTTGATTTACGCCGAAATTTCGTTTCCGCTCAATATCTTGAGAACAAATGGACAGAATTTCACCAAATCTTATGTATGCATTCATATTGACAAGACCTAGCTTGGGATTGTTGCACATCATTTTTCGCACATTCGTATCAGAGTAATGACCCTTGATTAACGCCAAAATTTAGTTTCCACTCAATATCTTGAGAAAAAATGGACAGAATTTCACCAAATTTTATGTCTGCATTCATATTGACAAGATCTAGCTTGAGATTGTTACACATCATTTTTCGGAAATTTGTGCCAGAGTTATGGCCCTTGATTTACGCCAAAAGCACAAATACAAAATTATAATTTAGTCGAGTTAAAAAGTAGCTTATTTTCTGATTTTCAATGACCCTGTGTACACATTTCTAGATGATGCGTAAGGAACTTTATTGCACAATTGTAAAGTTATGTAATAGGTCTTTCAGATAAAATTATACACATGATCATGAAAACTGCTGTAAATCCAGAATATGAAGATGAAAAAAGACACTTTCACTCAGCCAGGTTACTTTTGATTTTGTTGCAAAAATGAGTATATGCATCAAGTGATTTAATTTTTAACTTTTGGAGGTTATGCATCTGACTGAGTATCAAAGATTAATTTATACGTGATCCTCTAACGCATTTTTATAATGCCGTTTGTAAGTTTAAGATATTTAAACGTGGACGCGATTTAGAGTCGGTGCCAAACTTTTATTGAGCCGTATATAACATCACATGCACAATATCACTTAACACTAGATAACAATATTTTATTTGTTTCACAAGATGATGTTTGAATGAAATTCTAGATGTTGTGGAAGGTTAATGCAAATTTGAAAAATGGTAGGAGGTAAACCCAATACAAGACTGAGGAAGAGAAGGGGGAATAAATGAATAAGTATAACAAATAAATAAGTAAATAAAAATTGTAACCTGTATCTATCCGCATTTAGCATAACACATGCCTCTCAAAGTGCTTTTGACTTGGCAAATACCATTGTAAGATGCTTACAGGATATGAACAATATTAATTGAAAACTGTTGACTATTGCGTAAAGCATCAACATCAGCTAACACGGTGAGTTGTTAATACTGGTCCCCAAACAGATAGTGCCAGTCTGATTGTAGTTAACACAGTGCCCTATATTTTGCAAATTCGAAGCAGATATGCAGACGCACAATCGTTTCTAAGGATCGTGCAATAAATATTTTTATCTCATGACGTCGCGTCTGGGGGTGATATAACATCATGCAATAAAGTCAATACAACACTAGTGGGTTACAGATTAGTAATGTAACGTAATAACGTTCATTATAACGTTGCGTAAAAGATGGAAAAATCTTCACGTTTTCAAGCCAAAAAGTGCGATTTTTTAAGTAATTTTAATGTCATGTGATAAATAGAATCTAACAATCGTGCTCCTGTATTATTGAATTTTCAAGCTCGTTGCGAAAAACCGATAAATGCTCAGCAAGCCTCGCATTTTATCTCTTTTCCCCTACTCGTCTAATAAATTAAATAAAATATGAACACTCATGTAAGATCCTCTATCTGTAATTTCATACCATGGTTTGTCTGCCTGTACGTGGAGATAATCCACGAGCTTTAGCGAGTGAATTATTTTCCGTACAGGTGGACAAACATGGTATAACTATTTTCTTCCTCCTACATCAATGTAGACCTTGCACAGTACGAGATAGTTCGTGCTAAAGTTGGCAATGGTGATATTAAAATAGTGAACTTATTTTTTGTGTCAGAATATTATACAATTATTATTGACTACTGGTGAGGCTTATTGGCCCTATGAAGATAGATCGTGGCTGAAAGCGCCCAGCTGCGTGTTGATTGTGAAATGGTGACAAAATATAGGCCCATATATTTCGCAAGTTTTGATAAATATATCGTTAATTTATGCAATAAAAGCAATTAAGTATGGTTTTTCAATACATTAACGCTTGCCAAGTTCCTTGGGAAAAGTTAAAAACCTCGGGCTTTGCCCTCGATTTTATCTTCTGAGTCGGGACCTGGCGAACGTTAATGCTCGAAAAACAATGTTTGAAAAAATAATGTGTACTAAAATATAAGCCAACAATCGTTTTATTACATTATAAAGATACTTTATGCATTTCCTGTCGTTATATACAATTGCAATCTCGACCAGGCGAACTTTGTGTATGAGTGTAACCAAAATGTGCGTTTCTGCAGCCTCACTTAAGCATTCGCTGCTCAGCCTTTGCGATTCAAACCACGAGTTCATGTTCTTGCTCATTCTATTATTTCAGGGTTCAAACCACAGAAAGTTCCAGAGAACCTTGATGCTATAATTATAGGTAGTGGTATAGGAGGATTGACTACTGCCGTGTTACTGGGAAGGGCTGGCCAAAAAGTTCTAGTCCTTGAACAACATGACCAGGCTGGAGGCTGCTGTCATACATTCGTCGACAAGGGCTATGAGTTTGATACAGGTATACTGTACTTTGAGATAATCCTGAATTTAGCAGAATTTATTGGCCATCGCCCACACTCGTTCCGTGACATGTGATTTCCAAAATGTGGTATGTGCGACGAATAAAGATGATGGTATAACATTGAATGCTGGCATGGTAGCTTTGTAAACCGAACCGGTTTTGCCTATGGCTTTGTGATTTTCAAGGGAAGGCCCGGACCCCTGTCCCCCTTGTCTGGATCCGCGCATGATATCTCACATATAGCAGCATTCAGTGCGGTAAGCTCGGCTTCACACCAATCTTAGCCATCTTTTAGATTATACTTTGTATCTTTTCGACGCACCGATTTAAGGAACAAGTCAGGTAGATGTTACCTCAACATGGCCAAAGGCATCGATCGCTTCTGATTTCAAAATAACACATTAAACTGTAGTCTGCTATGAACGACGCCAAGTATGCTAGCACAGTAGTATCAATGCGGCTGAAGGCCGACAGGATCATGCCGGGTATGGATAGTATACTTTCCCAGGGACAAGTTAATGCTAAAACTGAACACGTCCAAAGAGAATTTTACTACTCGCCCTCCAGAAATAGATACCTACAAGGAACTTAGCCTAGCCCTAACTATGCTGAAACCATATAAATAAAATTTTGAACAGTAAAACCAGATCTATACTCTATTGAAACCAGTGTAGATACGGGATAGCTGGACTGACTCGCCGATCAGGTTCTACAATGTTTTCATACAATATGTGGGTTCGTAGTATTTGGATGCTTGAAAATCAAAAGATAGCATATCAATTTAGTATCATTAGTGTTAAACCCTTTTCAACAATACAAATAATATTGCCTTTCTACGTCCGCAGAGCTTACATGTAAAACTCAATCTCTTTATACTTGTCCAAGAACTTCTCACTTGTCCAGAGTCGGGCAAGTCTGCGACCGTGCTACCACACCCCTTGATGGTATGAAAGTCGGTATAACAGAGAAAAACATACCAGGCATGTATGAACAGGCAAGTCCATGTGGACATACACCAGGATCAAACGTCCTATATCAAAGTTTCGTTATAACTTAGTCAATTTTGAATATTTTCTTATAAATCATTCGGATTCAGAGAACGAAAAGCAGAGAACGAAATGTTGTAAAACCTATAAAATGAAATGTTAGTATGAAGGCCTGGGTCCGATCCCGTCAGTGGACTCAGAGGGCTGAGATGAGGCCTAGCATCAACCTTTTCAGAGTGTGGTCATGTTGAGATGAAGCGAAAATCAATGTGTGTGTGTGTGTGCGTGCGTGCGTGCGTGCGTGTGTGTGTGTGCGTGTGTGTGTGTGTGTGTGTAATTGTTTCATCCTTACATACGCATCTTGTCTTTGGGATGGGGTGAAATGGTCAAAAACTGTCAATACGCATTTAATGGAACATAGCATACTGATACGAAAACTAAGGGTATACTACGTAGACTTGTACACTTCTGGACAACGCTCAAAGTTGACTTTGGAGTTAAACTTTATGATGTTCTCTTTTTGCTCGAATTACCCTTCGTCGGGGGGGGGGGGGGATAATTATTTGCCGTTGTTTTTGTAACTTTTTGTAAAACTATGAGGACAAAATTATCCTATAAACGCCCATGCTGATGTATCCTGCGAGACTAGGTCTCGAGGTTATAAAGCTTTTTTTCGAGCTCAACCCAGCTGAACATAAAATTTAAACTGCTAATTCAAGCTAAAAGCTGAAAAATAATGTTTTTCCTTTCTGTCAAACCCTTAGTTGGTGTATTTATCCTGCTAATAAATGTTTAACAATTATGAGCAGGATAAATTACGTGCTCAGTTGAGTTGAGCATGACTTTTTTTGTAACCTTGGGGCCTGATGTCTGAGTCTTCAACCTCATCAACATCCATACTTTGTGCATGAGAGCAGTGAATGCTCTGGCAAGTCTACACATTAGTACAGACTCACATGCGCTTTCGTTGCTTGACGATATGCGATGCGTACCAAAACTCATGTGCTTGCTCATATTGGCCCTAGACACGAGAAACCCTTTTTCAGGGTTGGCGAACAGCGAAGGTGCAGATCAGCCTGCGCATCCGCGCAGTCTGATCAGCCCATTTTGTTACTCGCTTATTGGAAAGTATTATACCTAATCTTGTTACAAGCGATTTTTTAATGTTCTAGCTATTTTCTGTAGCTAAACAGTCTGATTTGGGCATGGCCTGTTCGGAAACCCCGAAGACAGGTTTTCTCGCGATGAGGCCCAAATATGAGCCGCGACCAGAGATTTCCAACAAAGTGGTATGTGCGACTAGCAAAGCCCCAGATCAGCCTGCGCATACGCGCAGTCTGATCAGAGCCTTTGCTAGTCGCTTGAACATTCAATGACTGTTAAGCTACCGAACGAACAGCATCTGGAGTTTCTAAGCTTAGCAGGAGGCTCTGTACATAGACTCGTCTGAGTCTACACTTTTCAAAATGCCACATTGTCGGAAATCACATGTCGCGGCTCATTTTTTTCTGTTTCAAGGTATTCATTATGTCGGGGGTATGACAGAAGGTGAAACAAGAAAGATTATGGTAGATCAGATTACCGAGGGTCAAGTCACGTGGGTACCAATGGACAAAGAGTACGACGTTGTAAGTTCATATCACGTGAACACTTTCATTAGATTCTTAAAAAAAATATGTAATTATACTAAGGTTCATCGTGGTTTCGAATACATACTGCGAAGATCTAATCAGTAAGATGGATGCGTTCACATAAGACAAACTATATGGGCCTCGACGCGAAAAACCATGTATTCGAGGTTTTGCGAACAACACAGGCGCAGACCACCCTGCGCATCTGCGCAGTCTGATCAGCGCCTTTGTTATTCGCGTTTTGGAAAGTATTATATGTAAACTTGCTACAGGTATAATTTCAATTTCCTAGCTAGTCTCTGTAGCTGAGGACACTGGTTTGAAACTGGCTTTGTCGGAATCCCCGAAGAAAGGTTTTGTCGCGACGAGGCCCATTATTATTTTAGTAGCCCTGTATTTGGTTTGATTTTTGTAATAATATCTGGGAAACACTAGTATTGGGTGACCAGTGCCCACTTTTTATGCATTCTCTCCTGATACGCAGACAATGGTTCTATCCCAGACCAGCATATTTTTCGATGTGCCATTGGATCTGTTTTTATCAAATAGATTGTTGTGACAAGCAGTGTAATTTCTGACCAAGCTTCAATGAATACGTAGCCTGATCAGTTTTGTTCTGCTTTTGCCAGTGACACATGCATCACAATCTGACCAGTCTTTGTTTTAAATGTTGTTTGCTAATTCAGGTAATGGTGGGTCCGCACAGTAAAGCCAAGAGATACAGCATGCGAGGAGGTACTAGAGAAGAGTTTGCTTCACATCTTGAGAAACAATTTCCTTCAGAGAAAAAAGCTATAGCTGAATGGATGAGGATGATAGATGTAAATGAGTTGATTATCTCTTTTTAGAACAATGAAATATTCCATAAAGTTACATAGAGGATCTTACATGAGTAATCATGTTTTATTGAATTTATAAATCGAGTTGAGGAAAAGCGATACAATGTGAGGCTTGCCGAGCATTTTATCGCCTTATCGCGACAAGTTTGATAAATTCAAAAACATAGGAGCACGAATGTTAGATTCTATTTATCACAGGGCTAATCGCATTTTTGGCGTGAAAAGTCAATATTTTGCTGTCTATTACGCAACGTTTTAATCGACGTCATTACGTTACGTTACTAACTCGGTTTATTGATTTTATCACTCCCAGACGCGACGTCATGATAAATACAGTTAAGTCAGGATGGTCCATTGCATATATTGAAGAGTCACATGTTATAATTTTAGAGGAAAATGCAATAGTTGGATGGATGAAGATGACAGACGTAAGTGAGATTATTGGCGTAGAGAGGAAGACAAGTGAGTTAATTAACCCTTTTGGACCAATGAAATTTTCCAGAAAAGGTTAATTTAATACCATTGAAGCACCAACTAACCGATTAAAGTTTTACGTCAGGATCTTCATTGATTCTGAGGCCTGACCCACCGTCGTGCAATCAAAGAGGAAACCATAGCTTTAAACCGTGACTGAGTCTACAACCAGATAGGCAGACTGTCGCATGATATCCATGGTAAGAAAGACGGCAAAGATCAGGAAACGATACAATCAAGTTCTACACCTGACCCAGGATACCACATGGGAAGTAACAAAATACAATAAACATCACCTACAAGAGCCAAGAGGATGTTATATCCATTTTCTATAACGTTTGATTATCTGTTTGAATTGATCACTAATAGACATTTTTCAGTTACCGCGGACCTTAGGATTTGTAAGGCGTAGCACACCTTAGACTGACGTTATTTAAGAGGGGCTATCTCAGCAGTATAATTCAGAAACGTTTAACAACTTCATTAGTTGTAACTTGCGACTCGGTTAATTTCTCGTTAGGAAATCATATGAAGTGCTTTAATAAAGTCATCTTCAGCAGACTAAATTTTCTTTTAAAGTGCTGATGCATTTTAATCGTGAAAATGTTGCATGCTTTTTATGTCTGCTGATTATATTAAAATGCACTCTAGACTAATTTTATGATGGAAGTAAACACAATGAATCCAGAACAGACTGCAACTTATGCAAGGGTTTGACTCTGTTAGAGAGAAAGATTTCAACCTCCACTTCTGCACTAGAAACCAAAATTATATTCAATCTATTGAGTCTGAGTTAAGAAATAAAGGAGAATCACTTTCATTTGCACACTCTTATTCGGATGCTTGATTGGACCTTTAGTGCAAGAGGACTCAGTTTGGAATTTTGGTCCGATTGTAGTAGAAATTCATATGGAGCATTCTGATATACGTAGAAGGCTTCCATGCGAGCTGGACATTTCTTGTACTTTAACAACAGCAGAATCTAGGGCGAAGATTTGGTACCAGTAAAATGCATTTAAGGCCCCCAGTGGCTTAGGCTGCTGTCCATTCTAAGGCGGTTGTTCTGTTGTTGTTGACTTTTTGTTTATTGTTACTCCCATTGTGCGAGTCTGTAATTGTTCTATGTTTTGTTGTATGTTACTTAATGTCCATTCTAGATTTGCAATCATCTTGATGGGGAAAAGAAAGCTGGTTGCTTTGCTTAGTTTGTCTTCCTCTTGTTTCTTGATGGTTGTGTGGCTCTTCCTCGTGGTGCCTTGGGTTTGTCTGCTGTTTGTGATTGTGGTATTTCCTGATCATACTCACTATTTTTAGGGAATGAATACCCTTTATACCTTCTTTACATGAACCACAAGACTGGTGACCTTGAACATGATTTACATCATTGGATAGTAAGTGAGTGTGAGCTGGAAATGCCCCTGACCAGGTCCCATACTGTTATGGAATTTGACCATGAAATAATTTCGCAATAATTAAGTCAGGTTGAAATTAGTGTTTACCTATTTTAGTATGCAGGCAGAGGTGCAATAGATATTGACACATATCAAGCGAAATTGTAGTTTGTAGGCCTGGGTCAAACACTTTGTGTGGACAGCGGTAGGCCAATGGCCAACAATAAACTTTTCACAATATGGTATATGCAGCAGCATGGTAACAAATAGTTTGCCAGAAGACACACACTCTACCCTTGCATTGAGCTATATTATATCAAGGCTTCCTTAGAGCTCTACTCCTAGGAAATTTTTATTGATCAAAACTGAGTTCTGCTGGTACAAGAAGGATTGTTGGCAGTTTCTAGCGTAGGTATGTGCATGAAATACTGTTAAACCGCTTAGCCAAGCTTGTCATGAAAAAAAACTGTGGTTCCACCCCCAACCCACTTCACCAAATTAATACCATGAGGTAAAAAGCTATACTTATTGTCTTTTTGTATTTTACTCCTTCTGAATTTCTAAGGGTGCTCAACTAAGCGTGTATTGAATTAAAAAGTTTTAGCATTTTTCGGGAGGTGGAAAATAATGATTAATAATAATTATAATAGATTGGCGAACACCTTCAGTATGTTGAAGATAAGGAGCTAGATATGATAGGATGCAACTTAATCACATACGTGATTAAGCCCAACTGCCTGCCTACCTGTCCCTCCTGTAGTCATTTATGATATTTGATGCATTTTGATTTTTTATGATCACTACCATGAACAGTCAATATCATATTATAAAGTTCACTCAAATCGACTCAACAATTATCTATATGCATGCTGAGTAATTTTGCATGCCTATTAATTGTCTGCAGTTTCTTTTATCTTTCCTTTTTATTTAAATTAACTCATTAAAAAAGATCCTTGGGGAATACCATGACAGTGCTAAACAGTTTGGATTTGGATGAAGCCAGATGTTTTGTTGCGCCTGATCTTGTTCCAAATTGTTAGCTTAAGTGGCTGATCAATAGATGACAACACTCGACACTGGTGGAAAAATAGTTACGAGTATAATGGCACTTGAATTACTAGAATCGTCTCAGTAAGACTATATTCGCCTTTGGTGTATTCACAGGGGCGGATCCAGGATTTCTAGAATGGCTGTTCATATATATAAGGGCACGGGGTTCGCTTTTCTGATTTTATCTCATTTTTCTTAAATATCCCATGAAAATGAAATAATTTGGTCTCACTGAGAGCAAATTATTTCATTTCCATAGGATATTTAAAAACAGGGGGGGGGGAGGAGGGTTCAAGCGAACCCCCTCTGGTTCTACCACTGATTTAACTTAACATAAGCAATTTCCAAGTATGCGTCATGGTTTTAGTTTAATGATTACGCCAATTGAATAGTGTAACACCAGTCAAGGCGACAAAACGAAAACTGTCGGTGTAGACTTTTCTTCATTATGGCGCCCTGTGTGACTGCGTTGGTGGAAGCTTTTTGCATACTCATGGGCGTACTTACGAAATTACGCATGTGCGTACAACTTGACGATGCAAGTATAGGGTTTTAGCTATTCAATGTGATTTGTGGAAGTTTATTGTGTTTATGCTGCACGTCTTCACAGCTCATTTTAGCCCTGTGAAATGTTCTATAACTATTTTCCGCAAAAGGGCCAAACCCTTGGCTTCATATGGGGGACTATTCAGAGTGGGAACTCTATAAAATGCCACAGGAATGCGCCTGTTACTTATATCTCAAGCACCAGCTTTCTGCTGCAAGTGAGCTCTCTCCCAATAAGTATGATATACCAGTCGGTTAAACCACGCACCCAATCCCCAGACATGGCGGGGGTTAAGCCGGGCAAATGTACCATGTTTTAACTTTTTGCATTGTCCCCTTAGTGCGGGGAAAATGTGCGTTTTTTGATTTACAAAGGCAAATATGTCAGTATAAAGCAAAACATGACAGACGGTGGAGAAAACTGCCATGGTTTTAACAAAAGTCAAAGTCCGCGCTGTTCTCTGGTTAGAAATGAGTAGTGCATAAATGCAAGCCCTCTTAAGGATCAAGGGGGAACCCTAATTGCCTAGTAGCTAGGTACATGAATGATCAAAACAAGATACAGACGTTCATGCTTGAATTCCATGTCCACTCCATATCTCTGTTGCATTCGAATGATTTTCAATTACTGTGTTCCAGCTATATTGGCTTGCACAAGTTGCGAACGCCTTATGCGTTTCCACTGTCCATTAACCTGTGCTTGATGAAATATTGACGCCAAAAAATAATCAAATTGGACGCAGAAACATCGAATTTACCTACTCGCAAGTTACAACAAGTGAATGCATACATGTAAAGAACAAGAAATAACTTTAAAAAGATATTTGGTATCATTTCAATTGTGAAATATATTTTTCGGTGCACGTTTTTTAAACTTGCAAACTGGTGAAATGCCATCATGCGGCATTACATCAGGGTATGCACTGTTTGTTAAGGTAAAAAAAAGATCTCAGGGCAAAAAATATAATATTAAGTAGCAGACGAAAAAGATAGATTCCAGTTACTGCTGACATCGCCCCTCTTAAATAAAGTCCAAAGTAAGTCTCCGTTGACGGACAAATCGTAATGTAAGGAGCAGCTGAAAAATGTCTAATATTAGGTTATCCAACACTTATTTTGAATCTACAAACTAAACCACCACAAAATACTAGCTCCAATATGTCCAGCCACAGAAGAGTTTTAAACCAGAACTTTATTAAAGAATCATTCTTGAGTGTCTGTGGTAGAACCTAGAAAATGCCCTACGAGTTTTATGACATCTATAACTTTGTTCCAACAACCCAGCAGCCAAAAATCGGCTTCAAGTTTAATAGCACAGTAACCATGTAAACGCAATAACTCACTAATTATGCTGAAGGTGACCAGTTCCTTAGCTACACACAAATCCTTCTGGCACTGAATTCTTTTTAGCATACGTTTAACACGTGTAGCGTTATTACTGCCGGATCATGGGCGGATCCAGAGGGGGGCAGGGGGTCCGGCGCCCCCCTTCCCTCAAAAATCACAAAATATAGAGTTTATTAGCAATACTGGTCCAGAACCCCCGAAAAATTAAGACAACATTCAATGTTGGGCCATCAGCGGTCCGCCAGCGAAACGCCATTTAAATGGCGTTTCGCTGGCGAACCGGTGATGGCCCACCTTTAGTGGTATATAGATCCTCCCTCCCTCAGTATCTAAAAAAAAGCCGCTATCAAAGTTGGACCCCTCTGGCAAAGAAAATTGTATCGGCGCATGCAGATGACTATACATGTATGATAAGGCGACATTTTGACAATATTTCAGGAAGGTCCAAGTCTTTTGATGGGTGTTGTGGTTCCAAAAGTTATTCCTTTAAAGATTGTCAAGATATTGATGAAAACGCATCTGTTTGACTTGTTATTTCGAAACTACTTGAAGTGGTGTGGGATGACATTACGGGAAGCGTTAGACAAGTTATCAGAAAACGAAGAATTCAAAAACGTGCTATCCTATGCCTTTGGAGATATTGGTTTGTACAACTTTCAAAACTGTAAATTCGGAAATTTTCGCGAGAATTTTGTTTTTGCGAATACTGTTAAAAGTCATATTTGAGATGTTAAAAGTTCGCGATTTGGACATGATTTAGCTATACAACAAAAGGCAGAGTGATCTCGCCATTTCGCGTGGATTTTATTTTCTCGAAACTTCGCATATGCGAAGTTTCGCGAAATAAACCCTCGCGCAAATTTCCGAATTTACAGTATGCATTAACCTTTTCAAGGCCAAAGTTGAGTTGAATCGCCTGGTGATATACGTTGGACACCAAACTTGCAAAACGGATCTGGAATACACTTGGTTTAAACAATATTTTATTCAGATAATTTGCATGTAGACAAATTTATACAATGTTAATATATTCAGGATCTGACAGTAAGCTTTAAGCTTGTATGTAAGCCATTTCCTGAATACACTTATTAAGGTCCAAGTGTTTAACAACCAATTATAACGTAACTGTAGTGAAACACATGCATGTATACCAGAAATGTCATAATCGCAGACCAACCAACGAAAACACACTAATAAGATAGCTTTTCAAACAAACTCACAATAAGAAAAGCAACTAACTCTTTCCGCTTGATTTTATCTCGTCACGAGAAAGCCTGACTTTACCCATTTATGCAAAATGGAATGTCCCACTCTTTTAAATTGGACTGGTCAATTTCCGTTTTAAGGGTTGCTGTGTGGTACTTTTCATTTTTATTCAAATTTTAATAGAATGTTTTGTAATCAAATAGTGGAGAACCTGATCAGACGCCGCTTTCTGTGGCTTCTGATCTGGTTCTGCACTAGTTTCTATGTCCCTCAAAAAGGACGCTAGGATTGTATAGGATAATGATTTTAGACCAAGTGAGACTCAAATCAGTCTGCTTAGCTACAAAGTCCAGCTAGATTATTGAAGTTTTGCATGAACAAAATTTAGATATACTTCCCCATAAGCGAAAACAAAGGCGCTGATCAGACTGCACGTAGTCTTGACTTCAATGAAAACCGAGGGGGTGTCTGAAAGGCAGCACACAAGAGTATGGTCTGATGCTTAATTTTTGACACACGAGGATTTCAATCTCTTAGCCTGCCGCATTACCAGGTTTCACTATATCAACAAAGCATCATGCACAGGAACCTTAAACATCGTGAAACCAAGAACATTTTAAAAGATAGTTTGCTAAATAAAACGAAAAACACATACCCTTTGTACAAATCTTCTGCATGTTTTAACTTAAAATCACTTCACAAAAGACCTATGAGGATTCCAACGCACCACCAATATGGACGCAGAAGCTTATATCAACTGAAAATAAAATGACCAAACTATTTACATGTACGTCACAAGTTTGCCTCACCAGTCACTCTTCTAGAATGTTGATTACATGCGCGGATCCAGATGGGGGGACAGGGGTCTGAACCCCCCTGAAAAATCAGAAAAATATAGGGTTACTTAGAAATATTGGCCCGGATCCCCTGAAAAAAACACAAAGCTACGAACCAGCATTCGATGTTGGACCATTATCGGCACGCCAGCAAAACACCATTTAAATGGCGTTTCGCTGGCGTGCCGATGATGACCCGCTTATAGTGGTATTTGGATCCTCCCTCCCCTCATCAACTGAAAAAAAAAGAAAATTTGGACCCCTTTAACAAAACTTGCTTGATCCGCGCATGAATTGGTAATGGAAACCTCCAAATCAGGCCCCGAGATGATAAAAATTGTATCCCTGCTCAACTCAGCTGAGCATAATCTTTCAAATGCTTATAAAAACAAAATGCTGAAAAATAAGGACTTATTTGTTTCAAACTCTCAGATGTATTTGAGATGCTAATAAATGCTAATGGCATTTCAACATTAATGCGCATGATACATTTTATGCTCGGTTGAGTTGAGTATCATGGAAAAAGTTTTATATCCTCGGGGCTTGATTCTATCGGCTTTTTGGTCACTGTAACGCCACGCCCCCTAACTTGTTCCTATCTCTGTTAGCTTTATGAGAGACCGGGACACTGCATACCACGTGGCGATACAGTGGCCGATAAGCTATATAATATCCATGTACCTTTAAAGGACTTCCACCAAGCCAGCTTGGGATTGTGGGATATCTAGCATTAATGAACCACTACAGCAAGGGGGCCTTTTATCCCCTTGGAGGACCCAGTGAGATTGCCTTCCAAATAATACCTATTATAGAGCGATATGGAGGACGAGTATTAGTTGATGCGCCCGTTACGAAGATACTAACTGATCAAACAGGAAAAGCAAATGGTACGTATTGGTTTAAACAATATTTTATTCGCAGATTTAACACTTTATGATATCGTATATACATACAATTTTTATAGGATTTTGACGGCAAGCATTCAGCTTATATATTGTCATCTCCGTTTAGACATTTAGTGTACATTCAATGATTGTTGTTGGATGAATGCGATATGAACAAAATTAAGTTAAATATTGTAATGAACCTAAAGGAATAGGTGAAATGATGAGAGAGAGAGAGAGAGAGAGAGAGAGAGAGAGAGAGAGAGAGAGAGAGAGAGAGAGAGAGAGAGAGAGATGTTTAGGCTGCTTCACACTGTACGATATTGTGGTATCTAGAGCAAAAGATGAAAAGGTGCAGATACTGACTGGTCAACATTTGAAATGTTAGCAAAAGCGTTCACAGGCACTAATGTAATATTGTACAAAACTGAAAAGTAACATGTAAGTAAAGTGTATGTAAGCACCAGTATGTTGACTCCTTTCATTTAGGAATTACCTCGTATATGTATGCATAGATAAACATATGATTTGTGCTTACCATTTTAGATCTTATAAGCCCACATGTTCGTATTAGCGCATATAGTACTTCATGGGTTGTTTGCATTATTTGAATGTCTACTTAAGGGTAGGTCGTCGTAGGCTCTTGCGAATTGCCAATCAATCCGATGGTGCTATTTTAGCATTGATGTGGATGTATTATGTGAAGGTGAATGACATAAGGTATAGAAGCCAGCTGATCTGGATCTACACGGTTCTCCAAAGAGGTGATATAATTTTCAAACATTACGCACAACGTCCATTTATCACCTCGAATAAAGTATATTTACGTCATCCCGAAGTGCAAAGTGTTGGCCAACGCCAACCAGAGAAAAGTATGTCAGTTGTAAATAATATTAAAAGTTGTTCTATACTATCCCATAAAATAAACGCTCCCAACAGGGGACCAATCAATAATTCAGTTTATATAAGAGTATGGCTTATATTGACGGCACTTAAACGCCTTGCGACACGAAATGGTTATTTATTTGCGTAATGAAAACGCATATGAATTTATGAATATCCGAAAATAAAGCGACAACCTTAAAGCTCCTGGCCCCGAGGCTATAAAACTTTTTTCATGCTCAACTTAGCTGAGCGTGAAATTTTTCCTGCTCATAAATGTTAAAATGCCAACAGTTGTTGGCATTTAAACATTTATAAGCATGATGAATAAATATCTGAGAGACTTCAAGCAAGAAACTTCTTGATTTGTCAGTATTTTAGCTTTTTACGGGCAGTTGAAATTTCGTGCTCAGTTGAGTTGAGCATGAAAAAAGATTTATATCCTCGGGGCCCTGGATTATATCAACGTACAGACGGACGACCCATGTTATTTCTATATTACAAATCTCATAAACTGAATCATTTCTTCCAGGTATAACAGTACATAGGAGTGGTGGAGATGTCAATATCTATGCCAAGACAATTGTATCTGACGCCGGAGTGATAAACACCTTTAAGTATCTGCTTCCACAGAGTATTGCAGAGAAAAGTCGTAAGTCGAATATTATTTTATGATGTATTATCAGATGAAGTCCCGTTTAGGAGTAATATATAACACCATGAAATAAATTAATAAACCACTAGCGGTTTTCTTAAAACAGATTTAGGAGGTCAATTGGTGGTACACAAACTCCATGCTGCTGCTAATACCAAAAGGCAAACCCTACGATTGATTTAATTAGCTGATGGATATAAGCCCACACTTGATTTGGAATGTTTAAATCTTATGCTCTGACAATCTGTGTGAAATGAAGACAATAGATCAAAATAAAGGTAATCATGGTATTAAATGATGTCAAAACGATAAATCGGGTACTTACAACTTTCATATGTATTACATTAAAATAGGCCAAACTGGTTTAATGCATAACGTATTTGGTTAATTAAACAAACTACTGTTTTAAAATTTAGAAATTATTTGCAATTTTTGCATTTCTTTTCACCAAGCAAACTTTTGCTTATTTTAGATGCTACTTATATGATTCTTTGAATGAGAGTGCCCTTCTTCGAAGCCTAATAAAGAGTTAATTCCCCTGTTTTGAAACGGAATTCCAATGGTTTCATAATGTACAGTTAAAAAACTTTCCATTGATATATCTCAATCCTATTTTACATTGTAGGGCAACTGAGCGACTTATAATTTGCCAGATTTTAGCTCAATCAATAGGTTATACAGAGAAAACATTGAAAAATATTTTCTTGTAAGAAAAATGCTCTAAAGTTTTGATATTTGGAGTGTAACATCACCTAGTGGTACTCTGCCACGTTTGTTCAAATTGTGGTTATGTGGTCAAAATGTTCTCATCCTGGAGGTCACAGAGTTTACATTGACTTAAAAAATGTAAACATAAAAAATCCTCTTGTTTGAAACCACTCGGTCTAGAGCCCTGATATTTAACATGTAGCACCAAGGAGACTATATTTAAATTTGCTCAAAATAGAGCTCTGGGGACAAAAAAGGCGCCACAAGGGAGTTACCAGGAGCATGGTCAGTTTTCAAAAAATACATAGAGATTAGAGGTTTTAAACAAAACACAGGTGAAAGATCAAGGTTTATTGTGTGCCACTACTTGATATGATATCACAGATCATGATAAATATTGTTTCCATTTTAATTGTTTACCATACGTACGTCATTTTCTGAAGATGGCAATGCTCAGATATATATGTAATAGCAATACATTCATTTCCCAAAATAAACATGAAGTTAAACACGTCAGATTTTGAGGAAAAACACGAAGCTATTTTGGCGTTGTTTCTTTTTCAAGTATATACGACAGGATATATGTAAGTTGAATAATGCAACATCAAATTCAAAACAAGATAAATAATAATTATAGATTTTAAAAACTTTACCTGTTAGATTACAAAAAAAATGGATTTATTTTCTATAAAAAAAAACTGATTTTCACCCAAAATAAAGGCATTTCATTTCTGACTCTGACTTCATAACAAAGACAGGGTAGGGTTTTATAATACTCAATGATCATTTTCAGTCTTTCTTTGCTGGTGTCGTGTATCTGTTGCTGTAAATGCATTTCAGAAATTTGCAATTTCACTTTTAAAAATGAAGTTTTTGCCAAATATTAAGACCACTGCCCTTCTTTGAAAAAGTAATTCCGGCGATCCATTAAACTTCAATATCTTGCCATATCGTTCATGCACTCGTTTTCCAGTTTCCTGATGGGGAGGGGTTCTGCCTTAACTAAGCGACTTTTTGCCAGTTTTTTGCTCTACCATAGAGTATGTTCGTATTTGGTGACCGATTATCCTAACTTTTTTATTTCTAACCAACAAACAGATAAAGTACCTCTATTCTATACTTACTAATGAATAACTAAAATGCATTCTGGCACACTTAAAACATAGCCATTACCAGACAGCATACACAAATAATATCTGATATGACCAAATATATTCTAACGATTACTGAACATAAAAAGATACCAGTGTAAAAAGTACATTTTCTGTGGTTGACCACTTTATACCACCCTTACCAACTTTGGCACGAAATATCCCTTGATGTGCAAGGTTTATATTAATGTAGGTGGTATAAAATGTTTATACCATCTTTGTCCATCTGTATGTAAGATAATTCACTCGCTAGAGCTCGTGCATTATCTCCACGTACAGCCGGACAACCCATAGTATAATTATGACTTAAACTTAACACGTACTTTCCTCATCAGGTTATAGGTTTGTCTTTTACTTTTACAGCAATATATCCATTAATTGAGAAAATTGGGCCTAGTATTTCAAGTTTGACAATATTTGTTGGAATTAATGGTGATTCTGAAGAATTAAACCTGCCAGCAAGTAACATATGGGCTTTTACTGGGTAGGTATCTAAATAGTTGTGTAGCAACTGATTTCTTAGAAGTGTTATAGTTTACTCCACCATTTCCTGTGCTCCACAGCCAATCAGTTTGCACAGAAATTGAAATATTTGGCCAACTTAATCACATATTTCCTGTGCTCCACAACCAATCAGTTTGCACAGAAATTTAAATATTTGGCCAACTTAATCACATATTTTGTCAATATATGATATATCTATTAAGTAAATCATTAAGTAATTCTGTGAAGTGGTCAATGCGACCATTTCTAAAAGCACAATCATGAAAAAGGAGGAGAAAACTATAAGTAATACATAGATCATATATTAAAATCATAAAGGCATTAATTGGGAACGAGCGCATTGCTCGTTCCCACTTATTTCCTTTATAATTTTAATATATGATCTATAACCTATACTATTGTATAAGGAATTGCTCATATATTATTGTATTTAATAAATTAGTTGAGGATGTGTGATAAAACACGACGCATGCCGAGCATTGAATCACAATGCGATTAATAAATTGGAATACACAGGAGCACGAATGTTAGATTCTATTAATCATATGACCCTAAAATTGCTTTCAAATTTATTTATTTTTTTTAAATATTGTCAGCTCAATCTCGTAAGTATTAGTAAAGTGTATCTGCATTTCAACTGCATGAAAGTGTAATAAGGCAAATCAACCATGTATCGGATACCAGTGATAAGACAATTTTAAAGTTTTATTTTTTATTGTAGAAATTCAATGTTTTCGAAGGTAAAATGCCACCATTTTGAATCTTTTCAATATTATTTTTAAACATTTTTATAGAAAAGGAGAGGTCTACATATTGAATCAATTCTTAATTAAATTATAAACTTCTTATATACGCACATGCGCGGATCCATTTGGGGGACAGGGGTCCGGAACCCCCTGAAAAATCACAAAAATATAGGGTTTCTTAGCAATACTTGTCCGGATCCCCTGAAAAATCACAAAGCTACCAAACCAGCATTTACTGATGGGTTAGATGGCGTTTCGCCAGCGGGCCGATGATGGCCCGCCTATAGTGGTATCTGGATCCCTTCTCCCTTCACCAACTAACAAATCGGTTTCAAAGTTGAACCCCTTCTGGCAAAACATTCTAGATCCGCGCATGCGCATTCATTTGCTATTCTTTGAGAAAGGATTTATTTAAGTTGTATAGCTTTAGCTTTTAAATGTCGTTTTCATTGTTTCAGAGAAGATTTTGAACAATGTCTTAATGCTTACACTTCCTTGACGTTAGAGGAAGCTGCAGATTCCAAGTGTCTACTTTTGTTTGCGTCCTTCCCCTCGGCTAAGGACCCTAGCTGGGCACAAAAATACAAGGGTATGTACACATTTAAGGAAATAGTTTTAAAATTTGAAATAGCTTCAGGGAGCTCAATGGCTCAGTGGTAGAGTGCTTGACTCGAGACCGAAGGGCTGTGGGTTTGAGCCTCACCGGCGTCACTGCGTTGTGGTCCTAAAGCAAGACACATTTATCCTAGCTTAGTACTGGTTCACCCCGGGAAGACCCGTCCATGTTTAACTGAAAGATTGTTGATGGGACGTAAAGAATCAATTCAAACAAAAACAAACAATGAAATAGCTTCAAAGACAAAATTTATAACAATATAACAAAATAAACAAATACACGTTTCAATATGTTAGCTTTATCATACAATTTTACGAGTGTATATACAAATACATATTCCCTCTTGTAGGCCTGACGAGTCGAAAATGAGTTTCCTGCCTACAAGAGGGAATATTTGTATATTCACGAGTATTTGTACAATAAAAAACTTGTATCAGATATTTGAGTAAATTATAAGCTCCACCTTTGACACAGTTGTCAAAAAATGAACAGCATATATATCAAAGGAAAGGCGGCAAAGTCATGATACAAGAAAAATCTCATTAAGTGAAATGCATCACATAGATATAAAAGAAAACTATAGTGAAACCTCTAAAATTTGAACTCTGATTGTTCGATATACTCGCTAATTCGATTAGTTTTCGGACGCAAAAGATTCAGAGTGGGCCTATTTATGAACCAATTAAATAACTATCTATACAAACATTATGTTTTGTGTGCTAAAAGAAACGTCTCCCTGAGACTTTTCTTTTATACTCACAAAACACATGTTTGATAGGTAAAAATTTTATAGTAATCATTTTTGGGGGTTATATACTTTTATGTCTACCTCCCTATAATTCGAACTACTAATAATTCGAAATACACACCCAGTCCCTTAAGACTTAGAATTTATGAGATTATATTGATATTTTTCACAGAAAAGCGCATTAAAAGTGGTATATTCACATACATACACATTCGTATACTGTTATATAAAATGATAGTGTCACTTAGTAAGTTTCCATTCGTTCTATTAATCTGCTTTTGGGTCACTGTCTGGCCACGCCCACAACTGGTTAGCTTAACAGAGGCCGGGACATAAGCATAAGTCTAAAGACTTTCTTCTGAATCCCATTTGTATAGTGTCTGTATATGCTGTTCTATGTACAAAGTATGCAAATACAATATGTTTAAACCCAGTAACGTCATCATGCATGTATACCGCTATGTTTTGTATCAAATGAACAACATGTAACAACTAATGTTTTAAATTAATTATTACAAAATCATATTTTTGTGAGGAGCAGCCATGTGAATATATTTGACGTAATGTCTAAGGATGATACCTGTCTAAGATTCCTGTTCCATGCAAAACACTAATCATTTTTGACCTACTGGTTCAATTCTTATTGTATAAAATAGTAATACATTTTTTTTTTTAAATTCTGAATACTTTTTTGATTATATAGATGTATATTTTACTTCACTTGATAACATAACTTTTATATCTATTCCTAAAATGTTATTGATCTCTGTTTGTCTGGTATTTTAGGTAAATCTGCTGCATTATTAATTACGCTAGTACCCTGGTCCTGGTTTACCCAGTGGCAAGAGGGCAAGCTGAAACGCAGAGGAGAAGATTATGATGCGCTAAAGGAGAAAATAGGAAGTCAGATGTGGAAACAGACAGTGGAACTCTTTCCACAGCTGTCTGGAAAGGTAAATTCATGGGCGGATCCAGAGGGGGGCAGGGGGTCCGGACCCCCTTTCCTGAAAAATCACATAAATATAGGGTTATTAGCAATACTGGTCTAGATCCCCTAAAAAATCACAAAGCTACCAAGCCAGCATTCAATGTTGGGCCATCATCGGCTAGCGGGCCGATGATGGCCCTCTTTTAGTGTTATTTGTATCCTCTTTGCCTTCATCAAAAAAAACAAAATAAAAACGGCAAAGTTTGACCTCTCTGTAAAAACTTACTGGATCCGCACATGAAATTATACTATCATGTTACCTATTCTAATCATGTACATGTGAATAACGATCATGCCCATTTAAAGATGCTTAAATATTATCATGCTTATATTTGCTTTAAAATTTCAAGATGTAAAACTGTTTGAAAAAAGCATAATGTGTGACGCATATACAAGTGTTTAAACAGGCTGTATATGGTGCACACTTCCTGCGAGTGTAACGGTGATAATGAGACTTGTACATGTATTTTAAGAAATAGAGGATCTTACATGAGTGCTCATGTTTTCTTGAATTCATTAAATGAATCTGAGAAAAGAGATAAAATGCGAGATTAGCGGAGCATTTTATCTCTTTTTTGCAACGAGTTTAGTATTGATTACTGCCCAGGAAAAGCCACAATAAGGGTTTTGGATACAACGTTGTGCTATACGGTCAACTTTATTAGCCATTTTAAAAATAAAATTGGTTTGCAGGGTTGTTGTCATATTTAAGTTGTATTTCACACTATGTTATTCTGCTAATTATCTTGTAATCCCGACTGAAATATGAATGGTGCCCAGAAAACTGCAGATACGGGCACCACTTGTAATTCAGCAATACATCACAACATGTATTATTTTGACAACACCTGTTCGAACAAAATTTATAATATGACTTCACGTCTGGGGGTGATATACAAATGTACTGTCGATTCAAAGATAGATGAGAACCGTTGTAAAAAAATATAAACTAATCCAGGTAATGGGTACTTTATACAGGTATCTATTATTTACTGCCTCTACCTGCAGTATAATATTTACCGTTGTTTACCTGTTTCTATGAAATAGTATAGTCTTATTATCATGTACCTTTGAACCGACAGTAATTAGATATTATCTCATGGCGTTTTGGTTATCGCCTGAAGGATCAAACGGATACCCCATTATCAGCCAGAGAGCGTTATCGAGGATTGATACTGACTGAGGGTTGATACTGAGGGTGATAACCAAAGCCCTGTGAGATAATCCCTTTATCGTATATTTCAGTCCAAACATTTTGTTTTGACAATTCTGACCCTGGGACATTTTTCAAAAGGGTTTACGTAAAGGGAATTGGTCAGAAATGATGCTACAAATGTTGTGACGCAAAAAATTTCAAACCCTGTGACTTCACTATTTGGCCTGGGGTAGCGCTACTTTGCACGTGACGTCTTTCCTAAGGCACACTTCGTCGCTTCAGTGCTATAGTGTTCTAAGTGACATTTTGGTCAAAAATGAGTTATGCATACCGTTGGAAAGGGGATCAAATGTTCTATCTACTGGTAAATGCTTCGTTTGCCTATCTCCTCCCAGTAAGCTTTAAATCGCTGTGCTTTTCTGTTCTATCTACAAAGGGTCAATTTCGTTCAGTGCTATAGCGTTCTAAGTGATTTTCATCCAATGGTCAATGGTGATTATGTCATGTGACCGGGTGAGTGCATTGCCATACTGTTCTATCTACAGAAAAGTCACTTCCCTTGGAGAAATTGGTAAAATTTGCAGTTACCTCCCTTATATAAATTTAAATTTCCTAAATTGAAGCCGTTTGTCGGTGTGATGACAAACTAATGGCTATACCTGCTACTTTTAGTTCCAAATAATCTTCTCAGTCAAAAAAAAAATATGCAAATTGATCCATGGACACAATAATAAGCTGTAGAAACAGATTACCTCCCTAACACATATTTAAACTGCTTTAATTGAAGTAATTTATTTTTCAGTGTATTTACAAATTAATAGTCAAATTTGCTATTTTTAGGTCCAAAGAATCAGTTCAGTCTACAATATTATACAAATTGACCCTATTGACCGAAAAATTAATTGTAGAAACAGATTACCTCCCTTACATAAATTTTAATAGCATAATCTGAGTGATTTGTTACAGTTATGCCAAACAAATGACTAAATCTGCTACTTTTAGGTACAAATAATCATTTCTGTTCAGAATAGTATACGAAATGACTCCATAACCAGAATAATAAGCTGTAGGAAAATATAGAACACTATAGCACTGAACGCAGGAGGCGACTTTTAGGGCATAATGTTCTATCTGCAAACTGTAAAATGCTGATAAATTCCCTTTTACTGTGAAAATTTCTTCAAACCAAGGTTATTTACACTGTATGTATATATTTTAACCCTCTGGTATGATTCAAAGGTCTGTAATAACTGAGGCATCAAAAATCAGAATGCTAAAATTTTCAAACTCATTTTTCTCAAAACTTGTGCAATGGTAGATAGAACACTATAGCACTGAAGCGACGACTTGAGCGACCTCCTTTAAATACCGATTTCTTATATTTCAACCGTTAAAGTGGTGTTCTAAGCCATTTTCTCGGTGCCAGCGAACCAATAATCACACTGAAACGGTAGAATTGAAAGAGAAACGAGCAACAACTTACGTTTTGCTTTTTGTAACTCTCCTTGGAATATAAAATAAAAAGTAAATTTACTTTTTTTCGGTACATATATACCAAATATAATTCATCTTGTAGGGCGAATATATCAAATTTTTCACCCGTGCTTGGCACTCGAGAAAAATACTGATTTTTCTCCGAACTGATGAAATATATGAAGTTTCAATAAATAATTCCAAATTGGACGGACAAGGATCTCTGACAAATGGAGATAGTACACGAAACAAGTCAGCGCTTTTCTTGTTTGCGACGCGCTGAATCCACCTTTGAAGTTTTAACTACATGATATGGAACACAACCCGAGAAAATCTCTCTTCAGGGTTTCTGTAAAAGTGATATTCAATCCAGCGTGCTACGCTACAGAGACTAGCTAGAAAATCGAAAAGAGATGTCCTGTTAAGGCGTGAAATCATCATTTTCAGTTATTGTGACGGTGTGCCGCGGTCCGGGCGCACAAGGCATATATAAAGGCGTGAAATCTCCCTAAAGTCATTTGTAAAAAAAGTCAAATTTTCAAACTGTAATTTTCTTGCACAAATCACAGTTTGAAAATTTGATTTATTCACATATGACTTTTAGGAAGATTCACGCCTTAACAGAACATATTTTGCTTGTAGCAAGTCTAGCTATGTTACTCTTCAGCATACAAATAGCAAAGGCGCTTATCAGACTTCGCGGATGCACAGGCTGGTATGCGCCTTTGTTATTCGCAAACCCCTAAGGTTGAGGCCCAGATATGACCCCCTGCAATGGGTTTAAAATTAAGGGAAATTTAAGTACTGAGTTTGCCAAATTCCCATTATGCGCGGATCCAGGGATTTTTGCCAAGGGGGTCCAGGCCAAACTGCCAGAAAACAGCTCTGACGTTGTTTGCTTTTGTTTTTTGTTTTTTGTTCGTGTTGTGTTTTTTTATAATCCTCAACTTATTTTATAGTTTTACAGAGGATGTCCAATGGTTATTTCAAAGAAAACTTTTGTCTTCCAAGGTTTCAGAGGGGGTCCAACTTTTGTCAGGGGGTCCAACTTTTCCCAGGGAGGGGGGGTCCAAATGCTAATTTCTATAGAAACCCATATAACTAATGATTTTCCAGGGGGGTCCGGACCCCCTATGCCCCTCTGGATCCGCACATGCCGAACATTGTGTATCTGTTGCTGCATCTGCGAGTGGAGGTTCATCGAACTGTTCTAAACAGTACACGCATATGGCATGTACATAGAGAATACCAGGTGAGTGTCTTTTGATATCAAGTTTACCAGCCAAGGCTTAGAGAACGCTTGTTGACATCGCGAGGCTTGCCGAGCGATTCAACATGCGTTCTCAAAGCAGAGCCTGGAAAACTTGATATCAAAAGTCGCGAACCTGGTATTCTATTTATCAGTTTTCCCATTGTTGAACACTCTTCAAACTAGCGATTATGTTGTAATTTTTTAATTTTGTGTTGATTTAGCGTCATTAGCGACGTCATTCAAAAAGTGCATTGTCATCATGACCTGATAAAGGTAACATGCCGTGAGATAGGAAACGTTTATTAGGGTATGTTGAAACAATTCAGTTAATACAAGTATTAGGGGTGACTGATACAAAGAATTAGTACACATAAACACATGGTCACACAAAACAGAAACATACACACATATATACAGTACAAACTAACATATACAAATAGATACAGTAAAAACTCGAAAATTCAAACTCCGATTTTTTCAAAATACGTTTATTCGAAATAGTCTGGGCACATTGGATTCAGGGAATGGGGCCTGTTTTGAGCTATTTAAGTAACTGTTAATATAAACATGTTTTGGTGCACCAAACACCCAAAACATATATTGATAGGAAAACATTGGTAATAATCATTTTAGGGGTTATACATTTTTATCGACCACCCTATATTTCGAACTTTCGATACTTAAAAATAAAACTTCTAGTCCCTTGGACTTCGAATTTACGAGATTCGACTGTATGCATACGAGTATGCACAGGGTAAACACAATCTTGAACTCCCTTCCGCTATTTCATAGCATGGATTCATGTGTAATTAAGTGTTCGATCTGCCCAAATTATCATGAAAGAGTTTTAATGTCAGACCTGTTTCTTACATTAACTTATATGTACCTAGGCCCGGAATTACAATACCTCCTTAAAGTTAAGGAAGACTTAAGTTAAGTATTGATTTTTCAGGATGCGAAAAATAACGTTTTAACTTGATTAAAATACAAATAGTTTCATTTTTTTTTTCTTTAGATCACAATGAATCTTTGACCACAAGTTATGCATCGATCCAGGCAATTTATTTAGCATCTAATATAGACTGTTGAAATATCGATACTTAGCTTAAGTCTTCCCTAACTCTAAGGAGGCATTGTAATTCCGGACCCAGTGGTAATAATTGTTAACCCTTAAAGCGCCAAGAAAAAAATGCATCTGAAAATGTTGTCTGCTGCAAATAATTGCCTAGCATTATTGACGAATAACGTATAGAAGCAAACAGCGTGAACCCAGAACAAACTGCTCCTATGGGAGCAGTCTGATCTGGGTCCACACTGTTTGTCATAGAGGCTTCTTAATCATTTCAGCTGACGAGAAAAGCAGACGACTTTTGTTGCGATTGGCGCATTAAGGGATAATGTCTTTCTCAATCATCAGTGAATAATTGGCGGTACGTATGACATCGACATTGCTGATTCATTTGTGGCACACATATTTGTGTGGTTTTACACTTGATTTTCTTGCAGCATTTATTGAATGCATCTTGGACTTGCTTTATAATTTTTCCATACCCAGCTTCAACACCTATGTTGGCATGCATTGCAAGCAGAAAACAAACTATTAGAATAGATGGCTTCATCTTCATCTTCAACATTGTAACGTTTCCTGAAAATGAGATAGAAAAGTAAGTCAATAACCAGCCACCAGCCATGCTTATAAAACACAAGATGGCCATAGGGCCCTGACTTGCTCACCTGAATCTTGGCACATAAGATTATGTTTTGGCTTGGGAATAAAGGGATATTATTTGAAGATATTTTTAATTTTAGCACTGGTAACCATTTTGTTTAGCTGAACTAAACGGTCTGAGCACTTTTAGTTGAGGGCATCACGAGGAGCATTTATGTGAAATTATTTTGAATTTAAATCAGTGGTTAGGGGGAAATGCGGTTTGAAGATATGTCTTATCTAGAGCTCTGACAACCCTTTTGTTTGGGGCAGCCAAACCATTTGTGCAATTTTGGTAGAAGGCATTATGAAAAACATTTTTCTGAACTAATTTTGAATTTGGACTAGTAGGGGATATCGTTTTAAGATATTTACTATCTAGAGCGCTATAGTGGATGAACCGGCCAATGGTTCAGGAGGAGATGTCATTTAAAGAAAATGTTTTCGGTGATGGATGCGCGGATGAAGACCAATTACAATGCTCGCCTCTGGTGAGATGATAAAACATAATGATAATACATTTATGGAATTTGCACTGGTATCAGTGAATAAAAAATCTATGGATGCACGATAGTGCAATAACCTTTAACCATTAAAGCGCCAACGAACATCTGTGGAAGGGCTGACCTCTTGGCTCTCCTGTGTGTTGTGTGTCCTTGTGTTGTGTTACTTTTCAAATTGGTGTTCCTGGTCAGGTATGGTACTTGATTTATCGATTTCTGATCTTTGCCTTCATTTCTATTTTAATTAACCAGACTGTATTATCCTATTTAATTGTTATTTGTTATTTGATTAGTATGGAGATCTATTTATTTGATCGAATTGTTCGGGCTCAATATAAATATACTATGCACAGCAATATAAATATTCTATAAACAGCAATTTCTTAAGTTTTACATATTTTTTGTTCACCTTGGTGCATTGTCGAAACAGACGACATCCTTTAAATGCGCACTTGGGGAGAGCAACAATTGCAAAGGGGGTCAGTAAGCAAAATTCACATCCGTTATAAGTAATGCAGAAATGACAAGCATGTTTGGTTGTCTTTCATCTTTCTCATGCATCATACTCTTATGAAAGATATTGGTTAAGTGGCAGTTGGGAAAGGATTTTATGCTGAAAAGCATCAGCTGCCGTCAATGACGTCAAATCTTAGTCATTATTAGGTTAAACTTCTCATGTTTATTGGGGCTTCAACTCAATAGAGATCTGATTACAAAGATAGCAAAGGCTTACGATGTAGCCTATCTGATGGTTGATTAAAACTTTAAGTTACTGAAAAATGGTATGACGCGTTTTGAGATAACCTTGACGTTAGACCTTTACTTTCCCCGCATGCTCTGTAGCTGTGAAAATGCTTCATTCAACAAAATTTGTCTTAACATGTTCGAAAGCATCATACAACTGAACTTGTTAATGTGACAGACCCGGATGGAAATTTTATCATTATGGAATTAACAATTCTCACCAAAAAAATTAATTTTGTCAGCATTTTAGGTCCAAATGAAGAGAATCCAAATTTCTATAAAAACCTCAAGCAAAAGATACAAGATTTCGGAAATGAAAATACTATAATTTGTGGTGACTGGAATTTAGTTCTAAATCCTGATGTTGATACTGAAAACTGTTTGCACATAAATAACCCAAGAGCTAGGACGGAAGTCCTAAAATTTACTGAGGAAGATAATTTTATTGATGTTTACAGGAATTTACATGATAAAAAAGGATTCACATGGAGGAAATTAAATCCAGTGAAAAAACAAGCTCGTCTAGAATTCTTTCTAGTTAGTGAAGAAAGTTTTGAATTTATCTATGACAATTATGTGGTATGAGGCTACATAACAGATCATTCAGGAACCATACTTTAACTTAAATTTAATAATAATGAACACGGAAAAGGTAACTGGAAATTCAATAATTCCATTCTAAAAGACAATTAATACATTCAATTAGTTAAAAAGGCAATTGAAAAAGTGAAAAATACATACAAAATTATAGATGTCCAACAAGATAGAGAATTTAATAATAATAACATCATCAATGATAATAATAATAATAATAATAACATCATTAATAATAATAATAAAAATAATAATAATAATAATAATAATAATAATAATAATATCAACAACAACAACAATATCAATAATAATAATAATGATGATATAGAAAACACATATTCTATTAATGATCAGCTTCTATTAGAAATGATTCTTTTCCTACCAGGGGAGAAACAATAAAATACAGCTCTAGAAAAAAAGAGAAAATACTAAACAAGAAAAGGAACTAGAATTAACATTCTGCTCGGTTCATCGAATAGAGCAGAATATTTGTCTAGTCGGTACTAGCATTAACAAAGGTTGTGCAGTATATTATTATTACTCAGTCGTCATGCACGGACTGAGAATAATCAGGTATTTGTGAATGAAGTGTCGTGAAAAATCAGTTCTAAGGCGGCTTCACAGATGTGAGCAACACACACAAAAAGCGAAGGACGTTTGTCTATATTTCTGGAGTAAGAAGATAGCATGGCATCGATCTAGGGTATTAACAGCAGACAGAACGAGATGAACAAGTTGGTTTCTACAGAATTAAAAGATAAGTGACACTCAAAAACTTATTTTGTGAATTTTAGGTAGCAAAAGTGCGTCTGTCGCATCTGCAGATTATAACTCAAAAGGTAAATGCGTTCAATGTGTAGAAGATGGCATGTTCAAAAAATAGATGATTGTGACAGAAATCTAAACCATTATTAAACGGTATATGAAGATGAAGAATTTAGCGAAAGGTACATTTTTATCTGAAACGCCTTTAAGCGGAGAATGTTGTATACTATAGAGCAAATAAAAATAACGCAACACACTACATATATATTATGAAAGAATATACCAGGGATAACACGATCATATTTCAAACACGTTCATGTATACAGATGTCAATAGCAGGCTATAAAAGTTTATCTGAAACGCTCAAAAGCGGAGTATGGTGTATAATATAGAGCAAAAAAAAAAATAATAACGCGACTCACTAGAAAGAATATACCAAGGATATCACCGTCATAGTTTCAAACATGTTTACTCATATAGACGTCAAGAGCAGGCTACACATGTTTATCTGAAACGCTCAAATGCGGAGAATGTTGTAAAATATAGAGCAAATAAAAAATAACGCAACACACTACATACAGATTATGAAAGACTATACCAGGGATACCACGATCATAGTTTCAAACACAGTTACGAATATAGGCGTCAAGAGCAGGCTATACATCCCCATGATTTGGGCGGCATTTCCTGGTTTTGCAAAGAAGATAAATTAATAGTAATAATAATAGTTATAATAATAATAAAATAAAATTGTTAAGTCAACGATGGAATCAATCACAGTTTTACATCTAACGTTCTTACATTTCAGTTTCCAATATTTGAAACAACGACAGGTTATTAGAACCCACATTGGCTAGAAAGTAGTTGACGGTTATTTACATCTGGAGGTCGCCAGTGATGAGGAAGATGAGAAACACATTTGAAGAGCTCAATCCAAGTCGGCATTGGATATTTGAAAGTCCATATCTAAAGCACAATGTAAAGATAAGTACAGAAAGCAGTTTTCTTGTTTTCATCAGATAGACATTTTAGATATAAAGAATTATTTTTAAGATGTGAATCTTGGCGCTATACTAAGGTTGGTAGTACAGATCAGTTAGATCATGAGAGACGATAACGAAGGTGGGTGGATTTGCAGAGAGTAAAGTACAGATGAATCCCCATGAAATAGGTTAAATATTAAATATAAATAGATGCATGGTCATATTAGTACTTTACGTTGGTTATAGAAGAGGATTACACTTTATCTATCTATTTGCTGCACTGATCGCGACAAATAATGTTGTTGTTTTTTGCAAGAGAGTGTTTATCTTAAAAAAAAAAAAAGATGGAAATTTCTGCCATGTAAAGGGGTCTTACAGTAATAAGACAACAAAGAGATCCACTTATTACTATCTTAGAAATGTATTCTTATAAAATTGAAAAGTAGCCTCATGCTATTAATACTATACTGTAAAAATAACAAGGCACAAAGCATAGATTAGTACTGGATTGTAATAGCATAAGCAATAATTTGCATAAATCAAAGTTTAAAAAAAAAATAAAAAATAAAAAAAAAAGTTACAAGATAACACGACAACAACTTCAAAATGATATTTCATGGGCTAATTTGAAAATGGTGAGTCTTATATTAATTACATGGATAAAGCTCAGTCAAATGGAACGGTTTCAGCTTTCTCATTGTCAGACGCAGGTAAGGAAGCATTTTACATACAGAATTCTTTACTGGAATTGGCGAGCATTGGTCAAATATTGCAGAAAGTTTTAACAGTGATGTTATTACAGTGGTAAACGGTCAAAGAATAACTGCATTTGTAAATGACTGTTTATGTGGAATCAAAGCTATAACGCAGTATGTATTTAAATTTTGCTCATATGCAGCCCTTAATCCTGATATCGATTTTTTTCTTTATTTAATGAAATTTGGATTTCTTCTGTTTGAAGAAAATTATCAATTGAACCGTTTGTGTATGTTAAATGATTCATACATTTCTTCTGCTTGAAAACGGGTAGGTTTATGTATGCTGAAAGATGGAGAAAATGTAAAAGATAATCAAAGAAAGGGGATTTCAATTAGAAACATAAAGTTATCAGAGCGTACGAGCAGAAATCGCTGCATCTACAGTAGAATAGACGTTAGAGACATGTCAGTTAAAGGTATGCTTGTTAGAATAAAAATGAGTCATTCACCTTTGAAAAGGGGTCAGTTGTTTTAAAGGCGTAGTCGTTAAAAGCTAATGTCAGAGTATTGAAAGAGAATACTGCATTCGATTCTGAATTATTTGCAAACGAAAAACGGTGATGCTTATGTTGGCTATGCAGATATGGAGAATGTTATAAGTAGTGAGACAAAATTAGAAAATCCAAATACACTTGCAGTGTAATTGATTTTCCCAGAAGTGGAATTTCAAAGGTTATTTCCAAAGGTTAGAATATATATCATAGGAGCAGTAGATTTATGTGGGAAGAGCAAGTTTTCCTTCATAAGAGAGCTCTAAAAATCGGTTGGTGACTAGGTCACATGTCATTTCCCCAGAAGAGGAAACAAGAAATTCCCCAGAAGTGGAAAAAGATATTTATCTGGTATAAGGTAATTTTGAGATTGCCCAGGAGGTGGAAACGATTTTCCCAAGAGTGGGAAAAGTATTTACCTGATTGAAGGTTATTTTCAAAGGTAAGAATATATATCATAGGAGCAGTAGATTTATGTTGGAAGAGCAAACTTTCCTCATAAGAGAGCTCAAAAATCGTTTGATGACTAGGTCACATGTAATTTCCCAAGAAGAGGAAGCATGAAGGCCCTTTGAAGTGGAAAAAGGTATTCATCTGGTATAAAGTAATAATTGAGATTGCCCAGGAAGTAGAAACGAGTTCTCCCAGAAGTGGGAAAAAGGTATTTACCTGGTAGAAGGTTAATTCCAAAGGTAAGAAAACATAACATAGTAGCAGTAGATTTATCTGGGAAAAGCAAACTTTCCTCATAAGAGAGTTTAAAATCAGTTGGTGACTAGGTCACATGTCCGTTCCCCAGAAGTGGAAATATGAAGTTCCCCAGAAGTGGAAAAAGGTATTTATCTGGTATAAGGTACTAATTGAGATTTCCCAGGAAGTGGAAAAAGGGTATTTACCTGGTAAAAGGTAAAAATTGAGATTTCCCAGGAAGTGGAAATGAGTTCCCCAGAAGTGGGAAAAAGATATTTACCTGGTAGAAGGGTAATTCCAAAGGTAAGAAAACATAACATAGTAGCAATAGATTTAAGTGGGAAAAGCAAACTTTCCTCATAAGAGAGCTTTAAAATCGGTTGGTGACTAGGTCACATGTCCATTCCCCAGAAGTGGAAATAGGAAGTTCCCCAGAAGTGGAAAAAGGTATTTATCTGGTATAAGGTACTAATTGAGGTTTCCCAGGAAGTGGAAGCGAGTTCCCCAGAAGTGAAAAAGGGTATTTACCTGGTAAAAGGTTACAATTGAGATTTCCCAGGAAGTGGAAACGAGTTCCCTGGAAGTGGAACGTGGTATTTACCTGGTAGAAGGTAATAATTGAGATTTCCCAGGAAGTGGAAACGAGTTCCCCGGAAGTGGAACGTGGTATTTTGCTGGTAGAAGGTAATAATTGAGATTTCCCAGGAAGTGGAAACGAGTTCCCCGGAAGTGGAACGTAGTATTTACCTGGTAGAAAGGTAATAATTGAGATTTCCCAGGAAGTGGAAACGAGTTCCCCGGAAGTGGAAAATGGTATTTACCTGGTAACAATTGAGATTTCCCAGGAGTGGAAACAAATTTCTCGGAAGTGGAAAAGGGTATTTACCTGGTAGATGGTAATAGTTGAGATTTCCCAGGAAGTGGAAAAAGTTATTTACCTGTTAACAGATAATAACTGAGATTTCCCCGGAAGCGGAAGTCAGGTTGAAAATGCAGATTGAAGGTCTTAATTTTCTAAAGGTGCAAAAGTCCCTTAGAGCAAAATCAATGAAAAAAAAATCTCAGATGAAAATAAAGGTAGACTTTCAAACAACGAAGTATTTGGTTTTAGTATGGTTTTGGGAGAGAAAATGTCCTCCATATGAACAAAGATGGAGGAGTAAATATGGTTGTATAGAGCAGTTTTAAGAAGATAAAAAATGAGGTCAATGTTTATTACAATAACAAGAAAATGAATTCACTCATAGGAGAAATCGGGAGTATAGTGCGAATCATGTTTACTGTCGTCGCCCTGGGCCTGGTCACCTGTTAAACTAACGGTACCGAGAACCAACTCACGACAGTAAACAAGAAACGGATTATAGAAAAGATGATTTTCAAAATATCGCCATGGTGGTAAGTTACGTGAAACATCAAAATTTAAATGGCAATAAAATGGATATGGTATATTTCGAATAAGCTATGCGTTTATTTAAGTCAGAGAAAGAAGAAAATTAAATTGACTGATATATGGGATCACAAACAAATGACAAGTTCAGTGTATATTATAACGTTGATACAAATAAGTTAATTCCAGATTGGTTCCCAGTATAGAAGTTGCCTGATTATTAGCTCAATATCAGAGTTAGCAGAGGGGAAATGTTGAGTATAATAGATATGGCAATTTGTTGTACTTTAAGAGTTTCAGACCAGCCGTTTGCACCTGATTATCTAATTTTAATAGGTGGTACATTTAGCAAAACAAAAGTAAATAAATAAGTAAATAAAATGAGTACCAGATACAGTCATTTTAATCAAAGTATTATATGCAAATGGGCATGAAAACAATGATATTTTTGGAAAATAAATTTTAGATTTCAGCATGATTGCAATGAAAATAAGAATAATATGTATTGACAATAAGGCTATTTGTATATGGCTATTTGTTTTAATTTTTTGCAGGTGTGTACGTTGAAGAGTTTGGAGTCGAAATGTTAAACATTACAGAGGCCAAGTCTATGTGAGACATTGTGATGTGACTTAACATGAAAACGTAATTAGAATCTATACAAAATTTTGTCGCTCTCTAACATTTGTAATCTCTAAGCGCGCCAACATGCAAACTGTGTTTGTTTTCTTTGTTAGAAGTTAAGAATAGACTTAACATTCTGCTCGGTTCATCGAATAGAGCAGAATATTTGTCTAGTCGGTACTAGCATTAACAAAGGTTGTGCAGTATATTATTACTCAGTCGTCATGCACGGACTGAGAATAATCAGGTATTTGTGAACGAAGTGTCGTGAAAAATCAGTTCTAAGGCGGCTTCACAGATGTGAGCAACACACAAAATTTTGTATAGATTCGAGCAAGAGATCTTGCCGTGTTGATTTGCACGTCGTCATTGCTATGTGGTATACTGCACTGTTTAAAATCACAGCAAGTTTTCGCCAAGCAAAAAATAGAAAGTTTTGTGTCATGTGGGCTGGACGGCAGGTACTTCGGCAATGAGAAGATCAAAGGGTTAAGTAAGCTGTGTTACTGGCAGGGCTTTTCAAGCAGTTCTTAAATAGATCTCATCAAGGTCTACAACGTCCTTCCATGTCACGCTGCTCATTTGCTCACATTAAAGCGCGCCAACATGCAAACTGTGTTTGTTTTCTTTGTTAGAAGTTAAGAATAGACGAGGATATATCACAACTAGAAAGATATATATCTGAAAAATTACAAACAGTGAGTGAAGACTAAATGAAATAAGAAAACATAAAATTGAAGGAGAAATGATTAGATCAAGATGCAGGTATGAGGACCTTGGGGGAAAAACCTTCTAATTACTTTTTAAATTTTGAAAAGAGAAACTTCACTAATCAGGTAATCACAAACCTAATAGAAGATAATGGTCAAGAAAGTTTAAGCACAGAAGAAATCTTAAATAGCCAAAAACATATGTTAAAAACCTGTAAAGTGAAAATAATTTAAATTGATGACACACCTATTGAAGCACAGATAGGGGTAAATAATCTTAAAATGACTAAAAATGAAGCTGAGACATTGGAACACAAGGTTAAATTTTCTGAGCTGGCAGAAGCATTAAAAAACTCTGGGAAATGATGGTTTCACTGCTGAATTTTTTAATTCTTTTGGATTGATCTCAAAAACTTTATTCTTAACTCATTGGATTATAGTTATAAAACAGGATCATTATCAATTACTCAAAAACAGGGTATAATCACTTGCCTTCCAAAACCAAACAAATCACCATTTTATTTGAAAGACTGGCGACCAATCACTCTCTTGAATGTAATTTACAAGCTAGCATCCTCAGTCATTGCGTCCCGTCTTAAGAAGGTATTGCATAAACTTTTACATGAAGATCAAAAAGGTTTCATTGCTAGTAGATTTATAGAAGAAAACATTAAATTAATATATGACGTCCTTTTTTGAAACAAAACAACAACAAATTCCAGGTTTATTACTTTCAATTGATTTCAAGCAGGCTTTCGACTCAGTATCATGAAAATTTATTCACAAAACTCAGGATTACTTTAATGTTAGATCTTCCTTCAAAAGATGGATCAACTTATTTAAAAATAGCTCAGAGTTATACAAAATGGTCGTATGAATGAGTATTTTATTCTACAAAGAGGATATAGACAAGGAAATCCTATCTCACCATACATTTTATTCTCTGTGCTGAGGTACTAAGCCACATGATTAGAAAAGAAAATCTTATTAAGGGTATTTTGATACAAAATAAAGAATATAAATTAAGTCAATATGCAGACAACACTCAAATTTTCTTATACGGATCTGAGTTATCTTTAAGGAAAACATTAGCTTAATTAAAATCATTTCACTCTTTTTCTGGACTTCAAATAAATGTAGAAAAAAACAAGAGCAACATTGATTTGGTCAATGAATAAATCAAATTGTAAGATATGTGAAGATTATAAATATGACTGGAACCAGAGGCCTTTCAAAATCTTAGGAGTAACTTTCACACCAGAGGTTTTCGACATATGGGACCAAAACACAACAGATATCTTGAAAAAAGTGGAAAATACGAGGGTCATCCAATAAAGAATGAGACTTTTTCAATAGTGCTTTGAATTTACATGCTACACGTGTGAAATCTTATTCAAAGCTAGCATGCCTGTTTTGGCTATTCATATGAGCCATATTCGACAAGTTACACAGTTCCAATTTTTGTTGCTAGGCAACATTAGAAGACAAGGTATACATCCGTGGACGGCTCCGTATAGATGGTCACCATGGCAACAGATTAAAATGTATAGTTTATTTTTCTATGAATACTTATATATGCCCATGCAATCTATCTTTAACCAATAGGGGAAAGTAAAGTTTCAGAGTCTTGAGCTGTTACCATGGAAACAAAGCTTAAAAAATCAAGTTTCAAAGAAATAACTGTGATTTATACTAACCTCTTGACTTACTGAGTTAATATTTAAATAGTCGGAAGCAATTAAAGTGAAAATGGTTTTGTTCATCTATATCTAATTACAATCACCTGAACATAGCGATACATGTCGTGGGATATCCTTTACTAGCCTAGTTACCATAGCAACGCAAAGTAGTGTGATTATAAAAAATCAAGTAAATCGGTTGCTAGGCAACCCAAAAAAAGGATATGCATATTTGGTTCTTCTTTTGTAACATTTTATGTAATATTAAGATTGCTCAGTAGAAGAAATGATATTAAGAGGTTAAATGCTATCTATGAACATAAATAGTAGACTTTTAATGACAGAAGGCAATCAAAAAATAACGTAAACGTGGCCATGCATCTTCAAGTCCTTGCACAAAACATCCCGTTACTATGGCAACTGATCAATCACAATCATATTGTTTATATTCCTGAATTGCTTAGATGTTATACTATTATCATGGTGAATTTTATTTAAATGCACACACAGATTTGGTCAAAAAGGAGACTTTCATTACAAGGTAAAATAACTATTATAAAATCATTAGCCATCGCAAAATTTGTTCACCTTTTTTAGCTCTACCTAACCCTCCTGGAAATATGGTGAAAATCTTGAATAAATTATTTTACAAATTCATTTGGAATTCAGGACCTGACAGAATAAAAAGACAATATATAATTAAAAATATTACTAAAGGGGGTCTGAGAATGATTAAAATTGATAGCTTTGTTACAGCATTTAAAGTAACTTGGTTTAGACAGCAAATTGCACAGACTGATTGCTCTTGGAGCAGTCTGTCAAACATAAATATAAGCAGTTTACTTACTAAAGGGGACAACTACACAAATATAAAAGCATACGAAATAAACAATTCTTTTTGGAAAGACATACTCTTAAGTTGGAAAAAAATTTGCCAAGCGGTTGAAATCGAGTCATTAGAAGAGATGTTGTACAGTCCAATTTGTTTAATTCCAATTTGAATAGGGGACACAATTTATTAATTAAAGAATGGCATGATAAAGGTATAAGGAATGTTATAAATTTATCAAATGCAGAAGGACAGTTTTATTAGTTTAATGAATTAAAATACACTTATGATATACATGGAACTTTTTTAGACTACCAGTCAATTCTGAGAAAATTACCTGCCTTCTGGAAAAATAAAATAAACCAAAGTAGTTTGAAATGTAAAAATTTGAGGCAAAATGTGGCTCAAAATTGCTATATAAAAATATTGTGCAATGATAAAAAAATGTAGCAGGACAATTTATAATATTCTAATAGGATATAAGGATTTAACTCCTCCACCGCAAAAATGGGTGAACATAATTGTAATTATATCAGAAAATGAGTGGAATAGTTATAACACTATGGTTAAAAATATTAAAGAGGTAAAATTACAGGAATTTCAATTCAAAGTCAATAATCATAAACTTGTTACAATGTCCTTTCTTCTCAAAATTAAAGAAGGTAGACAATGACAGGTGTTCTTTTTGTAATCAAGAATCTGAAACAATAATACATGTCCTCTTTCTTTGCAATAAAGTAAAAGAATTTTAGGTAGCTCTTCAGAATCGATTGAGAATTCAAGCTAATATTGAACTTGAATTAGCAGCAAAAAATATTCTGTTTTAAAAACCTACAAAAAATGGACTATTGAATCATAGACTACTTTTAGCAAAGTATTTTATATACAAAACAAAGTTTTATGCCAATAGTATAATTTTAGAAAACGTTCGTATCTATTTGAAGAGAAAATATAAAAATGAAAAATACATTTCAAAGATTCACAAAAGACAAGAAAAATTTCAAGCTAAATGGTCCTTTACATCAAGTACTAGAAGATACATAGAACACAATAACTAAACTCCGTTCATAAATTGTGTGGCACCGGTTTTTCGCGGTTCCTGCTTTTATACGGCATTTAAGGTCCTACATCGCTGCGAGAAAGTTACTCGTATAGACCTCCCCTAATTTCTCCAGCAGGTTCTGTGCCTGTACGAGCTTCTGGCAAAGCCCTGATATCTTAGGAAAAATCGAGAAATTGAGAAATACGCCAGCAGACTAAGACAATTTGACACATTTGAAACGCCCTCCATGAACGTATATGGAAATGACAATGTTTTCATTATAATATTTGGGAGTGGTTATTTCAATTGGCGAGAAATTCGTGGGAAATTATAAAGCGTGACTACACACCGTATATCTGGAAAATTTAAACACTGATCTGGCGCTTAACGCGCCCACATTAGTAAAATACTATTACAACTGAAGGCAAATATTTCTCCAGCATAAATATTAATATTTCTACCTGTTATTCTTGTAGTTATTCTGCGGAACAAATGCATTTGACAGAACATAGCTTTTAAACAATCAAAAGGCACGCAAAGATCAGTGGCAGTGCAGCTGTTATTAAATTTATTGTAAAACTCAAACTAAATTTTACGGTGTACTTATTCGAAAAATTGCTCGTTGTCTGATATCGTTAGAAAACACTGGATTCACAATTTTTACACGGGTATGAAATCATATAGCGCAAATCAAGTTGTATTGTTGATAAAACCAAGCGATATAATGCCCCATTTAAACTATGATTTAATAATAACATGCTGAAAATGTCTTGTTACCAAGGTCCTACCTTTATTGTGCCTTTTTGTGAGCATAGCCATTTATTAATATTTAATTGGCATTCCTGTCGAAATAGCATTACATCGTGCTTGTCACATCCATGCGCTATTGAAAATATTGCGCGTCAAAACGTGGGTTTATCACATGAACTTGCTTGACCATTGCATTGGAAGGACGCTCCTAGAACTAATAACTAATTGCCACCATTGCACATCCTCGAGTCCCCTTACCAACCCCTGCCAATCCTTACTTTCACGTTGTTCTTTCTCTTCTTTTTTCTGTAAGTCCTCAGCTTATTTTGCAGAGGGAGTCCAGTGATCATGGCTTTTTCAAAGAAAACTATCATTAAACTATAACTTTCCGATATTCCATGGAGATGGGCGCTCTAACATTTCCAGGGGGTTCAACTTTTCCCAGGTGGAGGGGGTCCAATTGCATATTTCTATATAAACCTATAGAATTTGTGATTTTCCAGGGGGCTGGGGTCCGGACCCCTGCCACCTCCTCTTGATCCGCGCGTGGCATCGTTAACTGGGTTCGTCGACACATCGTCTTGGCCATAAGACTTAGCATGACACTCACTCAATTGATGCAAGTTCTGTGCGGCTGTGGTAAACAACGACAGGGTCCTGCTGTTTAGTGATTGTAGATACGATTGGGGTATCAAAAAATGCCATGAGTAGGGTAGTGCACCGTGTATCAAAAGGCGTTTTGTGCTATGGGATATTGTATTATTCCCAACGTCGGATGTGAAGGGAGTCTCTACATATAAAATACCGAATTACCCACATGCTTTGTCCCACAATGTATGCGGCGATCACAAACGAACTGAATTGCTAGAAACGCTGATTTGTATTTAAAATTTATTTTTTAGTAATTAGGTTGAAGGGTTCACCACATCAAGAAGTCTGCGAGTATTCTATAACTACCCCCCCCCCCCCCCTGTTAAGCATACGAACAAACTAGAGGATCTGAAGGTAATGTAGCGCTTACCTGATCTCATTGATTAAATTAAGATAGGTCAAGGTCAACTTAGGCTTATTATTGAAAAATATTTTGTTTTACCATATATGGGAGTGTTTTTTTTTCATTTGGAATTATCACGTATGCATTGTAGCGCGTTGTGGCTCAATTGGCGCCTTTAAATTAAAATAAACAAGCTAAGTATCTGATAATCAGCCAATTTCTGGCTTGCCATTGGAAATTTATGTGTCCAAAATGAGTACATGTACGCCATGTAAGTCATTAGTTATGACTCGACAGGGCTCGCGAAATAGATGGGTAACCGGGTGCCACTTTGGCAGATATATTTGTAGCTTATAGCATGGCATCAGTGTTGTACAGCTCATGTCGGATGAAAACCCCGAATTTACGTAGACCTCGAAATCTCACAAATTACTGATATTGCTTGGGAGCTCAGTGCTTCAGTGGTAGAGTGCTTGACTCGAGACCGAGGGGCCGCGGATTCGATTATCACCGGCGTAACTGCGTTGTGTCACTGAGCAAGAACATTTATCCTAGCTTAGTACTAGTTCAACCCAGGAGGCCCCGTCCCTTTATAACTGAAAGATTGTTGATGGGACGTAAATAATCAAATCAAACAAACAAACAAAACTGATATTGTACTGTTTACCTTAACTTTAAACATTCGTATGAGCAAACTGCAACCGAGCCAGCACGATATTATGGTACTTATCGCATAGGCAAGCAACCATGGATTGCTCAAGGATCCACATAACCTGCCAAATCCACCTCAACTTAAAATATGCACGCGTGTGATGGTTCAGAAAAAAGGAAAAAACTTTACCCTACTGGATAGCTGAGCATGCATCATTTATATTAGGTTATACGGATGGTATAAGCAACACAGTATCATTGGTTAGCCCATAAATAGTCTACAACGAGCTAGTAGCATGTTGACTGCTCCCACAAACACACAAAAACATGATCATCGCGAACGAGTTCGTGTGTACTCCCCCCTATCCCCCCGCCGCAGATCACCCCCACCTGCCCTTCCTCCCCGTCTCCTCTAAAATGACGCCTACACTCTTTTATGAAATGGAAAATATTAACACAAGTAATTCTGCGTCGTGGGGAGGGTTTTAATCAGCAGGAATTACTCTATTTTGTAGCATTTTTCGAGTCCGCTGATTAATATACAGGACGCGCGAAACATTTGGGTCGCTTACAGTCATTAAAACTCTATATTTTTCGTATGTCCTCGTAAGCCTTTCCGTGAAATTAACGATTTTAGCCGAGGATTTATACTTAAGTTAGGTTCACAAAAACGGTGCATTATAAATGCACATTTAAGATAGAATCTTAACTTTAAGAAATATTGGAGTTAAGTTCGTAAAAGTCTACTTAACTTAAGGAGGCATTGTAATTCCGGGCCCAGTTAAGCAAATTTCTGCATTTAATCTTCTTTTTTTCAGTGACCAAACAGTCGTTTAAATTATGGTTTTGGTTTTGGCTTCCCCTTATGATCAGAAATGTCAACGTTAGCCGCTAGTCTTAAAATCTAACGTCACGTTAGCACGGTCGCTACGTTTAAAAATCCTGTATTTTTACATGAAAATCCTTGCCTGGTGATCGGCGCTTGTATCTTCGTGCCAAAATAATGAAACTTAAATTCCTATGTGAATGGATTAACCCTTACAAAACAATTGCTAAATTTATTTTGCATAGTATACATGTACGATTACCCTTTAGGGAGCGCAGTGGCTCAGTGGTAGAGTGCTTGACGCGAGATCGAGGGGCCGCGGGTTCGAGCCTCACCGGCGTCACTGCGTTGTAATTATAATGCTCTGTTCAAGATGGCATAATCTTTATAGATTCTGACGGACGAATCGTTCATATTCTCAATATGCTTGTATTTGAATCGAAATTAATTACCGCTTGCAGTGATATGTTGCTTTATATCGATATATCTGTCTGTCAGTCGGTCATATGTAGATTAATCAACTTAAAACAACAAATTGCAACCAGAGCAACAAATCACTGCCAGCGCGAATTATTATTTCTTAAATAGTTTAATTACATGCAATTTTTCTTCAAATCATTACATTATAACTTTTACTGTTTAATAATAATAATAATAATAAAATAATAATACTAATGATAATAATATATACTCATGCTAATAAAAAGAAGGCCACCCCAATTCCCCAGATTTGTTGAAATTAAGTATAGACGTATGTTATGATTACTGATATATATTGTAATTTATAGACCGACACCTTTAATATTTCATTCTGTGAGCCTTTTGCGCATACATTTGTGGCCTCTCCCCATCCCCCCTCCCCCTTCCTGTAGAATGCTTTGCCGTTATTCAACCAGCTGACTTTCCAACTCGATTTCATGCAATTCTGCAGATGGGAAGTGAAACGAGTCATGTATCCACCGGTAACCCAAGGGTGGTCAATTAGAGATGAACCATGGCGGGATCTGAAAGGCAAATCAAGGGGGAATGACATGAACAGCTTGCAAACATTTTGCAGGTATTGTCTTGCTGAAAGAGATATTGTTTTTCCAGCAGTCCAATAGATTGCCAGGCAATGTGGGTGAAGGGCTTCATCCACCAAATTTTGGCCTGTGTAAGTGAGCCCCGAATTGCAAACAAACCTTTACATTACAGAACCTTATCATCCAAAGCTCAGGGTGGCCTTCTCTTTTTAGCATTAGCATAATAACAGTGATTGGGGAACGAAAATAAAAAGAAATCTTACGTGTGCCACATCAAGTAATTGGCATCAGAATTTTATGTCACGCGACTGACAAGAAAGTTTAGCAACATAAATTATTACTTAAAGGTAAACTTTGTGAAATTTAGTACCCTGACCTTTTAGTTGAGAAATATGAGATGCATCATTTGGTATAGCTGTCGTACACTACTGCCTATCGTCTTTTTTATCATTTTAGCACTGCTGATGCCCTCCAATAGCACTCCTGTCACTTTTTTTGTACATGCATTAGTGAATGTCGATCTTTATTATCGAAGAAGTGTACCATTTCTGATCTGATTGGGGTCTACACCTGTATGCAAAGAAGAAGTGTACAATTTCTGATCTGATTGGGGTCTACACCTGTATGCAAAGAAGAAGTGTACAATTACTGATCTGATTGGGGTCTACACCTGTATGCAAAGAAGAAGTGTACACTTTCTGATCTGATTGGGGTCTACACCTGTATATTAGAAGAAGTGTACAATTTCTGATCTGATCGGGGTCTACACCTGTATGCAAAGATGAAGTGTACAATTTCTAATCTGATTGGGGTCTACACCTGTATGCAAAGATGAAGTGTACAATTTCTGATCTGATTGGGGTCTACACCTGTATGCAAAGAAGAAGTGTACAATTTTTGATCTGATTTGGGTCTACACCTGTATGCAATACAATAATTGAGCCGTGACATGAGATTTCCAACAATGTGGTATGTGCAACCAGTTAAGCCTCAGATCAGCTTGCGCATACGCGCAGTCTGATCAGAGCCTTTGCTAGTGGCTTGAGTATTCTATGATTGTTAAGCTACTGACTGCGCAACATTTGGAGTTTCTAAGCTTAACAGGAGGCTGCAGAGGCTCATCTGAGTCTACACTTGTCAAAATGCCACATTTTGGTAATCACATGTCATGGCTCATATGCATGATCTCTGATTGATCAAATAATTGGCCACACTTGATTAGAAGAAGCTGTGTTTTGAACCAATAGGCAACGGTTTAGACCCAGATCAGACACTGCTAAAAGAATTTAAAAAGTTAGGCTTTTCCAAAAAACACGCCTTCTACTAATGTCTTCGGTTGTTAACCTTTGCAAACAGTATTGGTCCAGATCAGGCCCACGCTTTGTCAGCCTGATCTGGATTGTTACTGTTTAGGAATTTATTGGAGCACCTTGCAGCCCTTATCAAAAAACCGTATTTTTGGGGAGCATCTATATATCGTTTCTTCATTTCTGAATTATGATTCAATAGAGGGGTTGAGAGGGGTGTCCGGACACCCCCCCCCCCCGAAGATTACAAGTGTAATAGGTTTATCTAGGAATAAGTCCCTATTCCGACCCCCTTAGCGCTTAAAAACTTGGACCTGTCCCACTCCCACGATGGAAATTTTAGTTCCCTGGAACACTCAAGTAAGTAAAGGACGTCAGGTTTGGACCCCCTCCTCCTCAGATTATTTCTGGATCCGTCCCTGCAATTGACCTCCAAACCGCCAAGATGCAGACCGTTTGGCTTATATTGGCACACTCGTACATATAGTTAGATGTTTAGGTGCGCTGTTAAGAGGACCTTTGCGACAAGTTCTTTCAGGATGTAGCCTATATAAGCGGGAAATTACCCCCCCCCCCCCACCTCTACACACACACACACATCCACTACACTGCGGGGACGCATCGTAGGGCAAATCCCGGCACTTAAGCCACGATATGTCCCTGGTAGACCCGACCCAAATCGGGGTGAAGCATACAAATGACAGGTGCATAAGTTACATTCTTTCTTTTTTTTTTTTTTTTTTTTTTTTTGAGGTTTAATGTATTGTGTAACTTTAATTAATTAACCAGCCGGTTTGTTTGTAAATAGTACATTGTTACATGTAGGCCTTTTTTGGAAAATGTGGTAACTTATTGAGTACATTGACGAAAGGCATATAGAAATATAATATGCGCATATCACTCTTATAAAGCTGCAATGACAGACATCTAATGTATTTTGATACAATTCTAAACGTACTAGCGGATCAGGGCCCGGAATTACAATGCCTACTTAAAGTTAAGGACGACTTAAGCTAAGTATTGCTTTTTCAGGATGCGAAAAATAACGTTTCAATCTGATTAAAATCGAAATAGTTTCATTTTTTGAAGATCACAATGATATCATTGACCACAAGTAGCACATCGATCCAGGAAATTAATTTAGCATTTAATATAGCATGTTGAAATATCAATACTTAACTGAAGTCTTCCTTAACTTTGAGGAGGCATTGTAATTCCGGGCCCTGGACATTAATGCACGTTTATAAAGTGGATGAACGAGTGTGTCTATGAAGAAATAATTCCAAATTGTGCATCACGTGCGCTTCTATTTAAACAAGTTTATCAAAGGATAATTATTGCATCATCCCACGAGATTTTGACTCGAACAAAATAAACAAAGAAGACCCAGACGTAGCTTCCCTGCTCGCACACCCAAGTGACGCGGGTACACAGATGAATAAAGACCGCTAGCCGCACTTGAAAGCTGCATGTCGGTTGATGCACAATTGAGCCGCGACACGTGATTTCCAACAATGTGGCATTTTGACATATGCAAACTCAGATTAGCATGTGCAGCATCCTTTTAAGCTTAGAAACTCCAAATGATGTTCACTCAGTAGCTTAACACTCATAGAATATTCAAGCGACTAGCAAAGGCTCTGATCAGACTGCGCGTATGCGCAGGCTGATCAGAGCCTTTGCTGGTCGCACATACCACATTGTTGGAAATGTCATATCACGGCTCGATTACATGTATGCAATTAAAGACAAAATCCCACGAAATAATGTCGATTCAAAAAGGACTCACAGCATTAGTTTTCGCCAACTTCCTTTATGCCATTCTTATCATGGAGAAGGGCTTTCCCGGAAACATGATTCGTTTATCATGCTTCTTATGAGCTCTAATCGGAATCAGACAAACTGCACTACGAAAGATAAAGGATACTTTTGTTAACATTCAAGGTAGTTTTAAGGACACAGAACAGGGCCCGGAATTACAATGCCTCCTTAAAGTTAAGGAAGACTTAAGTTTAGTATTTATATTCCAACATGATATATTGAATGCTATATAAATTGCCAGGATCGATGCAGTGCTTGTGGTCAAAGATATCATTGTGATATACAGAAAAATTAAACTATTTTTTATTTTAGTAAGTCTGAAACATTATTTTTGGCATCCTGAAAAATCAATACTTAACTTAAGTCTACCTTCACTTTAAGGAGGCATTGTAATTCCGGGCCCTGGACCCAGAATTACAATACCTCCTTAAGTTAAGTAGACTTTTACGAACTTAACTCCAATACTTCCTAAAGTTAAGATTCTATCTTAAAAATGCATTTATAATACACCGTTTTTGTGTACCTAACTTGAGTATAAATCATCGGATAATACCCCTATTCCACACAGGTCCCGAATCCCACCAATTGGCATGAATTCGACACATATTTTGATTCGTGGCTGAAACGTACTCAGTTCGTGAAGATCTTAACTGATTCGCACAGTCCGTAGTCAGTTCTTGCGATTCGTAGGTCTATCGGGAATTCGGCTTAAAAGTTTTGAACTGTTCAAAATTTTGGCCCCGAATTCCCCGATCCGAAAATCGTGCTTGATTCGTACCAAATTCTTATTAATTCTTGGACATCGCAACTGAATCGTAATCAATTCGGAGGCTTCTTCACAGGGGGTTAACTCAGTCACAGTGCGGGGTGATTCTTTATGAAAGTTGTCAATGATGCTTTATGAAAGGGTTACAGGTGCTTTATGATTTCCTCAATCAGAATAAGGTAGGTGATGGGAAACTGCATTAAACGTAATATTTTCTAAGCCCGAAAGTATTTTATTTTTATTAATTCATATAATTGAAAAGCTAAAGGTTTTACTCTGTCAGTCTTTGCAATGATGGTTTATGTGTCAGGGATTAATGAGCGGTTTAATTCAGATATAATTGTTAAAACCCATAACAAAAATCCGTATATTTATCAAAGAACATATTCCATCAAAGATAGTGTGCATACAACTTCAAGTTCAGCCTAATTGTGTTTGAAAAAATCAATTTTCTCCTCATGTAAAACTAAAAGGACTGATTTTAAATGACTAATATTGACAAGCCAACAACTGGTGGTAAAGAATCAGTTACAGATTTTGGTAACAGGTTCTTTACCTGTCCGATTGATGGATAACTGGTTCTTTATGAAAGGGTTCGGATACTTTATGAAAGAATTTGCAAAGATGTTAATGGTTTTAGAATCAAATATAAAGGCAATTAGACTTATTACTGCAACCCTGACTTGTTTATTGATTGAATTAAGGCTTAACAGCCCAGTCATCAATATTTCTGTCATGTTGGGACTCCTCCAAGAGACAGGGAGAGACTAAAAGGGCCCAATCCCATCCAAATTTGCCACAAGTCAAGCAAATCACGCCCTATCATTAGGGGTGTCTATTGTGGCCAAAAATTACTATTGCGATAGTAATGACATTGCAGGAAGTACCATTGCGATACTATTACTATTGTGGACTACCATTGCAATACTATAGTGATACTATTGTCTGAAACATTTATACTTGTTTGAAGGAGAATATTACGAATATGGTAGGACTTTTCTGCACGTACGGGCACCAATTTTTGTATGGAAACGAGAGAAAAATTTCACAATATTGTCAAAGTCCACTTATTTTGCTGAAATGCATGAGAGGCAACAACATATACATCCTATTGCCATTTAACGTTCTTTTTGTGTCTAACCAAACAATTTTAAAGAGAAAATCCCTATGTCTACAAACTATTGAAACTATTGCATTATTGAAAAGACTATTGCCGATACTATTGACATTGCCACTTTCTTACAATTGCAGTAACATTGACTAGGTTACTAATGCGATATATCGATAGTCCGATGTATTGTTACATCCCTACCTATCATTACGATTAATGTTAAGATTTATTTCAATATTATATCAGTGATGCCAGACAATGCATATAGGAGCATGTGATGGATTGATGGGGTTGGGGTGGCTCAGAGTATTTTGAAGGGACTTAACATGAATTAGTGAGAGTTGAGCCTGATAGGGCAGAGTGGAGCATTTGGTTTGTTCGTTCGCTTGTTTTTATTTGCTTGGCTTGATTTTTTACTCCCTTGTCAACAATCTTTCGGTCTTGATGGGGTGGGTCTACCTGGGTGGATCCAATACTAAGCAGCGGGTAAAATGTCAGTTTGCTTTGATATTTTTCATCCCAGTCGGATCGGGACGATTTCTTATCCTTCTGTTTTATACCAGTTTCGGTGTCTTGCTCTAAGACACAACACAGTGACTCTGACGTCTGTGAGTCTCGAAGTAGCAAACCTTCAATTGAGCCACTGCGCCCCACACAGGCATGAAAGATTAAGGCAAACATTGTCCATAATAACTTTAATCATACTTGATAGTCTACTCTTGATAAACAAAAAGAGACATGCAGACAACAACTATTTACACGTTTGGATTCTCAAAAGAAACGTCTCATTTAGACGGTTCTTTTGAGTACCCAGAAGAAAACAAATGATTTTTTTTTTAAATTTCGCAAACTTACCTCGCCTAATGATAAATTCAATCATTAGAATCTAACAAAAACCTATAAAAAAGCAGACTATTTGTGAACCCAGACGCCAGGTTTCTCGTTCTGGATATCTGGAGTTGCAGTTATAGTTCTTTTCGCTGGAGTTGTTTTCTCATAATTTGAAAACGAAACAACATCTCTAGCAATGCACAAAGCTGTTGCAGTATTGATAAACATACCGGGTAGGCGGTCCAGCAGGGGTACTCTGATATTTTCATACATACGAAGGCTCGGGTCATTTTTTGGGGGATCAAAATTTTTAATTTCATTTTTTTGGGGGGTTTCAGAAAAATAAATATTTTTGGGGGTATGAAGATTTTGTAAATATTTTTAGGGGTCATCACAAAATTGGACTATATTTGGGGTCGTTTCTATGCATTTTAGGGTCTTTTCTTAAGGTCAAGGTACAGAATGGGAGATATTTTTGGGGGTTGCTAAAATTTCAAATAATTTTTTAGGGTGCTTGAAATTCTTGAAATTTTTGGGGGGTGAAGGGTAGATGCTGGGCCTGAGCTTACGTATGAAGAAAAAATGAAAGTACCCCCCCCCCCCCCCCCCCGGGGTAGGCGGCAATCGAAAGTGCTCTTAACAGTTGACGAACGCGGATAAAAAACGCAAGAAACGGGGTTTACAATTGCCAATCGGGCGACAAATGACAATAGAAAACGTTAGTATCAAAGTCTTCGATTGCCGCCTATCCGGCGTGATAAAGAAACTGTACGGCTTTTGCGTCTGTACGGGCGATAATCCTCACTTAAGCCTTCAACTTACGGCACAGCTAAAGAAGCCAAGCTTCTTTGGTTCCTTTACGTATATGCGAACATTATCCTTTTTATGCATTATCTAAGTCACATACCTCGGCGACAGGATGCGTGTGATTTAGTGGAGGGGGTACACTCAAGTACTCTTTCTATAAAGGCTCGGTCCCCCTCCCCTGCATCCCAACAAATTTTCAGGATCCTCCCTTGAATAGATTTTGATGCAGCACGAAAATTGATAAAAGCTTGCAAGCTGGCTCCAAGGCGCTCCGTGCATTTTCTTCTTGAACTATAAAAGCTAGCTAGACTTGAAATATTGGGTGTAGTTTTTAAAATTGACAGAAAACAAAGATGGGGACAAATCTGCGCCACCTGTCTTCATTCAGTGAGTGACAATCAAGCATAGACTGGGCTTACGTCTGATGCAACCTGAAAAAGCCAGCCAAAACTGCGTTTGATCATTACACCCAAATCGGCTGCTGCATCTATTTGTTTTGATTATTGACTAATATATTAGCACATAAACAAACTGCAGCAGTCTGTTCTGGGTATACACTGTTTGCCTAAGATGCTTCGAAAACATTCAGCATACGACAAAAGCAGACAGCTTTTGTTGTAATTCAAGCGGATCAAATTAAAGCAATTCTAAAATCGATGTCCATGCACGTTAGAAGAAAATATTTCTAGTCTTACCATGAACAAAAATGTTTTTGGGGCGAGGTTCTTCTATTATAGAGCGGACACGATTACATTGCAAAATCTTCAATTTTCCGTTTTAACGGGTTATAATTTTTTTTTTTTTTAAAGGGTAATGCAGAGTTAAAATCCTTGCGTATTGCACGTCGTCTTATGATGATTGATATATGTTTCATGAAGATATCTTAAACTGTTATTGAGATACAGAGAGGACTCGAAGCATGTATGATTGATGGACAGACATCTGAGTTGAAGTTATACCTTAAACTTGGGAGATGGTGGCTGAGTGTTGTGCCAATACATTACAGCTTCTGATCAGGTTTGAGCCAAAGTTGTGACCTTGACTTTGGGAGTTCGTGGTTAAGTGTTGTATGTGACACATCTTCGTGGGATCAGTTATAACCATGTAAAAATATAATCAAAATTTAACGAGATTGGCCTACCCGGGCACGAAACCCATAGTTACAGCATGGCTCACAGATTTTGGATCAAAGCTGTGACTAAATTGATATCGATACATATGCTTCCGCGAGTAACCCTGTCTTTGGTGGTTGCGAACAAGAAAGGCACAGACCAGCCAGCACATCCGCGCAGTCTGATGTTAATTGCTTATTGGAAAGTATCATATCTAGATGTGCTACAAGCGAAAATTAAATTTTCTTGCAAGTCTGATGGTTTGAATCTCACTTTGTCGGAAACACCGCAGACAGGGTTTCTCGCGTCGCGGCCCAATTATAAAGTCTGATGAGATATGATTTTTTATTCATATAGATTTTTTTATTGATATTGATGCATTTTAACTAAATCATTATTCCTCTAAAATACTTCTTCTTTTGCTTTTTCTTCTTCTTCTATCTCAAAGATGTTTGAACAGACATAGATTAATTTTCTGGACAGCATAAGATAAGATGTGGGATGGTAGCTCTTGCTTGCTTGTTTGATTTGATTCTTCAACAATCTTCAGCTTTGTCGGGACGGGTCTTCCTGGGTATCAAGGACACAACGCAGGCGCCGGTGAGGCTCGAATCCGCAACCCCTCGGTTCTGAATCAAGCACTCTATCACTGAGCCACAGCACTCCTTTGGAATGGTAGAGATTGGTATGGATTCATAGGGGCAATATTACCATCTACGACGGATATCAGTCCAGTGGTACACCGTCATGCTATCAGTAAAATTCATATGAGAGTATAATTTTATTGGGTCCCGTAGCTCAGTCGGAGGCAAGCCCAGCTGTTCATCAAGGTTTCTTGAGTTTCATTGCGCCCCAACCAAAGGCCATTATTTCTTGGAGATTGGTCATGAAAACAGATATACGATCATTCGCCACATTCCGCTGATTCAATAAGGGTTCTTGTCAGTTTCAAGTGAAAGTATGTGCAAAAAGTACTGTTTTATACCCATATTCCACACAGGGTCCGAATCCTACGAATCCCACGAATCGCCACGAATTTACAAATATTTGGATTCGTGGCTGAAACGTTCTCAGTTCGCGAAAATCTTAACTGAATCATACAGTCCGCAGTCAGTGCTTGCAATTCGTGGGCCTATTGGGGAATCGGATCAAAAGATTTGAACTGTTCAAAACTTGGCCACGAATTCCTCGATTCGAAAAATCGTGCTTGATTCGTAACAAATTCCTAATGCATACTTGGACATTGTAACTGAATCGTATTTCCATGTTTAATATATCAGTTATATGTTCAGAGGGCCATATGGTAGACTGGCCGTCGAGCTAAATATGTCACCCTCTTGAAATACTGTATAGATAAATAAATAAATCGATTCGGATGCGTTCTTAGGCATTCGTAGCTACTCTTAACTCATTCGTGGGTAATCGGGAGATTAAGACAAGCACTAAAACCAAGGAAGAGATGAAGAAGGACTTTCCCTCAGAGTAACTACCCCGTCACGCGCATACATTCGAGCCAGTCCTGGAAGTGGAAACAGATTAAGTTGGCAGATTCAGGAGCACAATCAGGATCTGTCAGGAACTCCTGGCTGGTGGTTTTGCCGATGGTGAACTACCATTTTTATCCAAGTCAAAGAGTCAGGGCCTCTCGACATTAATGTAGTTATTTTCTTCTAGCTATATAAGTAGCTGTTTTAGACACTCAAGTTGCAGGATCAATTCTACAGCTGACAAACGAAGAACGTTCATTTTGGAACTGATCCCCCCCCCCACCCGAAGCATGGATGGGCTTTTTTATAACTGTCGTGAGAGGTGAAAGAAAATCTCGCGAATCATCACGAATCATCGCGGATTTCTGTTAATTCGTGCCCAATTCGTGTTGCAATTCGTGCAACTAATTCGTGATCGATTCTTTAACTTATTAATAGGTAATTGTACATCTTGTGAATTCGGCACTCAGGCCGAATCCAGCCGAATCCCGCGAATATTCGTATTTATTTATCTTTATTTAAAGAGGACAGCACATTTAGCGATCAACGCTAGTCTACCATGCGTCCCTCTAAAACATATATACATATATACACAAGTTAAACATATGATAAAACATAGAAAATGTTAAGTATAAACGAGCGTATAAAACACTTGGCAGCATTGGGTAATGTTAATACAACTAGGCGTAAAAACTGGTAAATGAGCATTAAAGTTTATGAAAATGATTTAAAACTCCATGGTAAAAGTTAAAATCATTCATTAAACATAAACTGTTTGACTTGCGTCTTAAAATGTAAAAGTTAAAATCATTCATTAAACATAAACTGTTTGACTTGCGTCTTAAAACAACTTAAGGAGGATGCCTTTTTGGTAACCTCAGGTAGCTGATTCCACAATCGTGGTGCAGTACATGAGAACGAGCCATCAAATATTGCTGTTTTCGATCTGGGTACCGCTAAAGAGCCGTTTGAAGTTGACCTCAGTGCTCTGTTATGCGTTTGTGACATAGGAATAAGTAGTTCAGTTATATATAAAGGCGTGAGATTATTTAGCGCCTTATATGTAAGCACAGCCTTATTATAGTTATGTCGTTTTTCTATGGTTGGCCATCCTAAAGCGTTGAACATATCGGAAGAGGCTGTATCGTAAGGTGCATTTAAAATAATTCGTGCTGCTCGTTTTTGAAGTTTTGAAAGTCTTTCTAAGTTACTTCTTTAAGTGGTACCCCAGGTACTTGAGCCATTAACTTCGAAATTTTTTGAAATTGGCTAAAACGTATATTTTAGGAAGAATTTAAGCTTCAGATACCAAATTTATAATATAATGGTTCGTTTCCAAGCATGTTTTGCTCGATAAAACTATGAAATATACACATATGGCATTTGTTGCAACTTAGCATCTCTATTGTAATTGGTGAATTGTTGGACAGCTAAACTGTATGATAAATGTATAGACTATCATAAAACATGCTGCTTATATGTCTTTTAACAAAATTTGACTCTAAAACTGTCTAATTTTACCTTTTTCGCCCCGTGTCTGGCATGAGCATCGCATCTCGTCAAGAATCATTAACCCAAAGTAAAGAATCTGTAACCCTTTTCATAAAGCATCATTGACAACTTTCATAAAGAATCACCCGCACTGTGACTGAGTTAACCCCCTGTTTTCTTAGGCATTCGTAGCTACTCTTAGCTAATTCGTGGGGAATCTGGAGATTTACACACGCAATAAAACCAAGGAAGAGATAGTAGAGGGTTTTCCCTTTGAGTAACTATCCCGTCACGCGCATGTGAGCTTGTCCTAGAAGTGGAAACAGATTTGGCAGATTCTGGATCACAATTAGGATCAGTCAGAAATTCCTAGCTGGTGATTTTGCCAACGGCGAACTACCATATTTTTCCAAGTCAAAGAGTCAGGACCAGGGCCTCTCGACTTTAATGTATTTGTTTCTTCTAGCTATATGAGTAGCTATTTTCAACACTCAAGTTGCAGGATCGATTCTACAGCTGCTTTACGAGAAACATACATTTTAGAACGAATGCCACCAAAGCATGCATGGGCCTACTTTTAGTACTATCGTGAGAGAAAATCTCGCGAAGCGTCGCGAATCATCGCGGATTTCTGTAATTTCGTGCCCAATTCGTGCTGCATTCGGCGTATTCTTAACTAATTCGTGATCGATTCTTTAACTTTTTGCAGTATGTCCAAGTATGTTATTGCACATCGTAGTGAATTCGGCACAGTATCGTGGCGACTCAGGCCGAATCTGGGTGAATGATAAACATGATAGGTTAGTCACAGTTTTTACAAATTTTTCTGATCCAATGATCAAGATGAACACCATGCCCAGATATACAGGTATTAAAAAACCTTTAAAATCTTCTACAGAACCAGATTGTTAATCGGTATGTAGCATTGGGGATGAGTGCTATACCAAGTTTGCACAAATTATTATTCTGGGTTGACCTTAACCGACGTTACGGCATGTTCAAATTTGAATCCTAAATTGCATTTATATGGGTAAAATCTGCAAATGTTGATTTTTCCATAACTCATGCTATAGAACCACTGTACTCAAACAGCGCAGATGCCACGAGTTGGTTGCATTCAACGAGGGCACAGAATACCGATACAGCGCCTGGGTTATGGAATAAATGTGATTATTTCCTCTAAAAGGGGATGAACGGCATTTTTGTTTATGTTCTGGAATTTATGCTTACTTTAGATACACATGGTTTTGTATATTGGGTGTTCTGGCCCAGTGCTTGGGTCATTGATTGCTACATATTGCTTGAATTTAGACCCTAGACTACTGGTACAATACCCTTGACTACTCAAATTTTGCGTACATCTAGCAAACGGTGTGCATTTCCGCAATTAATAAACAGAATATATGCAACACATTTTATTCATACACTTATTCGTATTCTCCATTATGTTATGCCAATTAATCACAACTAATGACTTACAGAGCGTATTTGTACTCATTTCGGACACATAAATTCCCAATGGCAAGCCAGAAATCGGCTGATTATCAGATACTTCGATCACACTGGTAAATGTATATATCGGGAGCGCAGTGGCTCAGTGGTAGAGTGCTTGACTCGAGACCGAAGGGCCGCGGGTTCGAGCCTCACCGGCGTCACTGCGTTGTGGTCCTTGAGCAAGACACATTTATCCTAGCTTAGTACTGGTTCAACCCAGGAAGACCGTCCCGCATAACTGAAAGATTGTTGAGTGGACGTAAAGAATCAAATCAAACAAACAAACAAAACAAATGTATATATCGATTTGCTGGTATTTACACGTATTGCAGGTACTTCATAGACAGGAAGTGGTAGAAATTGGTGTTAAATCATTTATAGAAAACATGCCATATGCCTAAAGGACTACAGAATTATGCACATGGCGAATTATGTAAGCATTTAGGAATAGATTCGAGTACCGATCTGGATGATCGGTACTCGAATCTAATCCTAAATGCTTACATGAGACGCCATACACATACTGAGTACTTAAAAATGATCTAATTCTATAGTCCTTTAAGCTAGTATCTCACTGGGATGCGAGCAATTTACGACTATTTCGAGACTAATTTGAGACACGTTTTGGCGACAGAAATACGACATTGCAACCATAATCACATTGCGGTCACACCGAATAGGTGAATAAGACAAATTTGCGATAGTCGCACGAATGTCGTACGATTGTCGCACGAATCATTGGCGAATGTTTCACGACATTCGCGCGACATTCGTGCGACATTCGCGAGACACTCGCACGATGCTCACACGATGAAATTGCGAGCATTTATTACCATCGACCGCCGCACGACGTTCGTGAGAACGTCGTGCGTCTGTCGTGCGACTGTCGCGCGAAGGTCGTGCGACTGTCGCACGATGGTTTTGCGAGAAATGATAAACCAAGAAACATATACATTCTAGCAAGCATTGAAACAAGGTACTACACTGTTGGAAGGAACTGGAGGGCTGGAAGGAGCTAGATTGTTGGAAGGTGTCACGCTGCTGGGTGTGTTGGACTGTTGAATGGTAGCAAATATTGAGATAGAAAAGAGTTACTCGTTTATACTGCACAGTTATGATGGCCCATCAAGCAGCTAAAGAAAGTCAGTCGAGAACGCACATGCTCTAATTGCCCATACGTATGGCATGATTAGCCCAATTAAATAAAAATTGCAATGAGTTCAGATGAGCCTTAACCTGCGAAAATCTATTTGATACAGTTATGCGCACAACAAAGGCACATGTCAGACTGCACTGATGCGCATTCAAATCAGAATCTTAGTTGTCCGCTGTAGTGATAATTTGTTTATAGGGTTCTGTATGCCAAATTAAACTCTTAGAAGGGCTGCTGAGACTAAGCAGGCTGTTGTAGTCTTACCAAGACACAATAATAATCCTTTTATACTGGTAATAGAAATAGTAAACATTTAAGTAGGCCTTATAAAACATAGTTAACAAAATCATCCTCTCAGATAGCAAGAATACTTGACAACTGGAATTTGTCAAAAGTGTATACTTAAGTATGCCTAACCAAGATCTCGCACTAGAGGGAACTATCATCTCAGATAGGAGGAACTCTTTTAACGAACCTTTGGCGACATAATTGCGAGTAATTTAAGACACTCGCGCGAAAGTCGTGAGACGTTCGTGCGACTGTCTCACGACGTTCGCCAGAGCATCGCTTAGTTTAATTTACTCGCAATGTCGTCGCGAAGTGTCTCATTTATGTCGCAATTGATTCGCAATTTAGTCTTAATTATCCCGCAAATATTTTGTGTTCCAAAATGATTGCGACTAAATTGCGAGGGGTCGGCGACAAGTTCGCGACGGTTTCGAGACACCCGCGATGACTTTGCAACTATTTTGCGAGGAATTTTGTCGCATAAAATTTTTGAACATGTTCAAAATTTTCGCGACTACTTTGCGCCACTTGGCGACACATGCGAGGAAATTACGAATCACTGGCGACTGTTTCGAGACTGCTTTGCGACCCACTCGCAATGTCTGTCGCGAGCTGTCGCAAAACAGTCGCAGTCCAGTGAGATAGGGGCTTTAGGCATATGGCATGTTTTTTCTATATAGTATTAACACAAATATCTACCACACCCGGTATACGAAGTACCGGCAATACGCATAAATACAACACAATCGACATATACATTTACCAGTGTGTAGATAGTTTTCGAATTTAAAGGCGTCAATTGAGCCAGAATGGAATACAATACATGCGTGATAAATCCAAATGAACAAGAGGGCCAAGAGGCCCTAAATCTCTCACCTGTGTTTTGTTTATAGCTTACATATAGGTATGTGTTGAAAGATGACCATGTCCCTGGTGAAACCTGGGGCAGGGTCATTTTTAGCCCCAGGGGCATAACTTGAAAAAAAATTTGGTAGAGGTCTACTTGGCCCAAGCCGTTTTCATGTTTTCCCTATTTAGGCCTATGTAAAACATGTGACCCCTGGGGCAGGCCATTTTTGGCCCCAGGGATATAATTTGAATAAACTTGGTAGAGGTTCACTAGGTGATGCTTCATACCAATTATCGAGGCTTTAGGACTTGCGGTTTCAGACAAGAAGTTTTATTATGTTTCTCCCTATAGAAGACAATGTAAAACATGTGACCCTGGGACGGGGTCATTTTTAGCCCCAGGGCATAATTTTAACAAACTTAGTGGAGGTCTACTAGGTGGTGCTACATACCAAATATCAAGGCTCGTAAACATGTGACTCTCAGGTCCGGCCATTTTTGGTCCCAGGGATATAATTTGAACAAACTTGGTAGAAGTTCAATAGGTTATGCTTCATACCAAATATCATTACTCTAGGGCGTGTGGTTTCAGACCAGACGATATTTTCATGTTTCACCATATATAAGCCTATGCAAAACATGTGATCCTGGGCGGGGCCATTTTTGCCCCCAGGCATAACTTGAACAAACTTGGTAGAGGTCTAGTGTAGGCCCCTGTGTCGAAATTTGGGCTCACGTGTGCACTTTTTGGTAAAAGTGATTCTTATCGATTTTCATTTAGAGAAATATATGCAGTGTAAGAAAAAAGATGTTTACACACATAAAATAATCTTATTTTTTATGTTTGTTTCATTGAAATGGTTGAAATGTCTATAGAAACACTAAAATGAAAATTTAATCCAATATGGACGTCAATTTTAACGTGAATGTGATGGAAAAACCACAAAGGTCCACTAGGTGACGCTACATACCAAATATTAAGGCTCTAGGCATTATGGTTACAGGCGAGAAGATTTTTTTCAATGTTTTCCCTATATAAGCCTATGTAAACAATGTGACCCTGGGGCGGGCCATTTTTGGCCTCAGGCGCATAATTTAAACAAATTTGGTAGAGGTCTACTAGGTAATGTTACATACCAAATATCAAGGCTCTAGGCCTTATGGTTTCAGACAAGAATATTTTCCCCTGTTTTCCCCAATATAAGCCAATATAAACCATGTAACCCGTTGGGCGGGACTATTTTTGGCCCTGGGACATAATTTGAACAAACTTTGTAGAGGGCCACTAGGTGATGCTACATACCAAATATCAAGGCTCTAGGACTATTGAGTGTGGAAGCCACAAAAGCTATGTCGAGGTGCATAGATTCTAAAGTTTGTTCAAACTTTGACTGAACACCTATACAATAGGTACTTTAATCTTATACCATGTCTTTTAACCAAATTCTGGTAGGTACCTGATGATTGTCTTCAGCAGGGTCTACCATGGCTTTACCCTTAAAGCGCCAATCACGACTGCAGCAGACGACAAATTTTTCATAATCTTTCCTAATTTTCGAAAAAATAAGACATGATATAACATGAGAATCGTCTGCCAGCAGACGATTCTCATAAAATATCATGCCTTATTTGTTATTTTTGAAAAAGCGGCAAAATTTTAAATTGTCGTCTGCTGCAAATTATAGGTGGCGCTTTAAGGGTAAACTTAAGGTGTTCTTTAGCTCTGACTATCTGTCAGTTGTGAGCCCTTCTCTTTGTTTCATCATAATTTGTTAATTTGATTAGAGTGTTTCTCTGTGATGGAACATTGAATAAGTTAAAGAAAACTCCATGCGAACTAAACTTTTTTTTGTGTTTTAACAAAAACAGAATCGTGGGCGAAGATTTAGTATCAGTTAAATGCATTTAAGTCCCCCCCCCCCAGTGACTTAGGCTGCTGTCCGTTCTAAGGTGGTGGTTCTAGTGTTGTTGCACCAATTGCTTGTGGGGGTTCTCTGTTTAGTCCTTTTTGTTATGTAGTACGTAGTGTACAAATTTTCTAGTTTAATAATCATATTGGCGGGGATGAGAGGGCTCGTTGTTTCATTTTAATTGTCTTCCTGATGTCTTGTGACTATAACTGATCTGTGATTCTTCCTCACGGTGCCATGGGTAGGTCCGCAGTATTTGATAGTAGTGTTCCTGGTCATACTCACTTGCTTCTAAGGAACGATAGTCCAATATTACATTGTATATTCCCTCTGTGATGTGAGCTGGTTGGTCTGTTTTCTGTGACTGTGGGATTTCCTGGCCATACTTACTAACGTTTAGACTGGCTCCTGTCCATAAAACAATTTTTCACCAATGTGTGATATCATAAACTTGTAGCTAGTCTAACTCTGATGGCTCTGTATAAAACAGAGCCATCAGAGTTAGACTAGCTACAAGTTTATGATATCACACATTGGTGAAAAACTGTTTTATGGACAGGAGCCAGTCTAACTAACGTTTTATTGTCCTAATTAAGGTTAAGTATTTGGACTAAAATTTTAATCTCCAAACTTTCTAATTTTCTAGCTTGACTACATAGATATTGGAACTCCATTATCTAACAAGCACTATCTAGGCCAACCAGAAGGGGAGATGTATGGACTGGCCCATGGGATTGCCAGGTTTCAACCCAAAATAGCAGTGCATCTACGACCCGATTCTGGTATTCCTGGGTTGTACCTAACAGGTATAGTTCACAGGAGCGTAGCCAGAGGAGTTATCATGTTGAAGCCCACCAAAATATTTGGAGAATTAAGAGATATCTGACCTTGTTACTTTACTTTTCAGATAGCGAATGATAAAGGCGCTGATCAGACTGCGAGGATGCGCAGGCTGATCTGCGCCTTTGTTGTTCGCAATCAAGAAAAGTCAGGGTTTCTCGTGTCTATGCCTATATGATGTTGAAGCCCAGGCCTCCTGGCCTCCGCCTGGCTACGCGCCTGGTTCATATATAATTAATGATTAGCTGCCACTAAAACACTTACTCCCAGAATAATTTGGTTTGATAGTTGTGTAAAAGATGCCAATCTAGTGTTTGCTGAAATTTCAGAGCTATTGAAAGGAAGAATGGGAGATTTAGAATGCCTTGAACATAAAAATTAATTAAGAGAAAGGGTTTTAGCAAAGCAAACAATTATGTCTTCAGTGAGACTACTGCCAAACTTGAAAATATACAGAATCATGAGACTCAACTAAGCTATTGAACAAATTCAGTGGAGATATAAAATGTTAGATAAGCAATAATTATGTACCAAACACAAGTAGATATTTTCTCTTGTAGTATTTTGACATGTAAGAAAAATATATACTGACCTACAGAACTAACCCATCATATAATCAATGGTATTTTTTTTTTGGTGCGCCCAAATCCTGATCAGATTCAGAAGAAGTTAAGAGCATGTAAAGCAAAAATAATATGCTAAATGAATCTTACTCTCACGTGATCATGCACAAGCTGGATAATGTCTTACAGGGACCTCAACGTCAAACTTTGAATTCCCATTTCTCGGTAAAGAATGAAAGTAGTTTCAAAGTTTGAACTGTGACGAAAGGGTTGACCTCAAGAAACGCCGTAATGATGAACTGGCGATAAACTGTAAGCTTTTGATGGAGCAAAGCGAGTTTTTCATATTAAGGCTAAGTTATCAAATTAACGTCATCGTCAGTTCAGTTCTGCTTAACTGAGGATTTTTTTAAACTTAAGAGCCGCCATTTCGTTTGCAAATCTCCAAGCATCACTGCAGACTGTATTTGCTTTTACTAAACTTTGAAGCTGCTTGCACAATGTAAACTATGAGAAAAAGCATGAACGCCACAGTGACGTCAAATGTTGGTAACTGTTTATCAAACATTTACTTGCTCTGTATTTAGTGAATTGTCTGGCATGGATTGAAACCAAATTTTAGATGCTTAAATGAATGCCAACACAGGAAATAGTAAAAACTGGTGGGTTTCTTTTGAAGTTGAGTATTTAACTATATATATATATATATATATATATATATATATATATATATATATATATATATATATATATATATATATATATATATATATATATATATATATATATATATATATATATATATATATATATATATATATATATATATATATATATATATATATATATATATCAGTGTTTAGAGAACTTACTTGAAACCACGTTGGTGAAATTAAAGTTAAAATCCATGGATGACTAACAAAAGAGCTATCGATATAGGAGACCAGGGACAGGTACTCAAAATGACAAAAATGGCAATAGTTGTGCAAAAATGGACATTCGGAAAATCAGAAGTTGCTTTTTTAAGCATTTAATACGTAGTTTACTGACTGGTTTTGTGGTCTTAACCCATAAAGCACCACCTATAATAATCCAGCAGACGACAATCCTAATTTTGCCGCTTTTTCAAAAATAACAAATAAGGCATGATGTTTCATGAGAACCGTCTGCTGGCAGACGATTCTCATGAAATATCATTCCTTATTTGTACTGAAAATTAGAAAAAAATGTTGCAAAATGTGTCGTCTGCTGCAGTAATGATTGGCGCTTTAAGGGTTAAAAACAATAATGCTCATCATGGCGTTTGGTTGTTCCATTCCTATCTAAGTGATCAGTCAGTGTTAAAAGACCTCTTGTCTCAAGAAATTCCATCCAAAAGAAATCCACTTGAAACAAGATGCTGATCAAAATAATTGGATGTGAAGTTTTAAAAATAATTGGGTAGCACTATTTATTTTATCTGTTTTCTGTCATAACAAGCATCAATTATAAATTGCGAGCAAATCAAAGCTAAAGCTCAGACATCAAACGTCCAATTACAGCTTACACAAACACACCTTTCAGTTGATTTCTACAAGAGGGGCTTGTTTAGGATCGTTGTTTGCTGTCAGCTGAACTGATCATTCTGACGTCGTAGTTTTCAGAAAAAAAAAACAATTGGCGGTAGGCTTATGAATAAGTAATATCAATAGGGGTACATTTGCTAGACTAATAGTGATCCGAAATAAGGATTTTCTTATAGGAATGTATGATATGGATTACAAAAGTTATACCACAAAAGCCTAGTTGTGCAGAACTTTATTGCCTGGTTAATTTGACCAAATCTGGAGAAAGGTAAAAGCAAAGCAGACAATTACATCTTAAGGGAGATGATCGCAAACTTCCTGAAAGATACAAACTCACAAAACATCAAACACGAAAAAGTCAAGGACTTTAGTTAAGCGTGTGTATCAAAAAACTAATTTTCTTACTTCTAAATCAAAACATATGTTGTGGGTGCTCAAAAGAACGGTCTGAATTAGACGGTTCTTTTGAGCACCCAAAACATATGTTAAAACTGATGGGTAAGAAAATATTTACATTTTTTACGCTCACAAATTTTCTTTACCTACACATGTGAAGTTCCATACACAATGGGAGCAAAATCACCTGTAATTGAAAAAGAAAATGCAGAATTAGAATGGACGGTTGCACCAGCCATTAGGGACCCTACAGAGCTTTTGCATGGCCTTGAGACCGTTCTTACTAAATACATTAATATTCTAGCTCACTCAGAGTATATATTACATACTCAGTGCACCACGACAAAGTAACCACTGAAAAATATACCCTACAAAAAAAGAAACGCACCACTTAGAACTGTTCAAGTCCCAGGAAGATCACAAGGGATAGGCCAGTTAAGTTTGTATCAGTGCAAAGGTATGGGAAGTGCTGCTGCGTCACACGTCTTTTGTAATCTGGCGTCAAAAATGCGTTAAAGAAAATTGGTCATGAACCAAGTGGGGGTCAAATTATAAAGTCACAAGAAATAAGCGTTTTTTATAATGCTCTCTTTCTGGATAAGATAGATAAGTTCAAGCAATGAGAATCACTTCAGTAGACCAAATTGTACTCAGACACTTATTCTTTGCAAATTCACCTGTTAATTAATCATACGCGATAATTAAACCAGGTAGCTCATGTATTGTGACTCGCCGTTGAATAACGATTCCACACTGGAGATAAACCTTACAAAACATTTAAAGAGTTCAACATTGTTTTCATCAATTTAAATGGCCCCAACTGATGAAAATGGATTTTGGAATACCAAATATGCATCAATAAACACATTGGTTGTCTCACATAAAGACAAGTATCGTTTTCATACTTTGCAAATGTAAAACATACTCGGAATTTAATGTAGACAGAAGCATTGAATTAACGCTTACGCAACTCGTTTACCATTCGCCTTAGTGAGTTTTGTGCCTGTACAGGGAAGGTTCAGATACTCATCTACGTCACACTCAAGTTTCAGTAAGATTTGATCAGAAATGAATATTCTATGACAATTAACATTTTCGTTTTAAAAGGAGATCTAAATGGGAAAATCGTAGTGGTGCGTTTCTTTTTTTGTTGGGTATAAATCTGTGATGAATCAAATATCCGGCTCATAACATCAATCGATTTTCTGCTGTTAACTATTTAACTGCTAGAACCACATAACTCTGCTGTACACGTATATACAAACAGGTTTACGCAAACAAAAGAGTCCCAGATGAGCCTGCTCTGTGCAGTTTTATCAGGAACTATTTGTTTGCATTCTTAAGCAAATTATTCAATAATAACCACTGTCCTGCCAGCCAAGAGTGACAGTGACTTCGTGTTTTGTTAACAATTGTTTAGTAAAACATTAACTTGCAAATAGAACTATGGCTTGACTTAACCGGTCAGTTGTGGTTCTTGATCACCTAAATAATCGATAAGTAAATTGCCCCCCTTACACCGTGGCGACTATGTTGCGAAATCGATTGTATCAGAGTCCAGGTATCGATGGTATTCGTCTTGCGTTGGTGATAATTGAAGCGTTTACCCCCAGTGTTTTATGGTCGTTATAAAAACAAGATTAAGAAAATTGACACCTGTGTTAACAGCAGCAATTATAATTAGGATTATCGTTTGGAGTGATCACGCAGCAGAACGTTCTTTAATTTGAATGTTCTTTTTATATCAGAACAATAAGGCATATCTCTATGATGTGAGAAGCAATAATGTATTCCAAAATGTTACATTTTTTCATGTTTACCCGTATCAGTAATGTTGATGCAAAGCCTGAGCTGAGTCTTCTCTCGGTAAAGAATCATAGGTCTAGACTCGAGCCAATATACCTAATATCTCTATTTACTTTCGCGGTCTAGATTATACGAAAAAATAAATCCAGCAGAATATTATGAATATTTTCTTATCACCATTTTAACATTCGCTTTGGGCGCTCAAAAGAACCGTCTCATTGAGACAGTTATTCGAGTACATGTGCCCACATCATTTGCAGTTACCTATATAAGAATACGCCACTGGGCCGAGGTAAAAGACATTGACTTTGACAAAAAGGTCTGATCAGCGTATTCGCTTCAAGTTAATAAAAATACATATAATACAGAAATATAATGTAGACAGAAAAATGCACCAAAATTCATGAGAGCAGTCGCCATAGGCCAGATCCTTATCAGCAAATGAGCGAACTCCCACTGATTTCCCGCTGTGTCAACGTGAAGATGACCACATCATGAAACGTTTGAGCAGGTCAGTCCATGCATATATTACATGTTCATGGCAGTTTCTTGTCACCACTCCCTAGATGCATGAATTTTCAGCTAACCATGTGCGAACAACAAATGCGCATAATAGTTTATCAGTCTGATCAGCCCGATTGCTGTTTGCTGCTGAAATAGCGTTACCTTTTGTAAATTGTTTTTGGTCAGATCTGGTTCCGATCAGGCCAGTGTGAAGGGATTTGTTTAAATCTGTGCATTCTGAAAACAGCAAGCTGCGCTGTGCAATCTAACCAGGACCTTTGCCGTTCGCTTAAGTTGAAAATTCCCCGAAGAGTTAAATGGCCTCACTAAAAATTCTATCATAAGTTTACAATTTATTTCAGTGTTAATTATTGCTAACAATTCAGGCCCGGAGAGATGTCTTGATATGAAGTATCTGGATCTACACTGTTGCTTATGGGGGATCCGTTTTCCAGATTATTCATTTATAGGAATCTTCGGCATAATATATGCATGTCTTTTACAATTCTTGCACAGTTTCCAAAGCTTAAACAATAGTAGAATTGCAAACGAAATTATTTGCGCAGTCTGAGCATCTGCCCATGAAGTGACAGTTTGGTAGTATGACTGAAATAGGTTATTATACTGAATAGTAAAGACCCTAAATGAGAAGCCGCACGACAAAACTAGTAAGATAGGTGTACAGTGTATTGAGACTGAGATCAGCCTGGGTGTCTGATGCATAACCATGTCGCATTTATTTATGCATAAGTTTTAAGTAGAAGGCCAGTCGTCAGAGTCGTATATTCAGTAAAACCCGTAAAATCAGTATTTCATTGCGATCAAGATAAGACATTTAGCCTCAGGGATTATCTGACACCTTTGGATTATCGCATATCCCGTTATGAGCGTCTCAAAATCCTTTGTCACCTGAGTCACACCGGATAGGTGACAATCGAAAACGACCTTAACAATCGACAAACGCGGATCAAAAATCGCTAGAAACAGTGTTTTCAATTGCAATTTGTCACCAGTCGGGTGACAAATAGCAATCAACAACTCTGTTTCTAGCTATTCTGATCTACATTCGCCGATCATATTTACGTTTTCGAATGTCGCCTATCCGGTGTGAGAATGAAGTACGAATATTCTGCCAGATCAAGTCTTCAATTTAATTTCTTTTGTAATAAAAAGGCGTTAATAATAATAATAATAATAAAATTAATAATAATCATTGCTATACTTAAATGATAAAAAAAATGAAAAAAGAAAATGAAGCAGCTTGCAATAAAATGATTTTTATATCGGCGATTTGTCATGGTCAGTGGTATTTTACTTCTTGCATTTTACAAAAAATAATATATATTTTTCACAATCATGTCTCCCAATCAGCTGAGCTTTCCCTTTCTTTTAAAAATGATGTTAAGATTTCTCGACATTATCTAAGCGTATCGAATAGCGCGGGAGCATTATAGACCCGCAAACCAATTAGGACTTAGACATTTTTTCCGCCCTTTTAAACGCTTAGGCAAGAAGGCGCTAAAACTCAATTTTCAACCTAAAAATGACAGAACTAAAATTAAATTTATTTCTATGTAACTTATATGGTTGGTATTGTTGGATGATAGAGATACCATTTATAACTTATAAAACATCGAGAAAATATCCGAATATGATTTTTTGGGGTAATAAAATGCTCACCCTAAGCATTTTCACTCCGTGAATCGATGGATCACTTGTGTATTATCCTATCCTGCGGATGGGATTAATACACAAGTGATCGATCGATTCTAAGTTCCTGATAAATTTGTAAACAAAACATGACGTCACTGTCACTATTGACTGGCAGGACAGTAGAATTGATTAGTCCAAATCATTCACTGGAAGATTATATTTTTTTTAAAATCAGCGCTTCACCAATTCAAACCGAATGGAAGTTCCCATTATTATCAATTTGACCAGTCCATTTCAATTTTAAGGGTCGTTGGGTGATATTTTTCATTTTTATTCAAATTTATAAGACACTTCTATAAGCAAACAGTGGAGAACCTGATTAGACGCCACGTTTTGCGGCGTCTGATCTGATTTTGCACTGTTTGTGGATGTACAACAAAAAGGACCCTAGGTTTATATCGGTTAAAGCTTTAAAGTGTTCACTTATATATTTTAGGTCAAGACATCATAAATGCTGGATTTGTGCCTTCCCTCAACGCCGGTGTACTTACAGCTGGGACTATTCTACACAGAAACCTGTTTAAAGATGTTGCAGCCCTTCCTAAAGATATCACAATTAAAAGCCCTAATAAGGAAAACAAAGCTGATTAAACGTGACCATTTTACATTGGTTATGCTCTAACGATCAAAGATGCGAACATTTATGAGGTTTCAAGTCCTCACAAAAGACAAACTATAAGATATCCACTGTGGTTGGAAGGGCAAGTTTTGCAGCGGCAGATTAAAAAAAAAACATCATAATTCTGAAGAAAAGAAACAATTCAATATTTTTTTTTGTTTCCAATGTGCCAAATTATTGACAGAGATGGACTTGCAAGGTATCAACTTAGATACCTGCACTAAATGTCACTCTTCTAGCGATGTTCATTTTGTATATTGAACGTTCTATGGTTTGTTGATAGAATTGCTCACCATAGTTACATTTTTTCATATTCTGGTTCTTTCTGAACGATGGGTTCTGACAGAAAGCATAATGAAGCTTAAGCCAATGCTAGAATGTGCGAGAGTCCCTGCACTTTCCATGAACAGACTCATTTTATAGGTTCTTCTCTTTATTTCAAAGGACTATGTATTGTAGATTGTTTGTTTGCAGTTGTTATCATCTCATAAGGAAATGGATGATCTGCATACACAATTAATTTGTTCAGGCAATCCTATAGAAAAGTATCACTATCAATTGCTCCGACAGAAAGTGCTAATTTGTCTTATTGAAATTCAGTCAATTCTCCTTGGCTTGAAGTCGACGGGTGCAGCACATCTTGATTTGCTTTAGATATGTGTTGCTATGGATATGCCAATAAAAGTGAAAAATAGTATGGCTTATCTTAAAAGGTAAGTGAGTATGACAATCGAAGACTGCAGACCAATTTAACGCCATGCTCAATTGTTTTGTAATAAATTGGTCTATCAAATCCAAACATTTGACAAGGATGGACTTCAGTTGGGACAGAAAGCAAGCTTTTGTAGTGCTCTTTTCAGCCTTGATAAAAGACTCCTTGTTTGGTTGAAGGCTGATGTAATATGGTGTATTTAATCATCAGAGCGTCTCACTGTTTTGGTAAATGCCTATTTTGATGTTATAATGAATTTGCTTTTGTTCGTAAAACACTTAGAACATCGACATTATTTTAAATAAATGACACTTGCTTAATTACTGTTGTTCTAATATTTTTTTCTTCTCAAACAGCCAGGTCCTTCCTTATCATACTTGATCTGAATGTATTACAAATAAAGCTCCTTGTTGTATATATACTTAAGGAATAAAGAAATGCAACAAACAAAAATATAATTTTTGCGTGTTTAAATGACGGTTTTGTGAAATCTCTTTTGAAAATTTCTTATTGAGTTATTATAGAATGTGATGAAATATCAAAATGTCATTTTAACGCGTCATTTTAACGCTACATTTTACGCTACAATATCAAAACATGAAAACGTAAAATTTGACGTTAACGTCAGAATAAAGATCAAGAAACCCTGTCTTTTCCATGTTTGGTTATTTGGCGTCGACTTGACAATGTGCAAATTAAACAAACGCCCAATCATATTTGTAATGCAGTCAAATAATCCATCAAAACTAGCTACTTGAATGGCAAGATACACAATGGTAGAGACTACACGATAAATGTCACTAAGAGCAGTCGGGTTTGGGTTGCAGGTAAAAATATACTGGATAAGATAAACCTAGAGACATCAGAACTTGCTTACTTGGGAAAACTGACTTTTCAGATAACGTAGAAATACGATTGTAAGGTGTTTATATTGACGTTAGCCAAACAAAACACGTCATAATGCAAGAGAAAACATCTGATAACATGCCGAGAGTGAACTCCAAACTTGTTAACTGTAACCTAAACTTTGTCACTGGACCATTTTATCATTGGAAAAATTCACAAACATCATGGAAACCATAAAAACGTAGGATATCGAATTTTGACGTCAGAATTGAAGTTTTTTGACGTCTGAAGAACTCAAGTCATAATTATTGAACAAAACGTCCTGGTAATGAATAAATTTCAAGCAGAAAAGAAGTTTACGCGTTTCAAACAGTAGTCAGAGTTGACGTTAATGACGTTAAGCCGTTTCAGAATCCTACAGAAACGTCACCATTTGAACATTTCCTTGATTCGCAATCTATGCCAAGAGTTTTTAAAACAATAAACCGATGGTTGATTCAATCTTTGCTTTTTTTACCATGTTTCAGCAGTTTATTACGGGGGTCAGGCTGGTTACGCGCATACCAAAATGATTACGTAATCAATAATTACGTTGCGCCTGCTGTAATTTGACGGACATATACTGCTCCTATCGATAAATATCATTTGCACTAAAAACTTGCATCATATTGTATGCTTACAATGACTCGAAGTGTTTGTTGCGTTTCTTTATTCCTTAAGTTTATATATTTGCTTTGCAAGTGTGCTGGTTATATTGTCTAGAATGGGTACCGGAGCAGGTGAACAATTGATTTTGTCAGTTGTACTAGGTATGTATATGTTTATGGGCAGGTATACATTTACATCTGTCTATGTAAGCATGCATGTCAAAAAGTAACCCTCTTGAAGTTTCACTGAACACAGACCTAGATGAATGCCACCTGCTTGTTTGTCAATTTCTTTTAATGTCAATCTATATACAAAACATTAATTGATAGAACAGAAGTACTGTATAATTTATTTGAAAGGGGCATTGCTTTTGTGTACATTCTAAAAAGAATAAGATTCTTCATTACACTGGGTTTATATGTTCTAGGAGATGATGCATGGATAAGTCAGGGGTCTTTCATGCAAACCAAACATTTATGTGTCTTGATCTACATCTGAACTTAGGGTGAGGTTGGCACGCCGTGAAACGGGCTTAAGTCCTCCATAAAAATATTCTTACTGACCGTTATAAGGCAGTATTTATTTTGTGAAACATTTGTGTTATTTCTGTCTTGTGTTAGTCAGGCTTTCCTGTCTGTTCAGTGTTGCCTTGTGGTCACTTGAAGGAATAGGGCTGACCTCTTGGCTCTTGTTTGTAATGTTTATTGTGATTGTGTTACTTTCCCATTTGGTTTCCTGGTTAAGGTGTGGTACTTGATTGTATTGATTCCTGGTTCATGCTGTCTGTCTTACTTTGTAAACGACAGTTTTGTAAATATACATGGAAAGATGCATATTCGGTTTTCAATGATAAACTTACCAATAAATGTAAGTAAAACATTTATCACAAGCTCTAATTGCTTTTTCTGTCAAAATAATCACTTCATGCGCGGATCCAGAAAGTTTTGTCAGAGGGGGTCCAACTTTTACGGGTTTTTTTTTTCAGTTTGAAGGGGGAGGAATGATAAAAAACAACGATTAGTGGGCCATCATCGGCCTGTCAGCGAAACGCCATTTTAATGGCGTTTCGCTGGCGTGCCGAAAATGGCTTAGTATTGACTGCTGGCTTGAGAGTTTTACGATTTTAAGGGGATCCGGACCAGTATTGCTAAAAAAACTATATTTTTGTGATTTTCCAGGGGGGTCCGGGCCCCCTGTCCCTCCCTCTGGATCCGCACATGCACTTCAAAACAATTTGTGGTATTAGTGAAAGAGCAGCAGTGACGCCATCTTGGATCAGGAAAGGGAATGTCCCTGTTCACAAGTATTTCTTTATAGAACAGAGGGCTCAAAGAGTTGATTGCTAAATACACTATTGAATTAAAAACTCTTCTGCACAAGAGCATATTGGAGCTAGTATTTTATGATGATTAAGTTTATAAATTTAAAAGAATTGTTGGAAAACCTTATTTTAGTGATCATTTCAAACAGATAATTAAATGTCATAAACAGTTGGATATCACATGGATACCATGCGATAGTTTGCATGTCTGGTTGTGAACCCAGTAACGGTTTATAGCAATGATTTACTCTTTAATTGCATGATGGTTGGTCAGGGCTCGGACTCAATGACTGACTTTACGTAAAGCTTTTATCCATAGGTTTGGTGCTGGTGATTGTGTTTTGCTGGACCCACCATGGCTCAACTTGAGGTTTTCTTTAGCTCTAAATATCTGTGAGTCATGAGCCCTTTCTTTATTTCATTATTGAGTGGTAACTTGATTAGATTATTTTTCTGTGATGGTACATTGTATAAGTTAGGGAGTCTTCATGTGAGCCAAACAATATTTGCGTTTTAACAAGAACATGGCAAAACTATGACGTCAGTAGAGTGGCTTTAAGCCCCCTGATGATGAAACTAGTACTGAGCTCTCACTTTTCCTCAGTCAGGTACATGTAATTGTAAAACTAAACTCCAGCTGTTATATTTTTAGAGCTAATTTTTCGCAATTACTTCCTTATCTTCAATTATAGCAAATTTTGTTATAGTTGTAGAGGAAATTTTCCATCGCAATCTAATATTTGTGTACATCGTAGATGAAGATTTTCCAATAAATTGAAATCGTCCAAATTTTCTAAGTCTTTTATTGACAGGTAAAATCTGTATAGGCGTGACAGAACCTGGTAGTCTCAAAAATATAGCAAGAAGTGAGCAAAGCTCACATACCCCCCGGCAGTAGCCATCAGAGGCTGTAACACTCTCAGAGAAAAGACAAAATTGTCAAAGATTTCATAATCCTAAATCAAGCAGTTTCTGAGAAAACTTTGATGAAAATGTCCATATGTGCTATATCAGAGTGACAGAAGGAAAAATTGAAAATTTGAAAAAAGAAGGCAAAATGAGGATTGGCACCTTAATCTTCATTTTCACAATACACTTTGCCTACCTGAAAGTGTTAACAAAATTTCATAATCCTAAATCAAGTAGTTGCTGAGAAAACTCTGACAAAAAAAACATCCATATGTGTTATATAGGAGTGACAGAAGGAAAAATTGAAAAAGAAGGCAAAATGAGCTTTAGCATCTTTATTTTTATTTACACAATACACTTAGCCTACCTGAAGGTGTACACAAAATTTGAAAACACTGGCTCCAATAGGAGCCAAGAGATCTGCGACGGAAATTTTCATAGGAGAGAAAGAAAAATGAATAAATAAAGGGACTGATAAGCAATATGTGGCTGTTCTTTTGTTACACAATACAACTCATCACTATAAAGCTTTGTACCAAATTTCAGAATCCTAACTCGCGTAGTTGCTGAGAAAACTTGGACAGAAAAAATGTCTATATGTATTATATAAGAGTGAAAGAAGGAAAAAATGAAAAATTAAAAAAAGAAGGCAAAATGAGCATAAGCATCTTAACTTTCATTTACAAAGTACACTTTGTCCTCCTGAAGGTGTACACAAAATTTGAAAACACTGGCTGCAATAGGGGCTGAGAAATCTGTGACAGAACTTTCCATTGGAGAGAAAGAAAAATGAAGAAATAAAGGGACTGATAAAAATATGTGGCTGTTCTTTTGTTACACAATACAACTAATCACTATCAAGCTTTGTACCAAATTTCAAAATCCGAACTCAAGTGGTTGCTGAGAAATCTTTGACAGAAAAAATGTCCATATGTATTATATAAGAGAGAAAGAAGGAAAAAATGAAAAATTAAAAAAAGAAGGCAAAATGAGCATTAGCATCTTAATTTTCATTTACACAATACACTTAGCATACCTGAAGGTGTACACAAAATTTAAAAACACTGGCTCTAATAGGAGCTGAGAGATCTGCGACGGAAATTTCCATTAGAGAGAAAGAAAAATGTATAAATAAAGGGACTGATAAGCAATATGTGGCTTTTCTTTTGTTACCCAATACAACTCATTACTATAAAGCTTTGTACCAAATTTCAGAATCCTAACCCAAGTAGTTGCTGAGAAATCTTTGACGGAAAAAAAGTTTACAGACAAACAGACAGACAGACAGACAAACAAACATAATTACAGAAAAGGCAAAAACTATATACCCCCTATATACTTCGGACCGGGGGTATAAATATTCGTAAGCGGTGAATACCCCTTTATTCAAAATTTGAATATAACATAAAACTGCCCATTGCCTGCTCAGAATTTACCATGCGTATACGAATCAACTTTGAGCAGGCTCATTTGTAGGAACAAAGTTTGGGTTTTTGCATGGCTTGCCATTTTTCGCTAAAGCACATGCTCCAACATGAACAGCTTTAAGATGAACCACTAGCTTAACGCACGAGCAAATTTGGCGCGATTTCCATTATATTTGATTAAGCCCTCCATCGCTTTAGCAAGTGAATTGGGAAGGTGCAATGTAACTGTTTGACTGGCATATAGGACTTGATTCATTTGCGCTTTGCTTGAAATGTTCAAAGCGTGCATCTATTCACAGAAGTAACTGCAGCATCTTGGATGTTGGGACCGTTTGGAGAAGTTGGCAGAGATGCTCCTAAATACTTTTTATTGAGATAAGATTTTTGAAAAATGTCCCGTTAAAAAGGCTGTTGAAAAAAATAGTTCTAAAAACATTACAGCTGGAGTTTATTAATCACACAAAACACTACATCACAAAAGTAGTATAAAATGCAAAACCCTAACTAAACTTATTCATCCACAATCATTGTCATCTTAAATAACTAAAATAATACAGTTTTTTTAATCATCCATCCACAACATTTCTTTATAAAACAACGGTACTGATATAATGACATAGTGGGAGTGCAGTGGCTCGGTGGTAGAGTACTTGACTTGAGACTGAGAGGCCGAGGGTTCGAGCCTCACCGGTGTCACTGGGTTGTGGTCCTTGAGCAAGACACATTTATCCTAGCATAGTACTGGTTCCAACCCAGGAAGACCCATCCCTGTTTATCTGAAAGATTGTTGATAGGATGTAAAGAATCAAATCAAACAAACAAATAATGACTAAGTTATTTAACATCTACCATAGCAAAGAGCAACAATAGTACACTGCTACATTTCTTTAAATTATCCATTTGTAAAATTTGTTGTAGCAAATAGCAAAAAAAACAGTACACGTTCGACAGTTCTTTAAACTAACCATCCATGACAGCTGTCTTGAGAAATATTTTCAAATAGTACATTGTGGTAGTTCTTTAAACTATACATCCATTACATCTGTCTCAGGAAATATTTTCAAATAGTACATTGTGGTAGTTCTTTAAACTATACATCCATTACATCTGTTTTAGGAAATATTTTAAAATAGTACATTGTGGTAGTTATTTAGAACAATCCATCCATATCATCTGTCATATCAAATTAAGCAAACGGGGCATACACTGCCATAGTTCTTTAAACTAACCATCCGTTACGGATGGTTAGTTTTAAAGAACTACCACAGTGTACTGGAACATAGAAAATAATAAACATAGAACACTGCGACATTTCTTTGAACTATCCATCCAAAACTTATTCAATAGTAAATAGCGAAGAAAATAGTACATGTAGTACATTGCGGCAGTTCTTTAAACTATACATCAATATCAGCTGTCATAGCAAATAATGCAAACAGGGCATACACTGCCACAGTTGTTTAAACTAACCATCTCTTACGGATGGTTAAATGGTTAGTTTAAAAGAACTACCACAGTGTACTAGAATAAAGAAAATAACAAACATAGAACACTGCGACAGTTCTAAGAACTATCCATCCATAGCTTATTCCATAGCAAATAACGAAAAAATAGTACACAATGACAGTTTAAACTATCCATCATAGCAAATAACAAAACCAAGATAGACATAAGTCGTATGCACTTCGTATACATGTATTTATTTGTTATAGCTTTTTCTTATGCGTACTGTTTCTTTTCAGTTCTCTTTTTAGAGCACTTAGGTCATCAAATAGGTTTCTGTTTAAAATAGCTCCAGCTGTCAGTACACCTGAATTAAGTGAAGGAATAAATCCACCTGTCATTATGTCTTGACCTGAAACAGATAGAAGAGCAGATACAGTAAAACCTGTCTTAAGCTGCCACCCAAAAATAGACAAAACAAATGTCTTTAAGACAAATGGTAGTTAATGAAGGTCGAAAGTATTGCAGAATGCTCTCTGTGAGCATTCTGCAATACTTTTGATCTACATTAAGCGATAATTGGTCTTGATACCAATTTTTAGAGCACTTAGGTCATCAAATAAGTTTCTGTTAAAAATAGATCCAGTTGTCAGTACTCCTGAATTAAGTGAAGGAATAAATCCGCCTGTCATTATGTCTTGACCTGAAATAGAGAAATGAACAGATACAGTACTCCTGAATTAAGCGAAGGAATAAATCCACTTGTCATTATGTCTCGACCTGAAATAGAGAGATGAACAGATACAGTACACCTGAATTAAGTGAAGGAATAAATCCACTTGTCATTATGTCTTGACCTGAAATAGAGAGATGAACAGATACAGTACACCTGAATTAAGCAAAGGAATAAATCCACCTGTCATTATGTCTTGACCTTAAATAGATAGATGAACAGATACAGTACACCTGAATTAAGTGAATGAATAAATCCACTTGTCATTATGTCTTGACCTGAAACAGAGATATGAGCAGATACAGTACACCTGAATTAAGTGAAGGAATTAATCCACCTGTCATTATGTTTTGACCTGAAACAGAGATATGAACAGATACAGTACACCTGAATTAAGCGAAGGAATAAATTCACCTGTCATTATGTCTTGACCTGAAATAGAGAGATGAACAGATACAGTACACCTGAATTAAGTGAAGGAATAAATCCACCTGTCATTATGTCTTGATCTGAAACAGAGAGATAAACAGATACAGTACACCTGAATTAAGTGAAGGAATAAATTCACTTGTCACTATGCCTTGACCTGAAATAGAGAGATGAACAGATACAGTACACATGAATTAAGTGAAGGAATAAATGAACCTGTCATTATGTCTTGACCTGAAATAGAGAGATGAGCAGATACAGTACACCTGAATTAAGTGAAGAAATAAATCCACCTGTCATTATGTCTTGACCTGAAACAGAGATATGAGCAGATACAGTACACTTGTATTATGTGAATGAATAAATCCACCTGTCATTATGTCTAGATCTGAAACAGAGAGATGAGTAGATACATTACACCTGAATTAAGTGAAGGAATAAATCCACCTGTCATTATATCTGAACCTGAAATAGAGAGATGAACAGATACAGTACACCTGAATTAAGTGAAGGAATAAATCCACTTGTCATTATGTCTTGAACTGAAATAGAGAGATGAACAGATACAGTACACCTGAATAAAGTGAAGGAATAAATCCACCTGTCATTATGTCTTGACCGGAAATAGAGAGATGAGCAGATACAGTACACCTGAATTAAGTGAAGGAATAAATCCACATGTCATTATGTCTAGACCTGAAATAGAGAGATGAGCAGATACAGTACACCTGTATTATGTGAAGGAATAAATCCACCTGTCATTATGTCTTGACCTGAAATAGAGAGATGAACAAATACAGTACACCTGAATTAAGCGAAGGAATAAATCCACCTGTCATTATGTCTTGACCTGAAACAGAGAGATGAGCAGATACAGTACACCTGAATTAAGTAAAGGAATAAATCCACCTGTCATTATGTCTTGACCTGAAACAGAGAGATGAGCAGATACAGTACACCAGAATTAAAAGAAGGAATAAATCCACCTGTCATTATGTCTTGACCTGTAACAGAGAGATGAGCAGATACAGTACACCTGAATTAAGTGAAGGAATAAATCCACCTGTCATTATGTCTTGACCTGAAATAGAGAGATGAGCAGATACAGTACACCTTAATTAAGTGAAGGAATAAATCCACCTGTCATTATGTCTTGACCTGAAACAGAGAGATGAGCAGATACAGTACACCTGAATTAAGTGAAGGAATAAATCCACCTGTCATTATGTCTGGACCTGAAATTGAGAAATGAGTAGATACAATACACCTGAATTAAGTGAAGGAATAAATCCACCTGTCATTATGTCTTGACCTGAAATAGAGAGATTAGCAGATACAGTACACCAGAATTAAAAGAAGAAATAAATCCACCTGTCATTATGTCTTGACCTGAAACAGAGATATGAGCAGATACAGTACACTTGTATTATGTGAATGAATAAATCCACCTGTCATTATGTCTAGATCTGAAACAGAGAGATGAGCAGATACAGTACACCAGAATTAAGAGAAGGAATAAATCCACCTGTCATTATGTTTTGACCTGAAACAGAGAGGTGAGCAGATACAAACACCTAAATTGAGTGAAGGAATAAATCCACATGTCATTATGTCTAGCCTGAAATAGAGAGATGAGCAGATACAGTACACCTGAATTAAGAGAAGGAATAAATCCACCTGTCATTATGTCTTGACCTGTAACAGAGAGATGAGCAGATACAGTACACCAGAATTAAAAGAAGAAATAAATCCACCTGTCATTATGTCTTGACCTGAAACAGAGATATGAGCAGATACAGTACACTTGTATTATGTGAATGAATAAATCCACCTGTCATTATGTCTAGATCTGAAACAAAGAGATGAGCAGATACAGTACACCAGAATTAAGAGAAGGAATAAATCCACCTGTCATTATGTTTTGACCTGAAACAGAGAGGTGAGCAGATACAAACACCTAAATTGAGTGAAGGAATAAATCCACATGTCATTATGTCTAGCCTGAAATAGAGAGATGAGCAGATACAGTACACCTGAATTAAGTGAAGGAATAAATCCACTTGTCATTATCTTGACCTGAAATAGAGAAATGAACCGATACAGTACACCTGAATTAAGCGAAGGAATAAATCCACCTGTCTTTATGTCTTTACCTGAAATAGATAGATGAACAGATACAGTACACCTTAATTAAGTGAAGATATCAATCCACTTGTCATTATGTCTTGACCTGAAATAGAGAGATGAACAGATACAGTACACCTGAATTAAGCGATGGAATAAATCCACTTGTCATTATGTCTTGACCTGCAACAGAGAGGTGAGCAGATACAGTACACCCGAATTAAGAGAAGGAATAAATCCACCTGTCATTATGTCTTGACCTGAAACAGAGAGGTGAGCAGATACAGTACACCAGAATTAAGTGAAGGAATTAATCCACCTGTCATTATGTCTTGACCTGAAATAGAGAGATAAGTAGATATAGTACTCCTGAATTAAGAGAAGGAATAAATCCACCTGTCATTATGTCTTCACCTGAAATAGAGAGATGAGTAGATACAGTACACCTGAATAAAGTGAAGATATAAATCCACCTGTCATTATGTCTTGACCTGAAACAGAGAGGTGAGCAGATGCAGTACACCCGAATTAAGAGAAGGAATTAATCCACCTGTCATTATGTCTTGACCTGAAACAGAGAGATGAGATACAGTATACCTAAATTGAGTGAAGGAATAAATCCACCTGTCATTATGTCTTGACCTGAAACAGAGAGATGAGTAGATACAGTACACCTGAATTAAGTGAAGGAATAAATCCACTTGTCATTATCTTGACCTGAAATAGAGAGATGAACAGATACAGTACACCTGAATTAAGCGAAGGAATAAATCCACCTGTCATTATGTCTTGACCTGAAATAGATAGATGAACAGATACAGTACACCTGAATTAAGTGAAGGAATAAATCCACTTGTCATTATGTTTTGACCTGAAACAGAGAGATGAACAGATACAGTACACCTTAATTAAGCAAAGGAATAAATCCACTTGTCATTATGTCTTGACCTGCAACAGAGAGGTGAGCAGATACAGTACACCCGAATAAAGAGAAGGAATAAATCTACCTGTCATTATGTCTTGACCTGAAACAGAGAGGTGAGCAGATACAGTACACCTGAATTAAGTGAAGGAATTAATCCACCTGTCATTATATCTTGACCTGAAATACAGAGATGAGTAGATATAGTACACCTGAATTAAGTGAAGGAATAAATGAACGTGTCATTATGTCTTGACCTGAAATAGAAAAATGAGTAGATACAGTACACCTGAATTAAGTGAAGGAATAAATCCACCTGTCATTATGTATTGACCTGAAACAGAGAGATGAGCTGATACAGTACACCTGAATTAAGTGAAGATATAAATCCACCTGTCATTATGTCTGGACCTGAAATAGAGAAATGAGTAGATACAATACACCTGAATTAAGTGAAGGAATAAATCCACCTGTCATTATGTCTTGACCTGAAATAGAGAAATGAACAGATACAGTACACCTGAATTAAGTGAAGGAATAAATCCACCTGTCATTATGTCTGGACCTGAAATTGAGAAATGAGTAGATACAGTACACCTGAATTAAGTGAAGGAATAAATCCACCTGTCATTATGTCTGGACCTGAAACAGAGATATGTACAAATACAGAAAAAAACTTTGATAGACTCTGATAGACAAAGTGCAATTTAGTACGCTCTTATTCGAAGTCATATTCATATTGTATTCAGATCAAAGAGTGTGTTTCTGGTTTATCAAGATGTGAATTGTGAATACATAAAAACACATGTGTTTGACACCAAAAAAGCAGTTGTAGGACATTTACGAAAGTGCTAACCAGTATGTTAATGGAAGTGTGTCAGAATTATCATAAACCATAGCTTAACATACCAATGCCTACTAATAAGCAACCTTATGGGTTTTGATGCGGGTAAACCTATCTTATGTGATGTAAACTTTGTTTGTTTGTGCTATAATTACTCTTCCTCTGTGGCATAGGCTGGTCTGTGACATTTACTGTAAATTTGGAAATTTTCGTGAGGATTTTATTTTCGCAAAACTTTGCAAAATAAAATCATCACGAAATGGTGATTACTGATGCAGGTAGCTCATGTTCCAATCTAATTTTTTAGCGTCACAAATATGTCTTTTTAACACTATTCGCAAAGATAAAATTATCGCAAAAAATTCTGAATTTACAGTACTAGTCATGCTAGCTAACTTTTTCCTATTTAATTCCTTGACACCTTTTTTTGAGTGCATGACTAAGCAGATGAAAATCTACATTGATACATTAAAGTAAAATTATTTTATCAATAAATTTTCAGACTGTTTAATTTTTAAGTATTCAAAGCAATAAATTTAAACAGTCATGTGTTTTAAGTACTTGCATTTTAAAGCTCAAACGATCTTTACGTTGCACTTTGATGAAACTTTGTGCTTAAAACGGTTATCCTTAGGAAGTAAAGACTGCACAAAAGACCTTAAAGTGTAGAGTGTGCAAATTTTCTGGGATATACTATCTAGTTGCAGCTATTAAGGCCTCATCAGTGACACTTTAATGGTTTTAAAGTTCCATAATGGAATCCAGGATTCCATGATTCCAAAGGACAAGACAATAAGATTTACACTAAATTCAAGGGCAAGGAGGCATTCTAGCGCCGCCACACAGTCCCTGTCACCAGCTGCAGTGAAGTCAAATATGTCTTTAAAAGTTTTATCAAATGACGTCGCGTCTGAGAGTGAAATAACACCATGCAATAAAATCGATAAACCACTAGTGGTTTATAGATTTTCGGGAAACATTATGACGTACATAACAACGTTGTTGTATACATAACAACGTTGTTGTTACGTACAACGTTGCGTACATAATGACAAAATTAAAACATTTTACTGCAGAAATGAGATTTCAAAGTTAGATTAATGTCATATGAAAAAAGGCAATAAGCAATGCTTATTAGATACCCCCCCCCCCACAGTAAGAGTCAGTGAAAAAACTTGGCAAGTTATAGTTCAAATCAGCAGACCTTAGTTTTGAAAAGAAGATTTCAGTAGAATCTGTGCAAACAAAAATTAAAAACTCCTTCATGCATAAGTTCAATGTGTCTGCATTTTATCCGCAAAGTATCAAATTGCTCATTCAAAAGCTGTGGCAGGAGTTGATCGGGCCATAAAGGCACTATCCATGCATATACAAAAGCCATATAAGGGAATAATTTTCTAAGTTCACACAGCTTTCATTTTGTCAAAAATATTTTTTTTTAAACCAGACTCCTTCATGCATATGTTCAATGTGTCTATATTGTATAGGCAAAGTATCAAATTGCTCCATCAAAAGCTGTGGTAGGATTTGATCGGCCCATAAAGGCACCATCTATGCATATACAAAAGCCCAATTAGGGAAAAATTGTCTAAGTTCTCACAGCTGTCAATTTGTCAAAAATTATTTTTTATGAATCAAACTCCTTCATGCATATGTTCAGTGTGTCTACATTGTATAGGCAAAGTATCAAATTGCTCCATCAAAAGCTGTGGTAGGAGTTCATCGGCCTATGAAGGCACCATCTATGCATATACAAACACCTTATTAGGGGAAAATTGTCTAAGTTCTCACAGCTGTCATTTTGTTAAAAATTATTTTTTCTGAACCAAACTCCCTCATGCATATGTTCAATGTGTCAACATTGTATAGGCAAAGTATCAAATTGCTCCATCAAAAGCTGTGGTAGGAGCTGATCGGCCCATGAAGGCACCATCTATGCATATACAAAAGCCAAATAAGGGAAAAATTGTCTAAGTTCTCACAGCTGTCATTTTGTCAAAAATTATTTTTTCTGAATTAAACTCCTTCATGCATATGTTCAATGTGTCTACATTGTATAGGAAAAGTATCAAATTGTTCCATCAAAAACTGTGGTAGGAGTTGATCGGCCCGTGTATGGCCTATAATAGCATAAGCATAAAACCCTATATTAAAAGCCATTTAGAGCTACAAAGGGAAATAACTCTAATAGAATTGGCCCCTAGCCCTTACTTTTTTGTCTTAAGTATTTGTCTTGTATATATGAAAATGTTTGCAATATTTGATGAAAATTTAGCAATGACTCTTCAAGATATTAAGGAAACAAAACGTTACGGACGGACGGACGCACGCACACACGGACGCACGCACGGACAACGTGAAAACAGTATATCCACCACAAACAAAGTTTGCGGGGGTATAATGATAAATAGAATCTAACATTCGTGGTCTTGTTTTATTGAATTTATTAAACTCGTTGCAAAAAAGAGATAAAATGCTCGGCAAGCCTCGCATTTTATCACTTTTCCCCAACTCGTTTAATAAATTCAATAAAACATGAGCACTCATGTAAGATCCTCTATATCTCTATATAAGTTCAAGTCCATCATTTTTAAACCTACCAGTCAGGTAGAGACCAGGAATACCAGATTCTGGTCTTAAATGCATCGATATTTCTGGATGATTCCGGTTCAGCCTGTGGTCCAAACCATATATCTCTCCTTCGGGTTGTCCCAGGTAAAACTTGTTGGATAAGGGTGTCCCAACATCCATGTAATCTAGCTATAAGTAGAAAATAAAAGTGACATTAAAGCCATAGTTATGATGCTAAGTTCATATAGGCTGTGGTAATTTGGACCTTGACGCGAGAAAACCTGTCCTCAGGGTGTGCGAACAACAAAGGCACAGACTAGCCTGGGCATTCGCACAATCTGATCAGCGTCTTTGTAATTCATGAGTTGGAAAATATCATATATAGACTTGCTACGAGCGAAATTTCAATTTTCTAGCTAGTCTCTGTAGCTGAGCAGGCTGGTTTGAATACCAATTTCTCAGAAACCCGAAGACAGGTTTTCTCGCGGCCCATTTAGTTCTCAGTGAGCCAGCCTACGATATGTTGCTACTAATCGCATTTGCATACAATGACCATGCCAATATATCAAGTGGGATAAGATGTCTAAATTTCTGTCTGAGTTCTTAATCTACATTCATACCTTGGGTATATGCGCAACAAAAGCTTTGGCGAGACTGCAGACTCGCGTGAGACTTCTTTGCTTGACAATGGGAAAAGTACAAACATCTCGTGTATTTGCTCAATGTAATTACATAATACGCATTTTATTTTTCAACATATGGTTTTCTAAGTAGGAAGTGTCTACTTATTTTACACCCCTTATAGATATTACACTTATCCAGTCTATTTACTGGGGAAAGAGAACCACATACTTAGTTTAAATATATCGAGTGTATTTATATATATTATAGAAGCTGAAACAGTTCAAATATGAGACTGGTAGCCTGACTGGATAACTCCATGAGAAAAGGTTTAATTAACATATGTGCAATATGTACCATTAATCTACGGACTGGTGCAAATATGTTTAAACCATTGACAACATAGACCCACCTTTCCAGCCAGTTGAGGGAATAGTTCTTCAGTCTGTCTCCACATTTGTGTGGCAATCTGTTCTTTTAAGGTATCATAGTGTTCCCCTCTGTGTTTAACTCTACCTTCCTTCCACTCGCTAAACCAGGACCATGGGATTAGGGTGATTAAGAGGCCCGCTGATTTACCTAAATAGAAATATTCTGTATGGTTTTATGGTGCACAACTGCAGGAAATTTACAAAATATGACACAAAATTTACCAATACAATTCTAGGGATGTAACTGATAGTGGCGGATCCAGAAGGGGTTCAGGGGGTTTGCTTGAACCCCCCTAACCGCCCCATTTTTAAATGTCCTATGCAAATGAAATAATTCAGTCTCAGTGAGACCAAATTATTTCATTTTCATGGGATATTTAAGAAAAGTGAGATAAAATCAGCAAAGCGAACCCCACATAATTTTATACATATATGCCCCCTTTCCAGAAATCCTCGATACGCTCTTGTCTGAGGACTTACCTGCATAAATCGTGCTATGCGCTGTATAGATTGAAATAAAATGTGATATAGTTTTTTTTATGCTTTACGCCCCATCAACAATGTTTCAGTTAAACAGGGACGGGTATTGCTTGGTTGAACCAGTACTTAGCTAGTGCGGCGCAGTGACGCCGGTAAGGCTCAAACCGCGGCCTCTCGGTCTCGAGTCAAGCTTTCTACCACTGAGCCCCTGCGCTCCAAAAATGTGATATAGAACATGCTGAATATAATTCTCTTATTCTACGGCAATGTTTGAAAGGTCATACACTTAATATTAACTCTTTGGTCATAAAAATGGTGTAAAGATTAATGAAATAACTTAATGAGAAGTTTCCTCCCTGATTAATTTAATATTTACTCCATGACTGTCACATTTTAATGTTCTTGGTGACTTATTTTTAAAGAATGCTTAAAAAGATATTTTAACCTTCAAATTTGACAATGAAAGCGTTTTCCGAACAACTTTTATAAGTTATCACCACAGAGGGAAAATTATATGGAATGCTTTGAGGGAGTTATTTGCAAAATAAGTATTTAATAATTTTTCCCATTACAAAATATATTTAGAAGTCAGTCATATTGGAAAATGTTTGACCAATATAAGCCTAGCGTCTTTTGTGTGGGACATAGGCAAACAGTGCAAACCCAGATCAGACGCCGCAAAACGTGGCGTCTGATCAGTGTCTTCACTGTTTGTGTATTAATTTTTTTGATAAAAATGAAAAAATAGCAGCTGATAACCCTTAAAACAGAAAGAGAGTGGCCCAATTGATAAGGGTAGGCAAGTCCATTTGGCTTGAATGGGTTAAGTCCACATCCTATGGTTATTAACTGATGCCCATCACATCAAAACTATGACATGGTTATACTGAGGTAAAAGAAATTGTTTTTAAATACTCACCAGAATATTTCTCATCCCAGGATGGGTCTTTAGCAGAAGGAAATGAGATGAACATGAAGGGACATTCAGTGTTAGCTGCTTCCCTCACTGTCAGAGAAGAGTAAATTCGTATCTGCTCCTCCACGTTCTCACTGATAAAATAAGATCTTTGAATGAACATGGTAATGCTGTTTAAGCTCACCCTCCAAATCTAATATGTCATGCATATTTTGGTCATTTGGTTGTATTAACCATCATCCTGGATACGGTGAACAGTTGCTTTGCCAAACACTGTTACGAACATCCAGGAAAATGCCACATAAGTCGGTATTTCATCAGTATCTGTACTGTTTGCTAAGATAAAAACTATCTTCAGAGACAGAAATATATAACTTTATAGAAATTCTGACGAGCAACCCCTTAAAATACGAAATTGAAAATTCCATACATAGTATACCAATATGTAAAAATGTATGGAATGATAGATTTTAATGCACTTGCTTTTGTAACACAATGTCTGATTGGATAACCTCAAAATTTGCTCGTGTAACAGTATATATTATCCTGCGACATACTGTCGGAAACAGTTTGACGTCATTTATTAGTCACATTTTGTTGGACGAGGTGCGGCTTTATGCGGTTTACAACGCCCCAATTTAAGACGAGACTACACTAGAAGTGCATTAGAATGGGGATAACTTTATTCGAATTTTTCTTTTCAGGAGATATATCGTCGGATGTACGTTCGGAAATCACGTTTTTTGCTCCGCTCACGCATCGCTGTAAAACTAAATTTCCGACGGTATATCCGACGATATACCTTTCCAAAATGAAAATTTTGAATACAGTTATCCTCTAAATGAAAAAGGATTAAAGATATACAATTTGAATATATCATATATGAGTGCTAATGTTTTATTGAATTTATTAAACGAGCTGAGAAAACAAGCCTCGCATTTTATCTCTTTTTCGCATCAAGTTTAATAAAGTCAATACTACCGGAGTACAAATGTAAGATTCTATTAATCAAATGACATTAAAAGTAATCAAAAATCGCATTTTTGGAGTGAAAATGTCAAGATTTTGCCAGATTTTTCGCAACGTTATAATAGACGTCATTACGCTAATGAAACGCATGCGTAATTTGTTAACCACTAGAGGTTAATCTATTTTATGTTACTCCCAGATGTGACGTCATGTGATAAGAAATAGCAATAAATCCAGGAATCATTTGAGCAATTACATGATGTGTTGCTACCTGTCGCAAACGCGAGCAATGAAGGCTCTGGTGAGCCTTTGCACCTTTGCATATGTATTGTTTTGCCAGAGCCTTGGGTGCTCATATGTGTGTAAAATATGGTTACCGTAGTAGATATAAGTATAGCCCCTCGACGTACATGTACATATAGCTTCGCATAAGCGTTAAAAATGGAGAATACTAGGTGAGTGTCATTTGATATCAAGTTAACCAGGCAATGCTTCGAGAACACTTGTTGAGGCTTGCTGAGCGATTCAACATGCGTTTTCAAAGCTGAGTCTGGTTAACTTGATATCAAAAGACGCGAACCTGGTATTCTATTAATTAGTTTACAAGTTGGTTCTCTCTTCAAACTAGTGATTACGACGCAATCAGGATGACCTGATAAAGACACATGCCGTTAAATAGGCAACGGTTTATTAGGTCAACATGCAACAGTGCAGTTAATATAAGAGGTTATTTAGCGCCAATGGGATAACTCCAAAAATATCAATTTTACCATAATGTAAAATACTATCATAGTTTACCTAACGAAATGCCATGTGTTGCCGGCAGGTAAGCCAAGTTCTTGTTTTGAACCTTTGATACCAATAAACACTGTGAGGTAGGAGGTGCTGGGGCCAACTTTGTCGATCAAATTGTATAATGCTGAAATAGACAGGGAATGTCACCCTTTGTATACTAATGGATCCTTCCATCTGGTTTTATACAATAAACATGGGAGTGTCCATTGTACATACATAGGGGTGTCAAGTTATACCTTTTTTTAAAAATTGTATTATTTTGTCTGAAGATCTTTTTTGCCTTTACAAACAGTGTAGACCCTGATGAAATGCAGCATTGTGCTGCATTTCATCTGGGTCTTCACTGATTGCAAAAGTACTTGTTTAGGGGTTTCCTGAATACAAAGGGTTAACCAAATTTAGCCAAATGATCAAATATTGGACGAGTCCATTTCCAATTTTATGGTTGTATGATGTAATGGTATTTGTCAGTTTTTGTCATTTATTAAGAGCAAACAGCGAGAGCAGACAGTGAAGACACTATTCAGACACCACGTTATGCGTCGTCTGCTCTGGGTATGCACTGTTATCCTGTAATCATGTCCCATGAAAAGGCACCAGACGTATAAATATACGGACAATAAGTGAACGTTACGCAATGTTTATCACCTTAAGTCGATTTAAAAAATAGAATAAGTGTACTATACGTCTATCGAGTTAATGTAAAGGCGGCACCCCATGAATTTAACAGCTGAAAATGAGGCGTGGTTTTATTCAAAAGTAACTGTATCATCTTGCGAAATAGGCGAACCACGCCCAGATATGAATAATAAAGTTGCCGCATTTACGGTAAGCCAAAAGCTATATAAGTTAAGTACACGGATATTGGCTCATATGTCCCTAGTTTTGGGTATTGGCAAATATATATAAATGCCATTCCTAAAATGACTCACGGAACTTTGCAGCAATCTCTCTGGGCAACAGTTGTTTGAATGTGTTCTTGACCCCAGCGGATGATATTATAGTCTTGGCGTATATGTTAAAGTCCCCACTACTTCTATGAACCGTTACTCCTGAAATAAACATCAAACCAGGTAATATAACCAGGGAATACCACAATTACCGACCAATCATTGACATCAAGAGGAGGATACTATAATAAACCAACAAACAAAGAAACATTATATTTAAATACTGTCCTGCCAGCCAAGAATGACAGTGATGTCATGTTTTGTTTACAAAGTTATCAGGGACTAACAATCTACAGATCACTTGTGTATTAATCATATAATACACAAGTGGTCTATCGATTAGCATTAGCTCAAATGGAGTGTACAAGTTAATGTTTTACTAAACAATTGTAATAAAAAAAATACGTCACTGTCACTCTTGGTTGGCACGACAGTACAAACATACAATATACTATTCCACACGTCGTTTATGACAGTGACGTAAGGTATATCCCAAAATCGATATCGCTTTCAATAACAGTTACTGTAAGATCACACCCGTCCCAATTTCTTCCAACAGATGGCATGAGTATCTCATACTGACATATCTGATTTGAGCAGTGTGGGTACACATATGTGACATACTTGTTTACCAAATGCGTCACTAAGTACTGTGATTAGTCCGATTGGTTTACACAATCTTGCTACATTTTGTATCATTCTGCGTCACCACGTGTCACTGAAACCGCTTCTATGATCTGGCCATGTGCAGAATGTTTTTAAAAATGTTTACTAAAGAAAATCTTATCATTCTGTCATTAACTACTGTTATACAAATCACTGTTATGATTTGGCTATCAAAGGTGACTTGATATCTCTACAGACGGATTATTTATATCCATTCGCCCCTTTCTACTTTTTCACGTAAGTGTTTTGAGTAATGCATACCGCGTATTAACACAAAACCCATTTTAAGCAGTGATGTGCCATAGCAGACAGGTCGATCTTTTATATGGATCTACTCAGTAGTTCAAGATGAAAAAACGAACAGCCGCACGTCGATCCGTGACGTAATTGAAATGTTAAAATGAAGTCACCATGTCGCATCTCGTCGCATTCTGGATTGGGTAGAAAAATCCGTCCCAAGCGATCACCTTTTGTCATCACTCAGCAAGCCTCGTGATGCCAATTGGTTATCCTCGGGACGTATTTTCTATCCTACCCTCACACTAATGGTGGATTCTTATCATACTTTCCAGAGAGCGAATAAAAACGTTATTCAGACTGCATATAAAAGCGGGCCACTATCTGAATGGCGTTTTGCTGGTGGGCTGATAGTGGTCCGAGACTATAAGAATCTATCATGAGTGTGAGGGTAGAATAGAAAAATCCGTCCCGAGGATCACCGTTTAGCATCACGAGGCTTGCAGAGTGATGACAAATGGTGATCCCGAGGGACGGATTTTTCAATCCTACCCTCACACGAATAACGGATTCTTTTTCTTGCTAACCACTGAGCGACGATTTTTCTATCCTACCCTCACAAAATAACGTATTCTTTTTCTTGCTCACCACTGTTTTAGATAAGCTTCCAGAAGTCCATGAATACGCAAAGATGCAATTTTACACGATGCCGTCACTTCCAATACAACCAATGTATGTAGCCCTAAAGTGACAGCCTGGGTAAGATAGACGGGGTAATATAAGATTTTCTATCCCAGGGTAAAATCGCAGATATCTTTATCCGGTGTGCAAGAATCTATGGCTATTTTTACCATATGCTCGTCCGTCAACATCCGTCAGAATCCGGGTAACTGGAGCGTCAACCAGAACTCGCCCGCCATATTGCTCTATAATGGGAACTATTTGAAAGGCAATTTCACTTGGTCCTCCGAGGGGATAGTAGGCTCCTTTGCTGTAGTGGTCCAGAAGCTGGGCGTACGAAATTATTCCTAGTTCACTTGGTGGAACACCTGTAATTTAAAAATAGTTCACCCAAGCATCATAAGCTCTGTCTACGGCTCTGGGTACAAAAATATTTCATTAAAGAGACTAAGTCTGCAACTATGAACATTTTTCGATTTTTTTTTCATTTTCTTTTGAAATCATTTGTAAGAGAAGAATTAAGTTATGTTTTCACAATAAATCTGTTCACTGTAGCTGAAATCTTCACGGAGAAGTGAATTATCTTATAAAAACAAGTGTGTTTTTCTCTTGTTGGTAATTATTTGCGTCCCTCATATAATTAAAGACAGTTTATTTTAACATAAATGCTGTTGTTTTGATACTGATAATTTGTTAAGATTTACGATATTGGTAAAATGTATACCTGAGTTTTAGTTTTTTTACTGTGTTCTTGAAAAATAGAAACATTAGTTCTAAAATTAAAAGCTCAAAAATTACAGACTATGCAGCTTTAAATGTAAACATTGTATTGTGATTTGGTTTTTCGTCAAATAATTCTTCATTAGAAAAAAAATCGAAATAAATAACACACGAAAATAATGTAATTTAACCCTTTTCCCGTCGGTCATGACTTTTAACGTCTGCTCCTCTCATCATCTTATGTTCTTAGGCGGCCGATATTGCAAAAAAATCGGCCCATATTCCAAAGAAGTCTTATTAGGGTTCAAGGTGTTGCTGAAATGATAAGATCTGGTCTAAAGTAAACCCAAGTAAATGCAGCAAACATAAAAACAGACGATAATTTCTGGACAAAAGATATTGTCAGGATAAGCAGGGTTATATAATTCTTTCCTTTTGTTATCTGTGCAACATTTTGCAAACAGTTTGGAACAAACTTTTTACCCTCTGGTAGTGCATTGTCGCAAACAGGAAGCTCTCTAGCACGCATTAACCTGTCGCCTTTCGCTCGGTGGACACTGGGGTTGAACCGCCATTCACCCACCATTTTTATCAAAATATATTATGCGATCACTGCTTGCATGACTCAGGGCTTTTCATCCGGAAAATATTGACTAATAGAGAAATGGTAAAGTTTCAAAAATTGACCTTTTTTCTATTTTGAACTATAAATTATGTCACTACAGCATGTACAGTAGCGCAATAGTTGAACTGGACTAACCGGATATCGCCAGCTACCATTAATTCAAAGCCAGAAATGCGAGAGATCAAAATGAGATATCGTCAGGTCTCTCGAGAATGTCTGGTAGTCTTCCTACGAGATTTTTTTTAAAACGCCAAATTTGAAGAAAAAAAAACAGAAAACGACAACAAAAGTATGTAAAATTACTCAGCATGCAGCAGAGAGTTGATGCACAGTTTACTTACCAATATCGCCGAAACCATACGACACAACACTCTTGAAAACTTGGTTATCGGAGATATTATCCAAAAACATTTTCAGTGACATTTCGCGGAATTTCAGGAACTTTCGGAAGATAAGATGGAAAATTCTTGTTTTCAATAGGATCTTGACAAGCTTCAGAGAGAAGAACTTGGGTATTACTGCTCCCATTGAAAGGCTATCACTCTCCTAAATTCATACAAAAGAAAATCTATGAGTCCTGAAAACGGTGTGACAATGAGTATAAGGCCAAATTTCGACCTAAACAATCTGTATGTTGTAATAACTGCAGCATCTAGGGCAACCATTCGACCAATAAAATATATCCGGATCCCAGGCCTCTAGATAAGAGTTCGTAACAGCAAAATACTTTGCCTATTTCTCAATCAAAACATATGTTGTGGGTACTCAAAAGAGCCGTCTCAATGAGACGGTTCTTTTAAGTACCCGAAACATATGATCAAAATAATAGTTAAGAAAATATTTACTATTTTACGCTGAATTTTTTTGCTTATCTAAACCTCTGGCGCCGCCGCCCCTTCTGTCCGTGCTAGGGCGGTGATTCTGTTGGTGTTATTTCATTGCTTGTTATGTTGTCATTATGTTCAAGATTTTGTGTTTGGTCTCTGTATTATGATTAATTCTTCGTGTCCTTTCTAATTTTGCAAATCTCACTGAGAAAGGATGAGATGGCTGCTTTGCTTTAACTGTACTCATCCTACTTGTGTGTCTTTGTCTATGTTATTGTGTCTCTTCATCATTGTGCCCATGCGCGGACCAGAGGGGGTACCGGACCCCCTCCCTGAAAAATTACAAAAATGTAGGGTTTCTTAGGAATACTGGTCCGGATCCTCTTAAAATCACAAATCTACCAAGCCAGCATTCAAGGTTGGGCCATCATTGGCACGCCAGCGAAACGTCATTTCAATGGCGTTTCGCTGGCATAGTGGTGTTTGAATCCCCTCACCCTATCAACAAAAAAAAAAACGTTGCATAAGTTGGACCCTCTCTGACAAAACTTTCTGGATCTGCGCACTGTGCCATGTGCTGGTTTGTGGTCTGTGATTGTAGTATTTCCCAGTCATACACATTTGTTTGAAAGTATGCTGGTGCAAAGTCAAATTGCCAAGCAATAATCTTTCTTTAATTAATGGAGAGGCCACCGCGGCAATTTTGCACAGGCTTCGTTTTTGTTAAATTTTGTGACAAGAAGTTTATTAGTAAATAGTGGGTAATGACTTATATAATGAGTAACGGCTTATACATATATACATATATATATATATATATATATATATATATATATATATATATATATATATATATATATATATATATATATATATATATATATATATATATATATATATATTACTGACTTATAAAGTTTGTCTGCGTGTGTGTGTAGGGGGAGTGGGCTGGGTTACTATTTATTGTAGTTAGTAATGGCTTAAACAGTGGGTAAATATCATTGCGTCTGTGAGTGAAATAACGCCATGCAATAAAACCGATAAAACTCTTCGGGAAACGTTGACGTTCATAACAACGTCGCGTACATACTGACAAAATTATAACGTTTTTACGCCAGAAATATGATGCATATGATAAATAGAATCTAACATTCGTGCCTTTGTATTATTGATTTATTAAACGAGTTGTAAAAAAGAGATAAAATGCGAGGCAAGCCTTTTCCTCAACTCGTTTAATTAATTTAATAAAAAATGTTAACTTATAGTGTAAGATCATCTATGTAGCAAACTACACATACTCAGCAACAGGACAAATATTAACATTAAAACAGAATAAGCCACGCACTATCTTACATCAACTATCTTCATGAGTTTGGAGATTGCTGTTTTCTCGCTGGGAAACTGTTTTACCAAGTTTTCTTCAAATTGCTCTCTCGTCCCTGATTTCATGCAATATCGTTTCGCCTTACCAGATGGTCCTAGTGCTATCTGAAATAATACGCCACAGCCAGCAATGGTAGAATAAAACACATACCCCACCTCCAATATCAATGAGATTCTTCATACTGTGTTAACCCTTTACCTCATAAAGATGCCTTTTTACACTTTTGCAAACAGAGCAGACCCAGATCAGGCTTTTAAGAGCTGCCTGATCAGGATCTACTCTGTTTGCTTATGGAAAAAGATATGATCCTCCACTTTTTGTTTTTGTTTTTGTTTTTTAAGTATTTTCTTTGCTCTTTGTGTGTTTTTGTTTGTTTGATTTGATTCTTTACGTCCCATTAACAATTTTTCAGTTATAAAGGGACGGGTCTTCCTGGGTTGAACCAGTACTAAGCTAGGATTAATGTTCTTGCTCAAGGACACAACGCAGTGACGCCGGTGAGGCTCGAACCCGCGGCCCTTCGGTCTCGAGTCAAGCGCTCTACCACTGAGCCACTGCGCTCCCTCTTTGCTCTTTGTATAAACGTGAAAGTTTATTTGTATAATTATTCATAGTGTATGGAGCTTAGCATGAATATTCTTGCTCTGGATTTCTACTGCATACTTGCATTGACCGGCTAATATATCCATATAGTGGATACCAGCAACTAGACACGTTTGCACAATATATTTGTATTGAAGAAAATTCTCTATTTTGGCGAGAATTGCGGTTCACGGTTTGAATCTTTTCTACATGAGTATGTTGCTTTACAAAGATGGATTTGTCTCCATATTGACACGTGTTCTTAATTGGTTCATCCTCTTTCTCATTAATGCATTTTCTCTTCTGTAAAAAGCAATATATTCACCTTGTGTAACCATCCAAAAAGCATACAAAGATGGACGCAAAAGTCACAATAGACAAACATGCCAGGCGCTCCGGACATTGTTTATCTGCTGGAAACAGTTTCACAAGCAGTGTATACCCAAAAGAAATAACTCATCAGGCTACTGTCATGCATCTAAATTACAGTGCGTAATATAAACTTTTTATTTCTCAACCAAGTACTGAAAAGAACCATCTCAATGAGACACAGGTTAAAACGTATATATAGGACAATAATAATTATTCTACGCTCAAACATCTTATTGACCTTGACCTATGTATTCAATAGTGGTATTCACGGCTTACTACGTAACTGTTGGTATTACTTGGATTTTTTTCTTGCTTTTTGTCGCCTTCTAACTTTTTTTCAAAATTAAATTTTACCCCAAAAAACTCTAAAAAACATTAACAGAGTGACAAACGGTTTCGATCCAGATCAGGACCGACGTTCTGTTTGTCCTGATCTGGGTCCAAACTGTTTGCAAAGGTTATCAGCAGTCGACGCTAGCAAGGAAAGAGCTAAGGACAACGTACAAAGTACTATATATTTTTTACCTACAATCTCTCAAACTAAATGTGTGAAACAGAGACAGATTGAAGGGAATTATTAACAAGGTCGTATTCTCTATCCATAGGATCCCAGAACGCCTGACCCTCTGTGATGTGTGAAACATTAACAGTTTGAAGGGAATGACTTGCACGGTATTTTCTGTCCATAGGATCCCAGGACACCCGACCCTCTATGATGTGTGAATCGGAAACTGTTTACAAGGTCATATTATAAGGTCATATTCTCTAACCATAGGAACCCAGGAATCTGACCCTATGTGATGTGTGAAACAGTAACATATACACTACAATGTATTTATGTCCATAGGAACCCAGAACACCTGACCCTCTGTGATGTGTGAAACAGTAACTGATCAAAGGGAATGACTTACTAGGTCGTATTCTCTGTCCATAGGAACCCAGGATACCTGACCCTCTGTGATTTGGTCGATAAGTATTCTTGAAGTTTCACACTCGGCCATCTCACCAACGTAGTGAATGCCTAGTAAATGTAAACAAAAATGAGAGTGGTTATGTTACATAACAATTTGAAAGGAATGGAGTGTATGTGTAAGTAACAATTCTGACCTTGCACACACCTTGACCTCTGGAGTTCGGTTACATGGTCAAATAATAAAATTGTGCAGTAACGTATAATTCTTGTCATCGAATAAACGGTGTACTACATTTGACAAGCTTTGAATGATGTCCAAGTTGGGCTTCTTTACTATTAGATGCTGGAGAATGGCGATTCAAAATATAAATTATTTGATTACTGATCATATGCGTACTAGTAAATTTGAAAGTGAAACTTGCTGATTTTTTTCATTTCCCATCTATAAATCAAAGAATGACCCAATAAAGGAAGTTCACTAGATGGAATTATCATTTTAGTCACTGCAATTTGCTCGACATTTTTAAATAAATTGTAGTTAAGAAGTAGAATCCAATCCGAGCAGGCACACAACCTAAAAAATGTCATATCAACGTCGGTGCGACGTCATGCGTTGTTTTGACGTAATGTGCCTGCTGGGATAAGCTCTTCCTGGTGATTGTATGGTTGAAATTTGCAATTGTGCTAACCCACACATTGTTAATGACAGTGACTTAAAGTATATCAATCAACTTCAAGCTCTACTGATACTTTAAATTTAGTATCAACAGCGTCACTGCGTTGTTGAGCAAGACACATTTATTCTAGCTTAGTAGATTGTTGATGGGACGTAAAGAATCAAATCAAACAAACAAAAAACAAAAAAGAATCAAATCAAGCAAACAAACAAAAAATACAACATCAAAACGTATTTTGACCTCGCAGTCAGAATCTTCTTGTTTAGTAGTATATGCTTGAATTGGATTAAAGTGTGATTAAAGTGTAAATAGCGGCACTCATTACTTTACCTTTTTACTACATATGGTGATACTTTTAGTTTTTTGGGTTTTTTTTATTTACAACGATCCACATCTATCTTTAAACTTTAACAGTAGTTGTTTGATTAGATATATGGACCCGCACACGATATTTTGGTACTAATCGGATTAGCGAGCAATGAGGACTCAAACGGTCCTGCGCACACGCACAGTCTCATAAGAGCCTTCGCTTCTTGTATTCACAAAGTATGGAGGTATAGAAAGGATCCGACCAAAATTTAGACCTCTAGCCCCGCTGGTTATTTCGACATTGGCGTTTTATTAGAAGTATTTGCTCATATCCGATAAGTACAAAATGTCGTGTGTCGGCTCATACTGTGTTTGTTTAATATAATACGACCAGTACGGGCTCCGAGGTTGTTAAATCTTTTTCAACTCAGCATGAAATTTCAAATGCTCATAAAACTAAAATGCTGATAATAAAGATGTTTCTTCTTTTAATTCTCATATGTTGATTTATCCTGCTGATACATTTTAAAATGCCAACAATTGTTCGCATTTTAACATTTTTAAGTCGGATAAATTTAAAGCTTAATTGTGTTGAGCATAAAAAAGGTTTATAACCTCGAGACCTGGCATATATGTGTTGATGTCCTGCTGATAAATGTTAAAATGCCGACAATCATTGGCATTTTAACATTTATAAGCAGGATAAATTTCATGCTCAGTTGAGTTGAGCATGAAAAAAGTTTATCACCTCGAAGCCTGGCATGTTTACGTTGGGGTAAGTGACACATTGCTTTGTCTACCTGTATCAAATTCATATCCCTTGTCAATGAATGTATGACAAGCGCCACCAGCCTGGTCGTGTTGCTCTAAAACCAAAACTTTTTGACCAGCCCTTCCTAGCATTACAGCTGTTGATAATCCTCCGATACCACTACCAATGATAATGGCATCAAGATTTTCTGGAACCTTCTGTGGCTTGAATCCTGAAAATATAATAGCCAGGCCACGAGATGATGGGTGTGTATTGCTTAATAATCATTCTTTAAAGGAATTCAATCGCTTAAAATATACAACCGTAGGAAATGCACATGTTACGACTACAGGAAATGACCAGGTTACAACTGCAGATGATGAATATGCTACAACAGCAGGAAATGACATCACAACCGCAGGAAATGAACATGTTACAACCGCAGGAAATGAACATGTTACAACTGCAGGAAATGAGCATGTTACAACTACAGGAAATTAGAAGGTTAAAACTGCAGTAATGAACATGCTACAACTGCCAGAAATGAAGATGTTCCAACTGCAGGAAATAAGCATGTAACAACAACAGGACATGAACATGTTACAACTTCCGCAAATGAAAATGTTACAACAACAGGAAATGAGCTTTTTATAACCACAGGAAATGAGCATGTTAAAATTGCAGGTAATGAACATGTTACAACCACAGGATATGAACATGCTATTACTGCAGGAAATGAACATGTTACAACTGCAGGAAATGAACATGTTGCAACAACAGGATATGAACATGTTACAACTGCAGGAAATGAACATGTTACAACCACAGGAAAAGAACATGTTACAACCACAAGATATGAACATGTTACAACTGCAGGAAATGAGCATGTTACAACTACAGGATATGAACATGTTACAACTGCAGGGAATGAACATGTTACAATCACAGGAAATGAACATGTTACAACAACAGGATATGAACATGTTACAACAACAGGAAATGAACATGTTACAACCACAGGAAATGAACATGTTACAACAACAGGATATGAACATGTTACAACAACAGGATATGAACATGTTACAACTGCAGGAAATGAACATGTTTCAACTGCAGGATATGAACATGTTACAACAACAGGAAATGAACATGTTACAACAACAGGATATGAACATGTTACAACAACAGGAAATGAACATGTTACAACCACAGGAAATGAACATGTTACAACAACAGGATATGAACATGTTACAACAACAGGAAATGAACATGTTACAACCACAGGAAATGAACATGTTACAACCACAGGAAATGAACATGTTACAACAACAGGATATGAACATGTTACAACCACAGGAAATGAACATGTTACAACCACAGGAAATGAACATGTTACAACAACAGGATATGAACATGTTACAACTGCAGGAAATGAGCATGTTACAACTGCAAGATATGAACATGTTACAACTGCAGGGAATGAACATGTTACAACCACAGGATATGAACATGTTACAACTGCAGGAAATGAGCATGTTACAACTACAGGATATGAACATGTTACAACTGCAGGAAATGTACATGTTACAACAACAGGATATGAACATGTTACAACCACAGGAAATGAACATGTTACAACAACCGAATATGAACATGTTACAACTGCAGGAAATGAGCATGTTACAACTACAGGATATGAACATGTTACAACTGCAGGGAATGAACATGTTACAACCACAGGAAATGAACATGTTACAACAACAGGATATGAACATGTTACAACTGCAGGAAATGTGCATGTTACAACAACAGGAAATGTACATGTTACAACTACAGAAAATGTACACATTACAACTTAAGAGAATGAATATGTTACAACCGCAGGATGTTGAAATGTTGCAACTTCGGGAAATGGACATGTTACAACTGCAGTAAATTAACATTTTACAACTGCAGGAAATGAACATGTTACGACCTAAGAGAATGAACATGTTACAACTGCAGGAAATGAACATGTTACAACCACAGGAAATGAACATGTTACAACAACAGGATATGAACATGTTACAACTGCAGGAAATGTACATGTTACAACTACAGGAAATGTACACATTACAACTTAAGAGAATGAATATGTTACAACCGTAGGATATGGAAATGTTGCAACTTCCGAAAATGGACATGTTACAACTGCAGTAAAAGAACATTTTACAACTGCATGAAATGAACATGTTACGACCTAAGAGAATGAACATGTTACAACTGCAGGAAATGAGCATGTTACCAGTACAGGAAATGAACATGTTTCAACTGCAGGAAATGAACATGTTACAACAACATGATATGAACATGTTACAATAACAGGGTACGAACGTGTTACAACCACAGGAAATAAATATGTTACAACCTCAGAAAATTAACATGTAACAACCACAGGATATGGACATGTTACAACCACTGGAAATTAACCTATTACAACCCCAAGGAATGAGAGAAATTGAGTGATTTTGTTGTACTATATATTGGTTTAAATATATATTTTAAACATATGTTTTGGGTGCTCAAAGAACCGTTGAGTGTCCACGACATTAACTTTGGCTGAGAAAAAAAACAAAATTAATTGATAATTAAACACTCTCATCTGGAGACCTGAACTAGATTTTGGCCGTGTTCATCGTGCATTATTGATAGAATTATGATTCAGATTCTGTGAATAAAAATGCATGTACTTACTTTGCTTGAGTACATTGTTCCTTGCCTTCTGGTCTGTCACAACACGTTCCGGTGCTGGCTTCACGTGCCCCGCCGAAAATGGATTCTTTCCTGGCTTGGGGCCAGAGAACAATAATGACAGCACATAGATAAAACAGGACAAAAGAACAATCACAGCTACAAGTGCATAGTGGTCACCAAGGAAACTAGCTAGATCCATTGCTATTTAGATGAGAACTTGTAACACTTCTTGTTTCACTTTTCCTGAATGTACTACCTGTAATTTTGACATGTATTTATAATGATAAGCTGATAGGGAGTCCAAAATACTAATGTACTATATTTATCAAAATTAGATAGATATCACTTTCGAAAAAAATTAACCTTAATCCTTTCAACTCTACCGACCTGAAATAAGGTCTAAGGAAACAGTGTAGATCCAGATGAGATGGCTTATCTGGATCTATGCTTTTTCTTTACGAGCCATCGCATCTGGATCTATGCTGTTTCCTTACTCTCTTCGCTTATTTCGCACTCTCAATGTTTACAGGGGTTTCTTCCATTATTCACTTGTACTGAGCTCTAATATTGTGTCACACTCTATTGGTACCCCAGAAACGTTTGGTCTGTAAGTAGAACGTTTATAACATAGTGTCACATTCTATCGGTACCCAAGGTACACGTTGACCTGTAATTAGGACGTTTCCTTCCATCAATCATTTGGATTGAGCTTTAACATAGTGTAGCATTCTATTGGTACCCAAGGTGCGTGTACACTTAGATCTGTAATCAGGAAGTTTTCTTTACTTATTCATTTGCACTGTGCTTAAGCATTGTGTCCGATTCTATTGATACCCCAGGTATTCTTAGATCTGTAATTAGGACGCTTTCTTCCTTTATTCACTTGTACTACGCTCTATCATTGTGTCGCATTCTGTTGGTGCCCAAGGTACGCTTTGGTCTGTAATTCGGTATTTTCCCTTAATTCACTTTGCACTGGGTTCTAACATTGTGTCACATTCTATTGGTAACTCAGGTACTCTTTAATCTGTAATTAGTACGTTTTATTCTATTATTCACTTTTACTGAGCTCTAACAGTTTGTCGAATTCTATTGGTACCCCAGATACGATTTTGTCTGTAATAAAGACATTTTCTCTCATTATTCACTTGTACTGAACTCTAACATTGTATTGCATTCTATTGGTACCCAAGGTAATTCGTTTTTTCCCTTTAGTAACTTGCATCGGGCTCTTACATTGTGTTGAATTCTATTGGTACCCTAGATACGATTTGATCTGTAATTAAGACTTTTTTCTCATTATTCACTTGTACTGAGGTCTAATATTGTGTTGAATTCTTTGGGTACCACAGATACTATTTGGACTATAACTAGGACGTTTTCTCTCATTTTTCACTTGTATTTAGTTCCAACACTGTGTCGAAGATATGATTTGGTCTGTAATTAAGACGTTATTTCTCATTATTCACTTGCACTGGGCTCTACTATTGTGTCACATTCTATTGGTAATTTTGGTACGCTTGGTTGTATGTGTAATGTTTTCGTGCGCGTCTGTTTATTGTTGCCTTGTGGTCACCTGCTGGGAAAGGGCTGACCTCTTGCCTCTCGTCTGTGATGTCTAATTGTGAGTTTGTTACTTTCCCATTGGTGTCCTGGGTCAGGTGTGGTACTTGATTGTATCGATTCCTGATCTTTGCCCTCTTCGTACTTCAATCTGTAATTAGAACGTTTTCTTCTATTATTCACTTGTACTGAGCTCTAACATTGTGTCGAATTATATTGGTACCCCAAGTACGATTTGGTCTGTAATTAAGATGTTTTCTCTCATTATTCACTTGTACTGAGCTCTTACATTGTGTTGAATTATATAGGTTTCCCAGGTACGCTTTGATCTATAATTAGTACCTTTTCTCTCATTATTCACTTGTGCTGAGCTCTAATATTGTGTCGAAATATATAGGTACCACAGGTCCACTTTGGTCTATAATAAGAATGATCTTTTTTTTAATTATTCACTTGTACTGAGTTCTAACATTGTGTCGAATTATATTGATACCCAAGGTACGCTTCGGTCTGTAAGTAGAACGTTTTCTCTCATTATTCACTTGTACTGAGTTCCAACATTATTTCGCATTCCACTGGTACCAAATGTACGTTTTGATCTTTAATTAGGACATGTTCTTTCATTATTCGCTTTTACTGAGCTCTAACAATGTGATATATTCTATTGGTACCCCAGGTAAGCTTCAGTCTGTAATTAGGACGTTTTCTTACATTGTTCGCTTGAACTGAGCTCTAACATAGTGTCGTTATCTATTGGCAACCCATGTACGCTTCGATCTGTAATTAGGACGTCTCTCTCATTATTCACTTGTACTTAGTTCTACTGAACTCTAAGATTGTGTCGCATTCCATTGGTACCCCAGGTACGCTTGATCCATAATTAGGACGTTTTCTTTCATTATTCCTATCATTCACTTGTGCTGAAATCTTACATTGAGTCTCATTCTCTAAGCAAGAGAGGTACTCTTTGACCAGTATTCTGTTTTACATTTTCTCCCATATTCATTTGTGCCTAGCTATAAAGATGTATCTCTTTCTCTTATTACCAAAGATGCTTTAATCTGTAATTGTGACATTTTCTCCCAAATTCACTTGTGCTGAGGTCTAACATTGTGTTTCCTTCTCTTAGTACCACAGGTCAGTTATTATCGATAATTGCGACATTTTCTCAATTATTGACGTAAGCAGAGGTCTGATATTGTACCTTTTCTCTCAGTATCAAAGGTAGGTTATGATCTATAAGTGTGACGTTGTCACTCATAATCACTAGTGCATAGTTGGGTTGTGATCTGTAATTTGTTATATTTTAGCCAATATTCACTTGTGTTACGCTCTAAACATATTGCCCCCTTCTCTCGGTGCATAAGTAGGTTGTGATCCGTGATTGTTATATTTTCTCCAATATTCAATTGTGTTGAGCTTTAGCACTTTACTAAATTCTCTTGGAACTATTAGTAGGCTGTACTCCATGATTGTAATGTTCTCCAATATTCACTTGTGTTGAGCTCCAGCACTTGCACTGAGCCCTAGCATTTCTTGGAGTATTAGTAGGTTGAGATCGGTGATTGTGATATTTTCTCCCATATTTATTTGTGTTGAGCTTTTGAACCTTTTCTATTTCTCTTGGAGTATTAGTACGCTGTGATCCATATATTGTGACCTGGCACTTTTTTCTATTTTCTCTTGGAGTATTTGTAGGCTGTGATCCGTGATTGTGATATTTTCTCCCATATTTACTTGTGTTTTGCTCTAAATATTTTGCCTCCTTCGCTTGGTGCATGAGTAGGTTGTGACCTGTGATTGTAATATTTTCTCCAACATTCACTTGTGTTGAGCTCTATCACTTAATTAAATTTCTCTTTTAATTATTAGTAGGTTTTGATCCATGAGTGTAATGTTCTCCCATATTCACTTGTGTTGAGCTCTAGCACTTTTTCTCTCATATTCACGTGTGTGAGCTCTTGCACTTTGTTCTATTTTTCTTGGAGTATTAGTAGTTTGTGGTCTGTGATGGTGATATTTTCTTCCATATTCACTTGTGTAGAGCTTTGGCACTTTTTCTTTTTCTCTTGGAATATTAGTAGGCTGTGATCCGTGAGTTTAATATTTTCTCCCATATTCATTTGTCTTGAGCTCTAGCACCTTTTCAATTTCTAATGGTAGCATAACTAGACTGTGATACATGATTTAAATATTTTTCTCATATTCACTTGTGTTGAGCTTTCGTATTTTTTCTCCCATATTCACTTGTGTTGAGTTCTAGCACTTTTTCTCCCATATTCAAGTGTGTTGAGCTATAGCACTTTTTTCATTTTTTCTGGAGTATTAGTAGGTTGTGGTCTGTGATGGTGATATTTTCTCCCATATTCACTTGTGTTGAGCTCTGGCACCTTTTCTATTTCTCTTGTAATATTAGTCGGCTGAGATCCGTGAGTTTAATATTTTCTCCCATATTCATTTGTCTTGAGCTCTAGCATCTTTTCTATTTCAAATGGTGACATAACTAGACTGTGATCCGTGAGTTTAGTATTTTCTTCCGTATCCACTTGTGTTGAGCCATAGCAATTTTTCAATATCTTTTGGGGTATTTTTAGGCTGTGATCCATGAGTTTGATATTTTCTTCCATATCCTTTCGTGTTGAGCTCTAGCACTTTTTCTATTTCTAATGGTGGCATTATTAGACTGTGATTCGTGACTTTGATTTTTCTCCCATATTTACTAGTATTGAGCTCTAGCACTTTTTCTATTCCTCTTTGAGTATTTTTTTGCGGTGATCCTTGATTTTGATTTTTTCTCCCATATTTATTAGTGTTGAGCTCTAGCACTTTTTCTATTTCTAATGGTTGCTTTACTAGACTGTGATTCGTGATTTTGATATTTACTAGTTTTGAGATCTAACAATTTTTCTTTTTCTCTTGCTAGCATAAGTAGATTTTGATTGTTGATTGTGACATTTTAACCATAATATTTGTGCTGAGCTTTATTATAAGAATCCATTATGTGTGTAAAGGTGGGATAGAAAAATCTGCCCCGAGGATCACAGATTGGCATTACAAGGCTTGCCAAGTGATTACAAACAGTGATCACGAGGGACAGATTTTTCTATCTCTTCCTCACCTGAATTATTGATTCTTTTTCTTCTCACCATTAAATACCTCATTTTATATTGAAAATGCATGAAAAATACTTCTAAAAAAGTCCTTAACACGCTACAATTTGACATGGTGACGTCATTTTTACATGATAATGACGCCACGCAAAGACGTGCAGCATGCGTTCGGCCAACGTGCAGCTGTTTGTTTTGATCTCTCCCTTGGGCTGGTACGAGTGTGAGAGATAAATAGAATCCATCATTGGTGTTCAGTGGGGACAGAAAAATTCCAACCCGAGGGCCCACCATTCCAGTGGGAAACGAGGCTTGCCGAGTTTCCCACGGAACGGTGGACCCGAGGGTTGGGATTTTTCTGGAACCACTGAACACCAATGATCGATTCTTTTTCTCATATACCACGACCGTACGGTACAGTACTGTGTAATATTTGTTGGTGACATCACTGAGATGGATGTTTTCAGTCAATGACGCGCGCTCTACAAATCAAACTGAAACAGCGAATAAACAGCGCATTAAACACTGAACAAATGGTTATTTTATCAAAATGGATTTGTAAGAACTAGTTTATCAGCCACAGTAACTCGAGTAAGTAATTTTGTTGAGGAAAATGTGTGTGTGTGGTGTGTTTTACATTGTCAAGGCTCCCCGTCCCGGTGGATTCAGTCACTCAATGCCCAACACAACAGGTTAAATATGTCAATCGCAATGCACTCAGCATATTCTAAGCATTGAGTATAAAGGTTGTACGTAAAAATGCGTAGTTTTACTTTTAAACCAAGTTGAAGGCCGACTTAAATCGCTGAAAATTCAACATATAATTTTTTCCTGACTGACAACAATTCAACTTTCGTTTTCGAAGGAATACAGTCATGCGCCAAAAATGTTATCTCACATTAGCAACCGGCCGCGTGTGGCTTAACTCGTATAAGTTACGCTTATCTCACATGGGTAGCGATGTGGGACAGATTTTTCCAACAGCGAGCTTACATAGGGATCACTCGATCTCGTATGCGTTGGTATGTGAGAAAGAATTATCTCACATGGGTAAAAACAGCAGGATATCATCGTTTTACTTTACTCTTGGTTGAATATGTAGAATGTGAACCGTGATTGTGACATTTTGCCCATATTCAAATTTGTTGAGCTCTAACATTTTATAACCTCTTGACAGGATAATTAGTTCGAGATATAGAGAATACTAGGTAAGTGTCTTTTGATATCAAGTTTACCAGGAAATGCTTTGTGAGCTCTTGTTGAATTACAAGGCTTGACTAGCGATTCAACAAGCGTTATCAAAGCTGAGCCTGGTAAACTTGATATCAAAAGGCGTGAAACTGGTATTCTATTTATCAGTTAACAAGTTGGCTCACTCTTCAAACTAGCGATTATGACGTAATTATCGCTTTCCATGTCGATTCAGTGTCATTGGCGACATCATTCAAAACGTGCAACGTCATCATGACCTGATAAAGGCACATGCCGTGAGGCAAGCAGCGTTTAGCAGGCAACAATGCAGTTAATATGAGAGGTAACTGATAACTATGATTGTGAAATTTCCTCCCATCTGCACTTGTGTTGAGTTCTTACAATTTGTTCCTTTCGCTTGGTTGCATATAAGCAGGTTGTGATCCCTAATTGTGATATTTTCTCCCATGTTCACTTGTGATAAGCACTATCATTGTGTATCTTTCTCTTGGAAGCATAAGTAGGGTGTGATCTATGATTGTGATATTTTCTACTATAGCCACTTGTGTTAGGCTCTAACATGTATCATATGATGTCGCTTCTTGGGGTGAATAACGCCATTCATTAAAATCAATATGTTGGGAAAATTTATGACGTCCATAACAACGTTGCGTACATAATTACAAAATAATCACCTTTTTAAGCAAGGATAGAGATTTCACAGAAATCTTTATATCATATGACAAATAGGATCTAACATTCGTGCTCTTGTATTATTGAATTTATTAAACTCATTGCTAGAAAGAGAATAAATGCTCGGCAAACCTCGCATTTTATCTCCTTTCCCCAAGTCGTTTAATAAAATCAATAAAACATGAGCAATCATGTACGATCCTCTATATCTCTTTCTCTTGATACAATAAGTAGGTTGTGATCTGTGAATGTGATGTTTCCCAAAATTACTAGTGTCGAAATATGTAATTGAATTTCTTCTTCGTGGTACCATATGTAGTATGTGGTCTATGCGACTATGAATGCTAAAGTGATACGTTCATTTAGAGGGACATTTTGGCAAACTTTGAAGTCAAAACATAACAGTTGCATTTCACCAATTTCTTCTAATTGGTTAATTGAACCAATAATTCAATAGTTTTTTTTTTACTTTTACCATTGCTTTAGTAACAAATAATTGATATCAAAATATGCTGGAGATATAAAAAAAACATTGTCATTTTATAATAATTTGAGACTCTTGACTAACGAATCTACATACAGCTAAGCAAATACGAAAATATTTTTAACAAGCAGTTAAGCAGTTGTTGTGTTTTTGTCATTCACGGTCATATGGAAAAAGTGAGTGACTATGACCAGGACAATCACATACCACAGACAAAACATGGCACCCTGAGGAAGAGTCAAAGAACGATAACAGTGACATGAAATTTAGAACACAACACATTTAAAGCAACTAGTTCTCTCTTCCCCAGCGAGAAGATTGCAAAACTAGACAGGACACAAAGTACTGTAAAACAAAACAAATACCTAGCACTAACCGCCCCCCCCCCCCCACAAATAATGGGAGTAACAACAATGAATAAACAACGGCAGACCCTTCGCCTTAGAATGGACAGCAGTTGAGCCCACTGGGGGTTTACATTAATTTTACTGGCCAAATCTTCACTCCAGATTCTGCTGTTGAAATTCTTTTTATATATTCCGTTGTTGTTAAAACACAAAAATTGTTTAGCGCGCATGGAGTTTTCCTAACTTAAGTAATGCACCATCACAGAGGACCAATCTAATCAAATTAACACACTATCATGAAACAAAGTAAAAGGCTCATGACTAACAGACAGTCAGAGGTAAAGAAATCCCCAAGTTGAGCCATTGTGGGCCCCCGTGTGGGCCCAGCCAAAGACAAGCATCAGGCACAAAACAACGCATTAAAGCTTGACGTCAGGGCTGGCATTGAGTCTGAGGCCTGGCCCACCGTCGTGCAATTAATGAGGAAATCATAGCTATAAACTGTGATTGGGTTAACACTTTTTTTATAAGGTTTAATTATCCTTTTAAGTTGATCACTAACATAAGGCTTTCCAACAATTCTTTTAAATTTATAAACTTAATCAACATAAAATACCTTGAATTCAAAACTTAGGTCCAGAATAGTAATAAATTATTTTAAGTTTAGAAGACGTGATACAAATAAGGTTTGAATCTTTTCAATATTATTATTCAGATTTATTATTGGCACCAACTTTTAATTTGTTTACCCGTTTCTTCTAAACACTTTATCTGTTCTGTGTGAAGAAAAGCAATATACATATTATGGGTATCAAATAAAATACATCATCATCCATATGTGCTATACAATTAGTGACTTAAACATGATGATGATCAGTTTAAACACAGGTGGGGATTTTCTACAAAAGAAATAATGTGCTCTAAAATATGTATGAAAGTTTTATAAATGTGTGCGGATTTCGTCAGTAGCCTGAAATCCTGGCTTATTCATTATATATGTTCAATGATTATACGCTTTTAATGCATGTATGGTCAATGTTCTAAATTTCGAACACTAGTTGCCTGCAAAAGAGGCCAAGTCAAGCATCGCAGACCCAAATCAGACTGCTTCTGAAGAAGCAGTCTGATCAGGGTCTTCTCTTTTTGCTATTTGAACAAGTAATGTGTGAAATCCAGCCTTGATAACCAGCATTTTATTTGAGAACAGAAAGAGAAAAGTGTTCGATAATATTAGAATGATTACTAAAATGTTTGATCCTTTAAAACACTTTTACTGTCGTGCCAGCCAAGAGTGACAGTGACGTCATGTTTTGTTTACAAAGTTATCAGGGACTTGGAATCGATAGATCACTTGTGTATTAATCCTATCCGCAGGATAGGATTAATACACAAGTGATCTATTGATTCGCATTAGCTCAAGTGGAGTGTACAAGTCAATTTTCTTCTTAAAAATTGTAAACAAAACACGACGTCACTGTCACTCTTGGTTGGCACGACAGTAGATGTCACTATTCCTCTTATTCATCCATAAACACATATGAGCCAGTTTACAGGATTCGGTAATCGTCAAATAGGCCTCCAGTGAAGTGATACGTATCCGTTTAGCTGATGACGATATTATTTTTTCTAACGTCCTTGGTCAGATCAGTTAAATCCCTCAATACATTTCTGTTAAGAATAGCTCCTACTGTTAGAACACTTGAATACAGGGCCCCACAAAATCCTGATGTGACAATATCTTGACCTGAAACATATTTAAAAACATAAAATATTATACAATTAGAAATCATCGTATAGTGTACCCAATTCGACCTCATAAGGGCAGAACATGCATACCCTTTTGCAAAATTAGATAACCTTTCTTGTAAACAGGTACGATTTTATAAACTACATAGAACATTTAAAAATTGTTTACAATTAATTGCCAAATAAAGCTGAATTAATCTATTTTCAAACTGAACTTGTTGAAAAGTGTAACTACAATTAGTGGTTATTAATTTGCTATGTTCTGCCTTAAAGTTAACTTGGCACTGGATCATCAAATAGGCACTCGAATTTTAGTTAAATGGCTAATATGACTATCTAGTGTTAATATGACTTAGAAGCACACCGAGGCTATAAAATAACATCTTGATTACATACCTTGATTTACAATATTCATTCGCTATAGGAGTAGCTATATATCAGTCAAGAATGAGATAAGAAAAGCATGTCCAAGCAGAAAACATTATGCTGCTAGAGAATTTTCGACGTGTTAACCAGAAATCAATTAGGCAAATCACAATCTATTATTATATACCTATAACTGATACGACTTTAGAACTGTCTGTTTTCTGGCCATCTGATACAGAAAGCCGGATCAACGAACTGAGGTTTTCTGAATCCATATCACTATCCTTTAAAACGAGGCTAACGTCAGTTACCTGCTTTTGCGGCGACGTTACGTAAAGTAAATTGCAAGCATGGAACCAGAGACGGAAAACATGATGACGTGACGTCAAGAAACGTAACGTTATGGCAAACGTTCCCGCAATTTTTCGGGATTAAAGACAAAAACAGGTTTTAAAACCAGAAAGAATGTCAGAAAAAAGGCATATAATAAACATATCGTCTCGGGTGATCCGATGGTATGACCTCATCCACTCGACGTGATACAGTCCGCCAGATCAAGTTACTGTTATGATAATATGTATTTATCATATTTTTTGGAAGTTTAGAAAATCCGCACATCTCATATTGTGTTCACTTCCAGTTAATGTATGTATAACTTTGACGTTAACAAAACACGTGTAAAACACTTAACCTGGGGCCTGTTGCATAAACCGTCATTAAAAGTTAACTGCCAGTTAAGTCGTCATAAAGTCGCTGTTAACTTAATGCCGACTTTAACTCTGTTGCATAAAAGTCCATTAACTTTAAGTCGGCATTATCTCCCGTTAAAGCTGTCATTAACTAAAGTACCTCAGGAGGTACTATAAAGCTGTCATTAAGTATGGATTTCACTGCTGTACATGTGCATTTCCATGATTTGCAGCCATTTTGTAATTCACTGAAAATGAGTAATCATAATCATGCCGGGGGAGGGGGGGGGGAGGCAGGGGGTCTGGACCCCATCCGAAAATCACACGTTATATGGGTAGATTTAGATCTCCTCCCGCCCCTGACAAAATTTCCTGGTTCCGCACATGGGGGGCAATTTATTTCACTGCAATGCATTAGAACAGATTGCCTAATGGAGGAACAGGCTCGAGGGTGACTCTATACCAGCTGGGGGCTTGGGATTGGCTGAAAATGATGACTTTCACATGGCTTAGATAATACAACGAGATACTTAACGTCCTTTTGAAATCGGCATTTTGGGCCTTGCTACTTTGCGAGTCGCAAAATGAACGTGCATCATTGGGTAAGAGTGATATACTCTGACCTTTTTTTTGAGGGTCGGTGTATACAACAACAGTATTGGCACGCGCGCTGTGACGTAAGCTGTGACGTGCAATAAGTCACACTATAACCTGATCTATACGCGACGGCCCGACCGAGTAAAGAAACACCGTTTATCTCTTGATAATCATCAAGCCTGATCAAGCCTGATCTCCTAGATAACAGACCATATTACATAAATGGTGCCAGTTTTTGATGTTGCAATGCATGAACCACGCGACGTAGGGGTACCGGAATAGGGGATAGTGAAAAGCACACGTGTATCACAGTTTTGTACCTCATCCGATGAAAACTCTGAAAGTATTTCTTATGTGATTGGTATTCTTTTTAGCAAACAATATTATATGATCCTTTACTCGAGATTCTATAAAGAGTGCATTTGGAGAGAAAAAGAGAAACAAATCAAACAACTACCATGACTACAGATGGTGGACAAAAGTACTCGTCGCCCTCACTGTTTTTGCAAAATTATTCCTGGAAAACTATTGAAGCTACAATTATGAAAATAGTACCAGATGATAGCAAATTAGTTTTCGTAATAAACATACTTACAGTAGTTTACTGTTGTTTATCGTTTTCTTATACCAACCGTTTTAGCACAAAGAAAAAAATAAAATCATACCATTTTTTTCGATGGCATTAGATAGTTTAGAACCAAAAGAGTAATCATTTTGATATTTAATTGTATATTGTTATTTTCTACGAGGATGCTATCAAATAATACATTTTGGAAACTAGAATTCAACGGTTACTTGATGGTTTAATTTTTGTTGAAAAAGGACTTGGCGTGCACGTGCAGCGCATGCTCAAAAGGAGTAGGGGTTTACAAACTGGCGGAAATTTTAAGCAAAAAACTTGGTAAAAAGCGAAGGAAAATTGGGGACCTTATTAGCGATCTTGATTTGACAAATTAACGATTTGGTGAATACTTATTTTTTATTAAATTATATTATGCGATCACTGCTTGCAAGACTACCACCTTTACATTTGGGAAATGTTGATTAGTAGAGAAATGGTAAACTTTCAAAAATGGGACTTTTTTCGATTTTTCTTGATACTTTTACTATAAATTGTGTCACTACAGGAGCACGAAAAATGCCTATTGAGTATATGTTTTGCTTTAATTGTGGCGAACAATGCATGAAAATCATTTTGTCGCACAAAAAGTGTGGCTTGTTTAGTTCTGTATTCAAGAAAATTATTCCTTATAACACAAACCCTACTTTTCAAGAGTTGGGTGGGGTAACTAAACCCCTCCTATTTTGTCGATGGCATAAGAACGTCTCATGGTATCGCGTTAACTATCACAAAATTGATTGATTTTTACTCTCAAGGTATTTTTATTTTTTTGTTTGCCACTGTTTTTAATTAAAATGAACCAGAACCTCTGTCCCATGGTTAGATTTTAAGAGTTATCTTCCCTTTGTTCTGGTTTACAAAATTTATTTTGGTTTCAATACAAAGCGCATAAAGTGTATTTGACAAAAAAACCAACGCAAGGCATTTTTAAACTACTGTCGGTTATATATTTTCAAACTATGTGCATTGTGACATGCGATTTTCAGTCGAAATAAATAGTGCATTGCTTTGCTTTCTAGACGGTTTTGGTATTGCTGTTCCGGTATTTAGTTATTAGAAACATCCAATTCTGTCATCAATTGTATAATATCTGTACCAGATTGTGGCCTACCAAATGGTACAAAAGTAGCTAATTTCATGAACTATTGTTAATGTACTGCACACTTTTCAAAAGGTAAAATTGAAAATTGAAAATTGAAATTTTGCGTTTTCCAGTATACAAACAATACATGTATTCACACTAATATTTTTCATGTCTGCATTATAATATCCTTATGAAATTTGTGTCATAACATAGAAGAAAATAGCTCTTCAAAATAATACCAAACATAATAAGGTTTGAATATCGGTTTCTGAGATAAAAGACCATGCTAAGAACTTTCCAAATGCCCCTCGTATTTGCAATTCTGTGAAATTGCACCCATGCATTAACTATTTTTTTACCAAAAAAACTTGAAAACACTGTTTTATACAGCGACGTCATGGAGTGACGAATACTTTTGTCCACCATATGTAGGCTATATGCATGCACTGTTGAACCAAGCTGCTTTCAAACATGCTTTTGAACTAGGTGTATACATGATTAACGGTTAGCGAATTTTTATGGTTGATCTTACCGAATAGCGGAATGAGAGGTGCTAGTGATTACCGAATTTCGGCCTAAAATATATAATGATTAGCGATTTTGGGCAAAAAATTACCGACGCGTTTAACGGTTAGAGAATAGTTTAACCCATTTAAGGGGTAAAGCCCAGCGTCCTTTTTGTGGGACATTGGCAAACTGTGCAAAAACCAGCGTCTGATCAGGTTCTACACTGTTTGCTTACAGAAGTTTCTTTTAAAAAAATGAATAAAAATAAAAAGTACCACCAAACAACCCTTAAAACGGACTGGTCCAATTGATAGAAGTGGGAAATTCCATTCGGCTTAGAAGGGTCAAACATATTTTATTGCCAAATATGATACAGCAATGGGGTTCACCCCGGTTGGATCACAAGTTCTCACAACATTAGTTACGACCCTAGCCCTAGTTAACGAATTCGATGGAAAAATTAATTCCACTTCGCTTTTACAGAAAACTGTTACTGATTATATGTACCGATTTTTGAGGCTATTTTTTATCGATTACTGATTTTTGGCCAAAACTTTACTGATTACTGCTTTTTGCCAATCATTACTGATTAGCGATTTCTGGACATAGATTTTACTGACTAGCGATTTTTGGGTCTAAATTTTACAGACTAGCGGTTTTTGGGTGTTACTGATTAGCGATTTCAGAGGTATCCCATTGAGACCCTCACAGCTTTGGTCATGTCATGTCAGGACAATCAGTTCACCTATTCCACAATTTCTTTCCTGGGCAAGCTTGAGCAAGTGCTTCTTGCACAAACTTTCGGTTGTATTATATAAACTGACAACAACCCTTCTTGACTGAATCAACGGCAGGAGAATGACCGTAGAAATTATTTCACGAAAGTATGGGGCCGGGCCGGGATTGAACTAGCAACCCCTGGGTCTGCAGTCGAACACGCACCTAGTCAGACACGTTATCGACTGCGCTACGCCGCCCGGTGTCACTGTCTTGTGTCCCTGATAATTCGTGGTCACCACCTACACGGTGTGGTATTGCCGGGGGGGATATTGCCTTTAACGGTGCCTTTTAAAACCCATCCATTTTATGGAGTAAGATGTGAGCATATGCGTGCGCTGTGTGAATAAACATATAAGCAATGCTATTATCCAATAGCAAAAAATGGATAATAAAATAAAATAAAAATAAATAACAGCTTGTAGTGTTTTTTTATCCTGAGTATCCCGGCTTTCCCTGCCATACAAACAGGCTGTGACGGCCTTTTCTGTATTGTACCAAGATGCTGGTTGTCGTAGATAGGAAGCCCATTTTCTGGGGTCCTGTATATTTTGTTCTGATGAAATGCTACGAGCACAGCGCCCAGTGTTAGTGTTTGACTCGAAACCGATGGGGTTGCGGGTTCCAACATCACCTGCGTCACTGCCTTGTGTCCTTGAGCAAGACCCATTAACAAATCCTTGCTTAGTTCTGGGTCAACCCAGGAAGACCCGCCCCGACATAACTGAAAAATTTGTGTACTGACAATTGTGGCTTGAATGGGTGCGCCGTTTTAAGTCACTGGCGGAAAACACAACAATGTCAACATGCATGTCCCATGGAAATGGATGTAAACAAAACAGCCGATGGTTTTAAAAACGTTTTTTCCATAAAAGATACACATCGTCGCATGTGCATTAGGCTTACAGCCTTTCAACCATTTCTTTTATGGAACTATAACATCTTGGTCTAGAACTGATGATGGGGTGAAACCCGTGTTTTTTTTCTAAAGTGAAATAAACGAAAGAAGTGGGTCACAAGAAAACTAAACTTACTGATTTAGTCCTAACATAGGACGAACCGTCTTCCAACTTGAACAACATCTTTACGGCGCAATTTAGCATAAACTGACATTTTCCGGATTTGATCTAAATTGTTTTTCTGCAAAGAAGTTTGTTTTTCCATATTCGCTATAAATGCCAGTTACAATTTATAGTTTACAAAGCTCAAGCTGTCAGTTTCGTCAAAGCGTCACTGTGAGTGCGATTCGCCGCCATTTTGGAAGCTGTTGTTAGAGCATTTGCACGTGAAAAGGTCTTAATGTCAGCTTTACCAGTCTGTTAAGTCGTCATTAGTTAAGTTGACATTAAAATTGCTTTATGCAACACAAAAATAATGCCAACTTAACTAATGGACTGATAAAAGTTTAATGACAGCTTAAACCTTAATGATAGCTTAACTTTAATGACGGTTTATGCAACAGGGCCCTGGGGCCTGTTGCATAAACCGTCATTAAAAGTTAACTGCCAGTTAAGTCGTCATTAAGTCGCAATTAACTTAATGACGACTTTAACTCTGTTGCATAAAAGTCCATTAACTTTAAGTCGGCATTAAGCTCCCGTTAAAGCTGGCATTAACTAAAGTACCTCAGGAGGTACTTTAAAGCTGTCATTAAGTATGGATTTCACTGCTGTACATGTGCATTTCCATGATTTGCAGCCATTTTGTAATTCACTGAAAATTAGTTATCATAATCATAAAGACAGCAAAAAATGAGCATTCAAATGATTATCATTATTATTTCAAAGTGACTATTGGCTTCCAGTGCCTAACTACAATACGCTATGGGAAGCAAGGGATTGGTTGGGCATGCCGGGGGATGCGCTGATCCAGGGGGGGGGGGGGAGGGGGTCTGGACCCCATTGGAAAATCACACGTTATATAGGTAGATCTAGATCTAAGCCCCCTCATACCCCTGACGAAATTTCCTGGTTCCGCGCATGGGGAGGGGGTGCAATTTATTTCACTGGAATGCATTAGAACAGATTGCCTAACGGAGGACCAGGCTCAGGGGTGACTCTATACCAGCCAGGGGCTTGGAATTGGCTGAAAATGATGTCTTTCACATGGCTTAGATAATACAACGAGATACTTAACGTCTTTTTGAAATTGACATTTGGGTCTTGCTACTTCCCCATCGGAAAATCACACGTTATATAGGTAGATATAGATCTTAGCCCCCTCATACCCCTGACGAAATTTCCTGGTTCCGCGCATGGGGAGGGGGTGCAATTTATTTCACTGGAATGCATTAGAACAGATTGCCTAATGGAGGACCAGGCTCAGGGGTGACTCTATACCAGCCAGGGGCTTGGAATTGGCTGAAAATGATGACTTTCACATGGCTTAGATAATACAACGAGATACTTAACGTCTTTTTGAAATTGACATTTGGGTCTTGCTACTTTGCGAATCGCAAAATGAACGTGCATCATATCACTGGGTAAGAATGATATAACTCTTACCTTTTTTTGAGTGTCGGTGTATACAACAACAGTATTGGCACGCGCGCTGTGACGTAAGCGGTGACGTGTTATAAGTCACACTGTATATCCTGATCAATACGCGACGGCCCGACCGAGTAAAGAAACACCGATTATCTCTTGATAATCATACAGCCTGATCTCCTAGATAACAGGCCTTACATAAATGGTGCGATTTTTTGTTGTTGCAATGCATGAACCACGCGACGTAGGGGGACCGGAATAGGGGATAATAAGAAGCACACGTGTATCACAGTTTTGTTCCTCATCTGATGACAACTCTGAAAGTATTTCTTATGTGATTGGTATTCTTTCTAGAAAACAATATTATATGATTCTATACTCGAGATTCTATAAAGAGTGCATTTGGAGAGAAAAAAAAGATCAAATTAAACAACTACCATGACTACAGATGGTGGACAAAAGTACTCGTCACACTCACTGTTCTGCAAAATTGTTCCTGGAAAACTATTGAAGCTTCAATTATGAAAATAGTACCAAATGATAGCAAATTGGTTTTCGTAATAAACATACTTACAGTAGTTTACTGTTGTCTATTGTTTTCTTATACCAGCCGTTTTAGCACAAAGAAAAAAATATAATCATACCATTTTTTTTCAATGACGTTAACGTTAGCGTCACTGGAAAAATAGTACTCACTTTGAACGCGCGTTAAATAATTTAGAACCAAAAGAGTAATCAGTTTGATATTTAATTTTATATTGTTATTTTCTATTTGCTATTCTGTGAAATTGCACCCATGCATTAACTATTTTTTTTTATCAAAAAAATCTTGAAATACACTGTTTTATACAGCGACTTTTGTCCACCATATGTAGGCTATATGCATGCACTGTTGAACCAAGCTGCTTTCAAACATGCTTTTGGACTAGGTGTATAAATGATTAACGGTCAGCGAATTTTATGGTTAATCTTACCGAATAGCGGAATGAGAGGTGCTAGTGATTAGCGAATTTCGGCCTAAAATATATAATGATTAGCGATTTTGCGCCAAAAAATTACCGACGCGTTAAAGCTGCATAGACTGTAACTTTTGATATTTTACGATTTTTTATTTTCTTTTTAAATCATCAGTAAAAGTAGAATTAAGTTATGTTTTCACAACAAATCTGTTTACTAAAGCTGAAAACTGCACGGAAAAGTGAATTATCTTATAAAACAGGTGTGTTTTTCTCTTGCTGGTAATTATTTGCGTCCCTCCAATAATTATAGGCAGTTAATTTTAACATAAATGCTGTTGTTTTGATACTGATAATTTGTTAAGATTTACGAAATTGGTAAAATTGTTACCTGAATTTTAGTTATTTTACTGTGTTCTTGAAAAATAGAAACATTAGTTCTAAAATTAAAAGATCAAAAGTTACAGACTATGCAGCTTTAACGGTTAGAGAATGGTTTAACCCATTTAAGGGGTAAAGCCTAGCGTCCTTTTTGTGGGACATTGGCAAACTGTGCAAAACCAGATCAGATGCCGCAAAATGCGGCGTCTGATCAGGTCCTCCACTGTTTGCTTACAGAAGTTTCTTTTAAAAATGAATACAAAGGAAAAGTACATGCACCACTAAACAACCCTTAAAACGGAAATCGGCTTAAAGGGTCAAACATATTTTATTGTCAATGGGGTTGGGTCACAAGTTCTCACAACATTAGTTACGACCCTTGCCCTAGTTAACGAATTCGATGGAAAAAAGTTATTCCACTTCGCTTAAAAATTACAGAAAACTGTTACTGATTACATGTACCGATTTTTGCGGCTATTTTTACCGATTACTGATTTTTGGCCTAAACTTTACTGGTTACAGATTATTTTGCCAAATTTTGCTGATTAGCGATTTCTGGACATACATTTTACTGACTTGCGATTGTTGGATCTTAATTTTACAGATTAGCGGTTTTTGGGTTTTACTGATTAGCGCCATTGAGGCCCCCACAGATATGGTCATGTCATGTCAGGACAATCAGTTCACCTAACCACAATTCTTTTCCTGGGCAAGCTTGAGCAAGTGCTTCGTGCACATACTTTCGCTGGTATTATATAAACTGAAAACAACCCTTCTTGACTGAATCAACGGCAGGAGAATGACCGTAGAAATTATTTCACGAAAGTATGGGGCCGGGCCGGGATGGAACTAGCAACCCCTAGGTCTGCAGTCAAACATGCAACTAGTCAGACACGTTATCGACTGCGCTACGCCGCCGGGTGTCACTGTCTTGTGCCCCTGAAAATTCGTGATCACCACCTACACGGTGTGGTATTGCCGGGGGGGTGGGGTATTGCCTTTAATGGTGCCTTTTGAAATATTTCTCTTAGACCCATCCATTCTATGGAAAAAGATGTGAGCATATGCGTGCGCTGTGTGAATAAACATATAAGCAATGCTATTATCCAATAGCAAAAATGGATAATTAGATGAAATAAAAAATAAATAACAGCTTGTAGTGTTTTTTTCCCTGAGCACCCTGGCTTTCCCTGCCATACAAACAGGCTGTGACGACATTGTCTGTATTGTGCCAGGATGCTGGTTGCCGTAGATAGATAGAAAGCCTTATTTATTGGGTCCTATTTTATTTTGTTCTGATGAAATTTTAGAAGCACAGCGCAGTGTTAAAAGTGCTTGACTCAAAACCGATGGGGTTGCGGGTTCGAACATCACCCGCGTCACTGCCTTGTGTCCTTGAGCAAGACCCATTAACAAATCCTTGCTTAGTTCTGGGTCAACCCAGAAAGACCCGCCCCGACATAACTGAAAAATTTGTGTACTGAGACGTAAAGATTCAAATCAAACAAATTGTGGCTTGAAGGGGTGCGCCGTTTTAAGTCACTGGCGGAAAATACAACAATGTTAACATGCATGTCCCATGGAAACGGATGTAAACAAAACAGCCAATGGTTTTAAAAACGTTTTTTCCATAAACATGATAAAAGAGACACATCGTCGCATCTGCATTAGGCTTACAGCCTTTCAACCATTTCTTTTATGGAACTATAACATCTTGATCTAGAACTGATGACGGGGTGAAACCCGTGTTTTTTTTTTTTTTATTCTAAAGTGAAATAGGCCTAAACGAAAGAAGCGGGTCACAAGAAAACTAAACTTACTGATTTAATCCTAACATAGGACGAGCCGTCTAGCATCTTACGGCGCAATATAGCATAAACTGACATATTCGGGATTTGATCTAGATTGTTTTTCTGCAAAGAAGTTTGTTTTTTCCATATTCGCAAGTTGCAATTTATAGTTTACAAAGCTCAAGCTGTCGGTTTCGTCGAAGCGTCACTGTTACCGTGATTCGCCGCCATATTGGAAGCTGTTGTTGGAGCGTTTGCACGTGAAATGGTTTTAATGTCAGCTTTACCAGTCTGTTAAGTCGTCATTAGTTAAGTTGACATTTAAATTGCTTTATGCAACACAAAAATAATGCCAACTTAACTAATGGACTGGTAAAAGTTTAATGACAGCTTAAACCTTAATGATAGCTTAACTTTAATGACGGTTTATGCAACAGGGCCCTGGTCCTTAGTTCTTAATTTTGGTTACCTATTCGTATACGCTTTTTGGATATAAAGAGAATACTAGGTGAGTGTCTTTTGATATCAAGTTTACCATGCAAGGCTTTGAGAACGCTTGTTGGCACCATGAGGCTAGCATTCAACATGCATTCTCGAAGCCGAGCCTGGTAAACTTGATATCAAAAGATGCGAGTCTGGTATTCTATTTATCAGTCTACCAAGTTGATTCACTCTTCAAACTAGCGAATATGACGTAATGATCAATTTTTGTGTCGATTAAGCGTCATTGGCGACGTCATTCGATAAGTGCAACGTCATTATGACCTGATAAAGGCACATGCCGTGAGATAGACAAGGTTTATCAAGCAACGAGCAACGCTGCAGTTGATATGAATGGTAAATGATTAAAAGGAATTTTAACCGTTTCTGAAAAAGCAAGCGTATTACCAGGAAATGCTATAATGAAATACTGCAGACCAAACAAGTGCACCGTGAGGAAGAGATGCAAAACACAGACAGCCACAACACAAGTAGAAAAGTGTAGGCTGGACAAAATATGTTGTTGTTTTTTCTCACCTTTATAAAACAATCGAATATGACAAGGAAATGCCAAAATGATGGACCAAAGACCAACCCACGGCACTGCGAGAAAGAGATTTAAAACACAGACACCCATACAAAAGCAAAACGCAATTTAAATTAATTGACCAGCTCTGTCTCTCTTTCTCAGCAAGATGATTGCACACATAGAAAAGACACTGAGAACTACACCACAAAGCATGGCCCAAACACAGATACTAACAAATAGGAGCAACACAATTGAGCCACGACATGTGATTTCCAACAATGTGGCATTTTGACAAGTGTAGACTCTGACAAGCCTCTGTAGTCTCCATTTAAGCTAAGAGACTCCAAATGATGTTCATTCAGTAGCTTAACACTTATAGAATACTCAAGCGACTAGCAAAGCCTCTGATCAGACTGCGCGTATGTGCAGGCTGGTCTGAGCCTTTGCTGGTCGCACATACCACATTGTTGGAAATCCCATGGGATGACTCAATTAATTAATCAATAACAACGGAATCACTGTCTCAGAATGGTCACATGTAGCAGTGGAGGACATCAGGGGGTAGTTTTAATGTATCAAAATTTTTAAAAGACGGTCAGATTTTGCAACGGTCATCATACTGTAAAACAGCATACTGTTAGGAAAAAAGATATATGAATAACGCTAGACTGCCTCCAGTCCTTAAAACAACTTTTCATCAATGTCATATCATATACTAGTAGCTATCCTAACTCTTTTCGTCAATGTGTTATATCATATACTTGTAGCGAGTCTAACTCTTTTCATCAATGTGTCATATCATATACTTGTAGCTACTCTAACTCTGCTCATCAATGTGTCATATCATATACTTGTAGCTAATCTAACTATGATGGCGCTGTTCAGAGCCATCAGAATTAGACTAACTACAAGTATATGATATGACACATTGATGAAAAATTGTTTCAAGGACTGGAGCCAGTCTAGAATAACGCATACCTGTGAGGTAAAGTCCGGGTATTCCCGATTCTGGTCGTAGAATCATTGATGTCTCAGGCTGGAACCTCGTCTTTCCATGATCTAAACCATACATCTCCCCTTCTGGTTGTCCTAGATAATACTTATTGGTAAGAGGCGTTCCAACGTCGATGAAGTCTAGCTGAAATAGTAATTAACCCTTTTCAGACCCTTTAATGGAATTTTCCATAACGCTACATACAAAAAATTCAGGCTGGTCCATTTATGTATTATGCCTGCTGTTGGTCTAAAATGTTTAAAAATGTTTCAGCAGGTGATAATTTTGTCATACAATTTAATGTTTTTGGGGCACATTTGCTTTATTTTTTTTTCTTTTTACGCCAAAAACTAGACACCAAAGCAAACGAAGCTCAATTAATTAATAAAAAGAGCATAGTTGTTTGTATATAATGATCTTTTAATTTGACCTTTAAATGGAACGCAATTTTCAATCAGATGCATTCTGTTTACAAACAACTGCGTAGGATTAGGAAATACCACATTCACATAGCCTACTGCAGACAAACCAACGGCACCATGAGGAAGAGTAACAGAACACTAATAGTCACAAGAAGATGATTAAAGTGAAGCAACCAGCTCTCTCTTCCTCATCATTATGGCTGCAAAACTAGTCCAAGTATTACATAACAAAACAAGGGCCAAACACAGAACCCACATAAACAATGGGATCAACAATAAACAATGAATCCACAAATATAGAAAAACTGCCTTAGGACGGACAGCTGCCTAAGCCAGTGGGGTAGGGGCTAAATGCATTTTACTGGTACCAGATCTTTGCCTGAGATTCTGTTGTTTTAAAACACAAAATTGATTAGCTCGCATGGAGGCTTCCTAACTGATGCAATGTATCATCACAGAGAAACAATATATTACTAAATTAACACACTATCATGATTAGGCTCACGACTCTCAGATAGTCAGAGCTAAGGAAACCTCAAGTTGAGTCACGATGGGCCCAGCCAAAGACAAGCATCAGGCACCAACATTCTGATTAAAGCATGACGTCAGGGCCGTCATTGAGTCTGAGGCCTGACTTACCGTCGTGCAATTAAAGAGGAAACCATAGCTATAATCCGTGATTGGTTTTACGACCAGACATGCAGGCTCTCGCATGATATCCATGTTATATCCAACTTTTTTATAACGTTTGATTATCTTTTTGAATTGATCACTAAAACCTAGCTGTGTTTGTACATTATAAGCTTATAATCTTCGTAAACAGTAAAACCTGTCTTAAGCAGTCACTCAAAAAGACAAAACAAAGGTCTTAAAGACAAATGGTAGCTTAATAAAGGTCGAAAGTATTACAAGAATTAATGCTCTCTCGGAGCATTCTGCAATACTTTTGACCTGCATTAAGGGATAATCGGTCTTGAAAACCAATTTTGGTCTTCTTTTGAAGTGGCCGCATTAGATATGTTCAACTGTAGTTGAAAAGTTATTTCAAGCTACCAATCATGCTTTCCTCAATGTGGCGGTTCTGAGATTCCCTCATAAAAAGAACAACACATTCATATCATAATAGTTTGCATTGCATTTTATGATTATTTTTGCTGTTCGCATGAAAATTACAATCTTCGACAAGATGTCCAGTTGAAGGAAATATCAGTTCCAATCGCATATACATGTACGTAAAGTCACGTCGCCCTTTATACACGTATGCGGCGGTGATCAAAAGTACTAGAGGTCAAACTTTAGGCTTACGCCTTTGTGTTTTACCTACTTTATAATTGGGCCTCGACGCAAGAAAACCTTCGGGGGTTTGCAAACAACACAGGCGCAGACCAGCCTGCGCATCCGTGCAGTCTGATCAGCCCCTTTGTTATTCGCTTTTGGGAAAGTGTCATATGTTGACTTGCTAGGGGTGAAATTTCAATGCTCTAGCTAGTCTCTGTAACTGAGGAGACTGGTTTGAAGCTCGCTTTGTTAGAAACCCCACCGAAAGGTTTTCTCGTGACAAGACCGTAATTAGATACTAGCAGCGAAGGTTCCGGCTCGCCAATGTGATAAGTCCCAGAATACCTTGCACTGGCATATTATTATATACAGAGTACACTGAAACGAAGATATAAGTGGCCACCTTTCAATTTCAGATTTCTGACTAATATTGAAATAATTTTTTGCCCAAATATTCACATTTCAATCAACTAAAGTTAACCGGTACTTTAGAAGAGTTTTCTATCACTTCACGATTTTTTTGGTTCAAAAATGCAAAAATCAATTTTTTGAAGAAAATACGCGTTTTGTGCTTGTCTTTGTTTTGTTATGCATTACTAAGTGTCCATTCTAGATTTGCAATCATCGTGAAGAGGAAGAGAAAGCTTGTTGCTTTGCTATTATTGTGTTACAGATGTGTTGTTACTATAAAAGTTCTGTGACTTTTCCTCATGGTGTCTTGGGTTGGTCTGCAGTATGTGATTGTGGTATTTCCTGACCATACTCACTTACTTTTTGAGTGTGGTTTATATCGAACTCAAGTACTGGTGGTTACAAACCCAACTAACCAACTTGAAAAACACCAAACACTTGAAATTTTGCTTATGGACAGATTTTTCATTTTCCGCATTATTTTTATTATTCGAAAATCATCAGTTGCACTTTTTAAAATCATTGTATGTGTTTTATTTCATTTGACCATGTTTGGCCAAACACAATACAACTTGATCAGCCTATTTTCTAACTATATTTTTCAAGACTGGTGTCCACCTCCAGTTTTAATGTGAAACTTCAAAGGTCATTTAAATGGTATTAATAAAAGATTGCTTTTTTATTTTTTAAGCAGAACAGTGACGCCCTTTCCTAATATATGTTTGCTGAAATTTTCAATGCCCTGCTGCAGATAATAAAGCGTATAGAGTAATGCAAAGTTTGTATGCAAATTGCATGGTTAAAGCTAAAGTTGTTTGATTAAGCTGCTGATTGTGGCTCTCTTCATGTTAACGAAGAAGAGAAATTGAGAGTTCATTTTTCTCAAAACTTTTGATTCGTTTTCATCTTATATCTCCGTCTGTGCAAAATCTACCTGTCATTTTGAAATGACATCATTTGTGGAGTCTCGACAAAGCCTTGGATTTGTTTGTAGAATTAAAAAAAATTAAGAGCAATTTTTATTTTCTGAACTTTCGCAAAAACTTAAAGGGATAATTCACACCTTTTTTCAAATGTGATTATTATAGAGTTTACAGTATGGCAGGAATAATCCATCATTACATGTTTGTGAATGCCCTTCTATTAGCCCGTAATTAATCACTTTTGCTTCTTAATGGGAGTCTGGTCATTCTCAGGTCAAGGATCTCTACACACCAAAACTGGAATCACTTCCACCTGCTTACACACTACCAAAGCAGAATTATAAATCAGTCAAAGGGCAAAAAATAACAATGTTTCAGAGTAATGCCTTTAGCAGTGTGTGCATTGATGAGTATATGTTGATACTTGGTCCATATTTAATAATTAAATCTAAAATTTAAGTCTTAAAGCACTAATTATTACTATAGCAGACGACATATTTTGTAACAATTTTCTTCGTTTTGATAACAAAAAGACAGAATAAAATCAAATGAAACTTATTGAAAAACAAAATACTTTTCATTTGACAGTTGTTACATTTTAATTTGCAATGATTTGGCTGTTGATTGTAATTAAAACGGAACACCCATTATCCAATATTGAAATAAAGAAATTGACTAAAAGGTGCCACTTCAATCATTTGCCAGACCAGCATATTGAGGTTAACTCAGGTTAATCTGTGCCAAAAGCTGTAAGATGGCTGCTCCCTGAAGATAAGATAAACGGCTATAAGAGCTTCTGTAATTAACTAGCCAGATGGATAAATGATCTGTGAAAATAAAATTAGTCCATAACGAAATATTTATTTGTGAATAAAGTAAAATGTTAAAAGGCATGAACATACACTTTAAAGTGGCCGCTTATAACTTCGGTTCAGTGTATATTGTGTATTGATGGTTCAGCAATTTAATTTCTAACCTTGTCAGCTAGTTGTGGATAAACTTGTTCTGCCTGGTGCCACATCCGCTGCCCTATCTTCATCTTGAGGCTTTTATAATCATCTCCTCGGCGTTTTACTTGTCCTTCCTTCCACTGGCTAAACCAGTACCAAGGTGTTAGAGTAATCAACAAAGCGACAGACTTGCCTGGAATTAAAAACGTATAGACCACTGTATACGAATGTGTTGTTTACGACATTGTCCAGATGCGCGCCTTTTGCACAAGTGCATACTCGCCAGAGCCTCCGCTGTTCCCAAATATAGATTACAGACTAAGACCACCAGTTCTGCTTGATACGTCAACACGATAGATGTGTTGAGGCTTTTGAGCAAACACGATAAGTAGGTATAGCAAAACAAAGTTAAACTGGCACTCATGAATATGCCGTATAGACTCGTATAGGTATACAAAGATAAACTGACACGCATGAATATGCCGTATATACTCGTATAACTCGGCAAAACTAATTTTAGATTTGCAAACACTATGAAAAGTATTGATTTCAGAGTGATGCATTTTCTAATCCTGTATCCATTACTGTCCCGATTAGCCATTTGGATAGAGCGTATAGCTGTCAAGGTTGAGATCGTGGGTTCGAGTCTCACGATTATCAATATATTTTATAAAGGAATACTTTCATTTTTTATCATAAATCATGCTCATGACTTGCACAATTTTTACAAGACTTACGTATAAAAGTAAATGTAATAGAATTCATTTTAAAGCATAATATTAGTTAGGAACTGTGATGTCTACATATAAATCTTTAAATTATTTAAAGTCTAAAGACAAATTTCTCATAGCTAATGTTTCAAACTATTTCGAAAGCCACTCAGATCAGGACCGCTCATCATATGCAATGTACTCAACAGACTATTCAGGCAACTGGGGTCAGCAGAAGAACTGTTTTCTGAGTACGTAAAGAACTACAAGAAATCGGTACACTTTCGTCGCCACAACATTCGAAACAGGGACAATACAAACCTGTGGACGACTTGGATGAGGTTGTTTGTTTGTTTTTGTTTGATTTGATTCTTTACGTCCCACCAACAATCTTTCAGTTATATAGAGACGGGTCTTCCTTGGTTGAACCAGTACTATTCTAGGATAACTGTGTCTTGCTCAAAGACCACAACACAGTGACACCGGTGAGCTTGATGAGGTTTTAATTAGAAACAATGTGCAGGAGTTTTACACCCACCACCATCAGCTTCCGACCATTAATGATCTCTTATCAGTCTTGAAAATTGACATAATGCCAACTATCCATCAAAATTAAAATAAACAAGAAACAATATCATAAAAGTAAGTAAGGGTGCAAAGATCAGGAATCGATACAATCAAGTACCACACCTGACCCAAGATACCAATGGGAAAGTTACAAACTCACAGTTGACACCACAAACAAGAGCCAAGAGGTCAGCCCTTTCCCAGCAGGTGACCACAAAGCACATATAAACAGACGCGCACAAAGACATGGCAGACACAAGACAGAACAAAAACATAAAAGATCCACAAAAAAAGTACCGCCTTGGAACGGTCAGTAAAATATTCTACTGGAGGGCTTAAACCGGTTTAACGGCGCCAACCTCACCCTTAATTCAGATGTGGATCAAGTCACATAGATATTTGATTTGCATGAAAGACCCCTAACTTATCAGTGCATCATCTCCTAAAACATATAAATCAAGATATAACAAGGAGATAAAGCAAGGATAAGGACTCAACAGTACATTAAACTGAATACCGGAGCAAAAGAAATCCAACTGCTAAACCCTGGTGGGCCCGACAAACAGCCAAAGCATCAGACCCCTACCATCTCATCAATAGATAAGTCTTTAAGTCGCAACCATCATAGAGTCTGAAGTCCGACCCACTGGCGTGCAATTAAGGAGGAAAGCAAAGTTGCTCAAATAATATATAAATTTATAAATGATGCCTAAAATGACTATATCCAGTGGAAATCAAACCATCGAAATCTGGATTATGAGTTAGTCGTCCTACCACTACGCCACTTCCTCAGCATTGTTAGATCTACTTGCTGAAAGATACTCCTTCCATACATTAATCAATTAAAATAGCTAATACACATCGAACGTGATTGAATGATGTCGAAGATTAATGAGTGCCAGTTTATCTTTGTTTAGCTATATTACTCCGTAAAACTAATTTTAGATTTGCAAACATTATGAAAAGTATTGATTTCGGACTGATGGATTTTCTAATCATTTATCCATCACTGTCCCGCTTAGCCCTTTAGATAGAGCGTATAACTGTCAAGGTTGAGATCGTGGGTTCGAGTCTCACGACATACAATGTATTTTTCAAAAAGTATTTTCATTTTTTATCATAAATCATGCTTTTGACTTGCACGATTTTTGCAAGACTTACGTAATAAGTAAATGCAATATAATTCATTTTAGTTTAGAACAGTGATGTCTATAGATAAATCTTTAAAAAAATAAATCTCATGGCTAATGTTTCGAACTATTTCTAGAAACACTCAGGGCGTGACAGCTCATCATATATTCAAAAGACATTTCAGGCATCTGTGGTCAGCAGAAGAGTACGAAAAGAACTACAAGAAACCGGTACACTTTCGTTTGAAACGGGCACAATACAATCCTGTGGACGAATTTGATGAGGTTGTTATAAAAAAAAATGTGCAGGAGTTTTACACCCACCGCCATAAGCTTCCGTCCATAAATAATCTCTTATTAGTCTTGAAAACTGACATCATGTCAACTATCCATCAAAATTAAAATAAACAAGAAACAATATCATAATTAAAAAAATGTAAATATAAAAATGATGCCTAAAATAACTGTATCCAGTGGGAATCGAACCCTTGCAACCCGGAATATGAGTAAATCGTCTTACCACTACGCTACTGCCTTAGCATTGTTCCATACATTTATCAATAAAAATAGCTAATACACACCGAACGTGACCGAATGATGTCGTAGATTAATGAGTGCCATTTTAACTGTGTTTAGCTATAAACCTCATGATAACTCACCAACTAGACAGTACACAAAAATGAAAGTATTCAGCTTTTTAATTATTATCATTTGAGCATTTTAAAACTATTAACCCTTAATGCGCCAATCACAACAAAAATCGTCTGCTTTTCTCGTCTGCTGAAATGCTTAAGAAGCCTCTGTGGCAAACAGTGTGGACCCAGATCAGACTGCTCATATAGGAGCAGTCTGTTCTGGGTCCACGCTGTTTGCTTCTATACTTAATTTGTCTGTAAAATTAGGCAATTATTTGCAGCAGACGGCTTCAGCAGACGACATTTTCAGATGATTTTTTCCTTGGCGCTTTAAGGATTAAACTAAATCTACACGAGAATGGCGCACTTCGAATCGAAGTTTCTACTACAGTTCTAACGTAATAGATGCGCACGCAAGTATTCACCCGAACGACTAAAGTTGGAACTTTTAGTTGGCTGGCAAGTAAACAAAACTAATAGCCCTGTATGCTCCACTTCAATTCTTCCTCGTAGACAAAAAGATGTTATAAACTGCACAGCGCTTTCTAACAATCAATTACGAATAATAGTGGGGCGCAAATGTGAAAAAATTGTGCACTTTATGATAAAAGCATGAAACTTGGTACATGGCCAGATTAGTAATAAACAAAATTTTTGACGGTCAGTGCCACGCCAGAAATGCACCTTGACGGCCGCCATCTTGAATTTCAAAATGGCGACCTGTTTCAATGTAAAGCCTGTTAAGTAAGATGTCATTTCGCAATAAACTTTTCTTTAAAGCTAGTGGAAGTGTCTATTTTAACAATAAAACAATTATTATTATCTGACATCACATGTAGATGGGTATAGTATCCAAAATGGCGGCCATTTTTAAGATGGCCGCCGTTTTTATATATAAAATCAAGCTTGCTTTATAAAATCATCATATAATGAACTTAATTCAGATTATTGCATCAAATTCAAGTTGCTCCAAGCATAGAAAGGCTCAAAATGTGACCTTGTTATTTGTGAACAATTTATAAGAGAGCCTTGATACAATATGGCATCCAAGATGACTGCCAAAGAAGAAAGATTTTATTGTGTGTTTTTTTTTTTCATACATAAATATATCTGAACTTTTTATGAGTGAAATTTGTTTTAATTGCAATGAATGTTTGTTTCTTATATAAAATGTAATTTTGAAATTTTCTCAACTATGAATTCAAGCATGGCATCCAAGATGGCCGCCAAAATGGAAAATTCTATTTATTGGTGATATTTTGCAGCTCTTTCTAAAAAAATCATCACTTTTTTGACATCACTTAGTATGTATCATGCTAGTGAACTGTTCATAATCAAGGACGTACTGGATATATACACTCAACAAAAACAAAACGATGAATGCATGTTAAGTACTACTGACCTCAAGTCAAATGCAGCAGATGTTAATTGATCAAAGGTTAAGAATTTTATGGAGCTTCGACCATGTACATTTGCGATGTATGACTGCAGGCAGTTCGAGGATGTCTCTATCGTAGAGAATGTCCATATGGTTACAGAAATCCTATATCACATTTTTATCAGGTGCTGTCACCTCCATCTTCCATTATAAAGTAGTTTGTGCCAAAGGCATTTGGTGCACTTAGGCACAAGGGACCGACCACTTTATATGAATTCATATCTTATGTTCACATGTAGACCCTTTTCCTTCCAATACTCCCATGCATCCAACTTCACCAGCAATTCCTCCAAGTGCTCAGCCTTGATCACCAGATTATCTTTGTACAATAGCAGCCATTGACAGTCTGTTCTGAATTCCGTGAATAGAGCCTCTTACATAACAATTAAGAGCAGTGGAATCAGAACAGAGCCCTGATGAACATCAACCCCAAAACTTCTCACTGCTACAATTGCCATCTATTGCCCTGCTTTACATGTCCTCGATCATGCAATGCACCAGTCGCACCAACTACTCGTTGATTTAAAAGCATGCACACTACCTACACGCTGTCCTTCTCTGTTTAGGAAAGCGATGTAGAATGGCTTGTTAAAAGTCAGGAGCAACTGTAGCTGGCTTAACATGAAGATCACAACTGTAGTGCCACCATGGCCTGACAAACATCTGCACTGCATCTCTCAATCTCAACTCACTGCCTGATATGTCTCTCCAATATGCACCCAAACACCCTAATTAACTGCTTAATAAACCTCAAGCCTTTTTTCAGAGCACCCCTTTTGCCTATGTACATACTGTCAATTTGGCTCTCCTACCAGTTAGTTGTACTAATTCTCAAGATTATGTTGCCAATGAGGTCAAATACCGTGACTGTGCCAGTTTCCCAAATACATGTAGAATAAAGAATCTCGCTGACAATTGCTGATGATCTGTCTGCTTTGTCAGAACACATCCTGCTAATTGCTTATGTGATAAATCCTGTGCTGATCAGCTGGCTAGAGCTTCAACTGGGATTTCCTCTGGCATTCCTTCTGCATTTCAATGAGTTCGAATTTGAGTATCTTCATAGTAATCTTTCCACGCTTCTTTTTACCCTTCTTCACCTAGCGACTGTTGGCCTGCGTCATTATGGACATGTTATTACCATTTTGGTTTATATACTAGGTAAAATCAAAGCAATGACCAGGAACTAGTACAATCAGAGCTAACATTCTTCCTACAAAACCAAAATGGGGAAAACCAAATATACAGATAGATAGGATACAGTGGTGATGTATAGCTCTTCCCTGGAAGGAAGTCACTAGGCTACCTTAACACAACCAAAATCATTCACATACATGTGTATAAAAGTATATGCAAATAACATTTACACCAATACTAATAAAATAAGGACCTAGCTGAAGATCCCTGGGCTGTTAAAGACCATCACTGTAAATACAGAGCGAAATAACATCATCATTTAAACCCCTACATACCTAAATAGACAAAAGAGCTTTGGTCTGGATAAGTTTTTGGATTGGGCTATCATGGAATCAAATACCTGACTCACTAGCGAGCAATAAGTGAGGGAAGCTTCCGCTAGAAACTAAAATGTCTGCAACATCATATATTGGCTTGACTTCAGAATAATATAAACTTTGATTAATTTCAAGTAGATGTGATAGTGCTTGCAACATCATCAACGCAAACCAAAAAAAATGACTGCAGCAAATACTTCAATTTTCAAGATCAAGTCGACAAATTGATGTTGTGTGTGAAAACCGATGAATTTAGGATATGTATAGCCTTTTTAAGCCTACGGTAACTTGCTGAAAAGGAGAAAGGTCAAAAAGAAACTTTGATATCTCTATTTCAGACTTTATAGGATTTCCACTAAAATCTGATGTAAACAAATGGTATTTTATGCAATGACAACTCTACAAAGGGCCGTATATCATAAGCGCGGAAATCATACCGTGACGTTGTATGAAAAGCGCGTGAAAATAAGGTATCATTTGCGCGGCTCGCCTTTAGGCTAATTATCGATATAATAGCCCAGCTTACCTGTGTTCACAACCGTCTTGCTCAGGTATAACCGTTATCTTAGTCATATTTTAGAAGGTTTTTATAGGTTTTAGATGTTTTCCTATTTTGTATACAAATTTAGGAGATGTATAGCCTTTTTAAGCCTATGGAAACAAGCAAATTGAGAGAATTTATGTCCCCCGCCACTTTTTGTCAATATGAACTATCATGGAACAACTTAAGTTTGCAGAACAGAAAACAGAAACTAAACTTCAGAATTTTATACGAAGCATATCCATATCTTCAGGCCATGACATAAGCACACACAGATGTTTCATAAAGAATTGTATAAAACTGTAGGAGCATTTGCACTCAAAGGTACTACATATATATAGACAATGATAAGATATTGATAGCACTGAAGGTGAAAAATGCTGGAAAGTGATAAACGTTAAGCTGAGGTTTTATATAATAAAATTTATCTGAGGATAATATCCTAACCACATGCATATCTTCAGACCATAACCAAAACATCAGTGAAGTTTCAAAAGAATCGGTATAAAACTGTAGGAGGAGTTGCGCCCACAAGGTATCCCCTGTCAATTCACATTGTTATAGATAATGCCCAAAAATGGCTAAGTTCAACTTGCGAAAAAAGTAACAACAAGTAATCTGAGGATTATATCCAAACCACATGCACATCTTCAGACCATGAACAACAGACCAGGGAAGTTTCAAAAGAATCGGTATAAAACTGTAGGAGGAGTTGCGCACACAAGGTACCCCCCCCCATGTCCATTCACATTGTTATAGATAAGGCCCTAAAAATGGCTAAGTTCAACTTGCGAAAAAATGACAAAAATGATCTGAGGATTATATAAGAACCACATGCATATCTTCGGACCATGACCAAAACACCAGTGAAGTTTCAAAAGAATTGGTATAAAACTGTAGGAAGAGAACTCTTCCTACAGTTTTATACCAATTCTCCTGAAATTTCACTGGTGTTTTGGTCATGGGACCGATGCGGCGCCCACAAGGTACCCCTGTCCATTAACATTGTTAAAGATAAGACCTGAAAAATGGCTAAGTTCAACTTGCGAAAAAAATGACAAAAATCATCTTAGGATTATATCCAAACCACATGCATATCTTCAGACCATGACCAAAACACCTGTGAAGTTTCAAAAGAATCTGCATAAAATTGTAAGAGGAGTTGCGCCCACAAGGTAGCCCCTGTCCATTCATATTGTTATAGATAAAGCCAGAAAAATGGCTAAGTTCAACTTGCGAAAAAAGTGACAAAAAATAATCTGAAGATTATATCCAAACCACATGCATATCTTCAGACCATGACCAAAACACCAGTGAAGTTTCGAAAGAATCAGCATAAAACTGTAGGAGGAGTTGCGCCCACAAGGTACTCCCTGTCCATTCACATTGTTATAGATAAGGCCCTAAAAATGGTTAAGTTCAACTTGCGAAAAAAGTGACAAAAATAATCTGAAGATTATATCCAAACCACATGCATATCTTTAGACCCTGACCAAAACATCAGTGAAGTTGGAAAGAACCGGCATAAAACTGTAGGAGGAATTGCGCCCACAAGGTACCTACTTCTATAGGGGGACTGACCAAAACATCAGTGAAGTTGGAAAGAACCGGCATAAAACTGTAGGAGGAATTGCGCCCACAAGGTACCTACTTCTATAGGGGGACGGACGGACAGACGGACGGTAAGACAGAGAGGCAAAAACAAAGTCCCTCCGCTTTTCTTCAAAAAGGCGGGGGACAATTAAAACTATTTTGATTTAAATCAGTTCTTAACGTTATTTGCGCATCCTGAAAAATCAATACCTAACTTAAGTCTTCCTTAACTCTAAGGAACCATTGTAATTCCGGGCCCAGATGACTTAACCTATGGAAAAACATGAACGGTTTTCGGAAATAATTGTTTAAATACACTCCCAGACGCAGCGTGTCTTTGCTTACGTCAGCATATGGTCAGTCTTATTTTTCAAACTGCAATAACAGGTGGATGACTTTCGTGCATGCTGGGATAATTTGGTCTTTTAACAGATTTATGAGTATCTGGTGGCACTTAAAGATTTTGATTATTCCTGTTCCTTAGGATACATAAGCGACCAATTACGTCAAAAGGTTAATGACGCCATTTGGATGAAATGAACGTTGCCAAAAGCCTTTAACTTCATGATTTGATTTTTTTTCTTACCTTTTGCTTTCGAGAACAAACGTCGGTTCAAAAACTTTTTTGTCCTCATCATGGATGGTATTGGTACTCTGTGACTTTTTGAATTAGGGTTGTACCAAAATTATCGCAACGTCATGGTAACCATAAACCACAGCGTTTGGATATTCTAAATGAATGCAAGCAGGTGGTGCGTTTCTAAAGTCCTTCAGTATATATCTAAGACCCTCTAATTCATTTCTGATATTAAAAGCTTAATGCATGGTGTATTAAAGTATATTAAAGATGACCGCCACTTTTTAGTATATTTTTTGCATATTTTCGTTAATCTTCACACAAAAGATTTAATGGTTCTTTTGATTATACAGTTCAAAGTTTCATGTTTTGGGTCATTATTTATTTTGGAGATAAATTTGCTGTCAGCAGTATTTATTCATACAGTATGACAGCAAAGGTGGCTGTCATAAATGACAAATGGGTCCAAAATAGCCAAACGACTGTTATATGTTCTCTTGCTAACTTTTGAATAATAACGATTTTTATAAGATTATGATCAAATAATGGCAGTGATACATTTCATTGGGATGACTATTTTTCTCACAATGTCATTTCAGGGGACTGTCCACATCACCAGAGTCGCCCATTAATAACAAAGTTATCATCTTCATTATATTGGATATGATGCATAGAAGGTTACCTCACCCATTTTAATAAGTAGACAATGTTTTCTCTTAATAAACATAAATATACACCTCTACATACATTCATCTCACTGATATTGGAATGACCTTCATTTTGCACTCGTCAGAATCATCACTTATTTGCTGCATATACTTTTAAAAGTTTATTTGGGTGATTCAGGGTGTAACACGCTACATGTTTGCATTAAACCAAGCAAAACCAGTATCTGGGTCCAACATAGCCTCAAACCATACCAATATGGAGCCATAACCTCTTCCGCTATGGGTTAAGGTAGATATGCATGAATATAGGGATAGAGAAGGGTAGGAAATATGGCTGGATAGAGTAGGTTATGAAAAGTATAAGGGGTAGTGTATGATTATATGTTAAGGTACGATAATGCTAATTGATGGGCTACCCTACCTTTGGCCCTACCATACGCTTATAAGTTTCTGAAGTTTCTACCTAATCTACAAAGGTTATCAAATTGATCAAAGGTTAAGAATTTTATGGAGCTTCGACCATGTACATTTGCGATGTATGACTGCAGGCAGTTCGAGGATGTCTCTATCGTAGAGAATGTCCATATGGTTACAGAAATCCTATATCACATTTTTATCAGGTGCTGTCACCTCCATCTTCCATTATTAAGTAGTTTGTGCCAAAGGCATTTGGTGCACTTAGGCACAAGGGACCGACCACTTTATATGAATTCATATCTTATGTTCACATGTAGACCCTTTTCCTTCCAATACTCCCATGCATCCAACTTCACCAGCAATTCCTCCAAGTGCTCAGCCTTGATCACCAGATTATCTTTGTACAATAGCAGCCATTGACAGTCTGTTCTAAATTCCATGAATAGAGCCTCTTACATAACAATTAAGAGCATTGGAATCAGAACAGAGCCCTGATGAACATCAACCCCAAAACTTCTCACTGCTACAATTGCCATCTATTGCCCTGCTTTACATGTCCTCGATCATGCAATGCACCAGTCGCACCAACTACTCGTTGATTTAAAAGCATGCACACTACCTACACGCTGTCCTTCTCTGTTTAGGAAAGCGATGTAGAATGGCTTGTTAAAAGTCAGGAGCAACTGTAGCTGGCTTAACATGAAGATCACAACTGTAGTGCCACCATGGCCTGACAAACATCTGCACTGCATCTCTCAATCTCAACTCACTGCCTGATATGTCTCTCCAATATGCACCCAAACACCCTAATTAACTGCTTAATAAACCTCAAGCCTTTTTTCAGAGCACCCCTTTTGCCTATGTACATACTGTCAATTTGGCTCTCCTACCAGTTAGTTGTACTAATTCTCAAGATTATGTTGCCGATGAGGTCAAATACCGTGACGGTGCCAGTTTCCCAAATACATGTAGAATAAAGAATCTCGCTGACAATTGCTGATGATCTGTCTGCTTTGTCAGAACACATCCTGCTAATTGCTTTTATTATAAATCCTGTGCTGATCAGCTGGCTAGAGCTTCAACTGGGATTTCCTCTGGCATTCCTTCTGCATTTCAATGAGTTCGAATTTGAGTATCTTCATAGTAATCTTTCCACGCTTCTTTTTACCCTTCTTCACCTAGCGACTGTTGGCCTGCGTCATTATGGACATGTTATTCCCATTTTGGTTTATATACTAGGTAAAATCAAAGCAATGACCAGGAACTAGTACAATCAGAGCTAACATTCTTCCTACAAAACCAAAATGGGGAAAACCAAATATACAGATAGATAGGATACAGTGGTGATGTATAGCTCTTCCCTGGAAGGAAGTCACTAGGCTACCTTAACACAACCAAAATCATTCACATACATGCGTATAAAAGTATATGCAAATAACATTTACACCAATACTAATAAAATAAGAGCCTAGCTGAAGATCCCTGGGCTGTTAAAGACCATCACTGTAAATACAGAGCGAAATAACATCATCATTTAAACCCCTACATACCTAAATAGACAAAAGAGCTTTGGTCTGGATAAGTTTTTGGATTGGGCTATCATGGAATCAAATACCTGACTCACTAGCGAGCAATAAGTGAGGGAAGCTTCCGCTAGAAACTAAGATGTCTGCAACATCATATATTGGCTTGACTTCAGAATAATATAAACTTTGATTAATTTCAAGTAGATGTGATAGTGCTTGCTACATCATCAACGCAAACCAAATAAAGCTGACTGCAGCAAATACTTCAATTTTCAAGATCAAGTCGACAAATTGATGTTGTGTGTGAAAACGGATGATTCTGGTCTAAGTACATTTTTTTTTAATTATATACATATTTAGGAGATGTATAGCCTTTTTAAGCCTATGGTAACTTGCTGAAAAGGAGAAAGGTCAAAAAGAAACTTTGATATCTCTATATCAGACTTTATAGGATTTCCACTAAAATCTGATGTAAACAAATGGTATTTTATGCAATGACAACTCTACAAAGGGCCGTATATCATAAGCGCAGAAATCATACTGTGACGTTATATGAAAAGCGCGTGAAAATAAGGTATCATTTGAGCGGCTCGCCTTTAGGCTAATTATCGATATTATAGCCCAGCTTACCTGTGTTCACAACCGTCTTGCTCAGGTATAACCGTTATCTTAGTCATATTTTAGAAGGTTTTTATAGGTTTTAGATGTTTTCCTATTTTGTTTTTAAACTTGTATTTTAACCAGGAATTTTAAACTTAACCATGGATTTTAAAATCTCTGATACGAATTAAGGAAAGAAAAGTTTGATTTATGATGGCTTTATATATAGAATTGACGATGTTTCTGAAATGCGGAGATATATCAACGCCTGGCGAACGGAAGCACTATAGTTGAATCTCGTCATCTTTTCTATGGTTTTGATAACGAGATACGACTATAGTATGTCTAACCTGTCCAAGTGACATATAAAAGTAATTAAAATCCGCGCAATTTAAACGCGCATATGATAGTACTTTTTCCGCGCTTTCGTAGAAAAAAAACGCGCATATGATATATCAATCGGCGCAAACGTAAAACGGCGCTACAAAGGACAGTTTTAGTTTCCTATAGATACAAAAATTCTTTGCGTCTCATTTTGATCATATCCATTTTATATAGAACACATTTTATAGGAATATCTGTATAAGCGTCTAATAACAAAATCGGCATACATCGTGGATGTCAGGTTGGATGTCCCCTTTACTATCCTAGTGCATTTCTTGAAAAATCATTTTCATAACCTTAAACAACCTCAATATATTTTCCAACTGAAAATACAAATACATTCCTTTTTTTCTAAAACTAATAACAAAGCCATCTTGAATACCATGTAATAATAAGGTTAAATCTGATAAGTTCGTCCCTGTTTTGTGTGAACTATTTCTGCTTAATTGCATAAGACTTTTGCATGAAAATTCATAATTTGTCACGTGGGTATAACACCACTGTTGAGGATGCAAAATATGACTGCCACCTTGAGACTATGTCCTATAGCTTGTGTTTTCTAAGCCTGAATGACAATTATTGAGGCAAATTAGTATGGTTGACTGCAAAATAAGTGAAAATAAATGAAGACAACATATAGGCTTGCAAATGTATGAGCTTAGACTACAATTTTTGGAAAAACCAAGATGGCAGCCGCTTTATAATGGTGACCATATAACATTTCACCTTTGACAGCCATCTTGGATGGCATGCTGCATGCTCTTTGTTTTATCCAAAGCCATTAGATTAATTATTCTTGAAAATCGTTTGCATAAATTCAAACCACATTCTTCCAATTTTAAATGAAATATTAAGCAAATATTATGTTATGATTTGTACATTGGTACCATGTTGGAACAATAAGCAACAATAATGCCACGCTGATAAGTAAGTAACTTGTTTAACGGGACTATTTCTACTTGCTAGAAGTAATTTCCATCAAAATTTATAACTTTGTAAAGGTTCTAATATACAACTGCACTTTTTAGGTACAAAAGTGGCGGCCATCTTTAAAATACAGCCTCAATCTTGACTTATTTTTAAAATTGAAAGATGATTTTAAGGTATTTAGATATTTCTGACGGCTATTTAAGTAAAATTAACTGAAGAAAACATGATGTTTGCAAATAAATAATGACATTATAATGAATAAGTTGAAAAAGGCGGTCATTTTGGAAAACACAAGATTGTGGCCATTAGAGGACATTTTCGGTGTGGCACTGACCCTTAATTTTTCTGTTTTGCTCTCAACTAGCCATGTACAAAGTTTCATGCTTTTATCATAAAATGCACGATTCTTCTTAAAATTGTTACATATCCGCCCCACTATAAGTGGGACCAAAAATTATGGTCAGCTAGGTTTATTTTACAAAAACATATCATTTTGAGGCCGATCTTGAACCCATCGTGCTAGATCTTGAATCCATCGTAATAGATAGGTATAGAGTAGGGAACAAGCCTATCTTCTAGAGTAACGGTACTCCGACCATCTCCAGTAGGTTCGTGACGTCACCCTAGTAGCGACTATAGGTGTTGGAATCAAACTTTAGTTACTATAGTAGGGACTATAGTTCGATTCGAAGTGCGCCAATATGATCAGGGAATACCTTTCAATAATGAGTTGAGAACATGTTTAATAAGATAAAGAGCTTTAAATGAATGCAAAAGTTATGTTTAGCTGTTACAAACACAGGAAGTGCACAAAATATGAAACCTGTGCAAACCTACAAATGTTTCAGATTCAGTGTGTTCATGCGATTGTTACACGTAAACTTCAACAAGGCCTTTGATCTGCACCAACACGTTTGCTTTTTGCCGTCGAAAACTGAATGTAAGCAAGGAAATGACACATTTTCTGTCTCAATTCTATAAAGGCAGCACTTTAATTAGTTAAGAGTGTGTAACAGAAAAAACAATTATCTTATCTCGCAACTGAAACATATGCTGTGGGTACTCAAAAGAACCGTCTCAATGAGACGATTCTTTTGAGCCCCCACAGCATATGCTAAAAATTATAAGTAAGAAAATATTTTTTACAAAATTTATGCTGAAAATCGTGTTTATCTAAACCTGAGTATAAAGATGTTTTTGCAATGCTTTACATTTATTCTTACCAGGAGTTTTTTGTTCCGAACTTGGGTCCTTAGCTGAGGGAAATGAGACGAAGACTAGGGGACACTGAACCTCAGCAGCTTCTTGGATAGACATTGCCCAGTAGTTACGTAGCTCTACCTCTGTATCATTGCTGGTGAACAAAATACATCATTAATTTTGATGAATTAGAATTAGTTAAAGCAACGTCACAAAACTCAAGTGAATATGACAAGAAAATGCCTCAATATCATAATCACAGATTCATGCACGGATTCAGAGGGGGTGGCAGGGGTTCCGGACCCAATGGCTTTAGGTTTCCTTAATATTTCTGGTACGGACACCCTAGAAAAGCAATTGGACCCCTCTGCGAAATAAATTGATGATTTATAAGAAAAAATGAAAGGATCCCCTGATTCGCGCATGAGACAAGCACTGGCAAGGAAACGATAAAAGTAAAGCAACCAGCTCTCTCTATTTCAGTGGAACGATTGCAAAACTAGAAAGGACACAACATATTGCATTACAAAACAAGTACCAAAAACAAACCTCCCTCCTATAAAAGTAGGTATTTAGAATATATAGAAAATATTTTTTAAAAAATCTGCTGAAAGCAGTAGTATATTATTTTTGAAGTCCACATCAACTTAAACTGCTATAAAGTTCTGATCAGAGGAATTCTAGAGGCTTAAACATCACTGTCTATGGTTTAACTAATTTGTAATAAATCAATCGATTCCTCTTGTTTGGCATAATTCATTCTGATAACTAGGGTTTGTTGTTGTTGTTTTGTTGCTTTACGTCCCAAGTCAACAGCTATGGTCATTGCGGGATGGTCAGTTCACCTAACCACACTTTTTTACTGGGCAAGCTTGAGCAAGCGGTTAACCAGTACTTCGTGCACATACTTTCGCTTGTAACTGACAACAACCCTTCTTGAATGATTCAGCGGAAGGGAGGAGAATGACGGTAGAAATAATTTCATGATCAATCTCCACGAAAGTATGGGACCGGGCCGGGATCGAACTCGCGACCCCTGGATCTGCAGTCAGAAACGCCTCTGTAGCCAGACACGTTGCCGACTGCGCTAAGCAGCCCGGTACTTGGGTTTGTAGCTCTACTACTTTGGTTACTTAAATCACAATTGAAAGAGTCAATGTATAATATATACTATCAGTTTGTATCAGTAGAAATTATTTTAGGAGTGATTCATGCGTAGTTCACCTTGATAGAATATAATATAGTTATTATATAAGAGGTGCTTCATGTTTATTTGAACAAATTTTAAAAGTTTGTTACTCATTTATTTCTCGTTATATTGGGTAATAATTGATTTCCATGGGTTAGTCCGATCTCCAGAAATACGCAGTTATCAGGAAAAAAGTTCTTAATGTTTATTTTAAGGTTTGAAACAGTCTCTGAAGATGAGTAGTTAAATTCTTAGCGTTTAAAAATGCTGTCTGAAGCGAAATGTACTAAATCTTTCTCGAACAAGCTCTCTAAAAGATATGAAGATTTTCTCTCGGAACCTTTTATATATTGTACATAGATATTAAAGTATTAGGAAGTAAAGCATTCCAATTGGATATTTACTTTTTGGAAGCGACTTGAACATCAAATGGAAGGGTTCACAATTTCCATAGCGACACTAAATTGTATGCAAAATATTCAAATGCAATATTTGGTGATAAGTTTTATCGGTAATAGATACTAATTGAGTAGGCTGTGCGTTTTGAGAATTTGCATTTCAAAATTCTTCCAAGACACATTTTATACATGAGATACCCTTTTGGGCACTTGTACGGAAGAGCTTATTAAGCCCAGTTTCCAAGCAAAAACATCCACACAAAGGCTGTTTATCATTTTAATAATAGACTGAACTTAGAAGAAAATTTCAGACTTAAATACGTATTTTCTATGAGATACACCCGTTTTAGCCCTTGTGGTCACCTGCTGGGTAAGGGCTGACCTCTTAGCTCTCGTTTGTAATGTATAGTTGTGACGTTGTCACTTTCCCATTGGTATCCTGGGTCAGGTGTAGTGCTTGATTGTATAGATTCCTAATCTTTGCCCTCCTTCTTACTTAAAATCAGTTAAAAGGGGGTGGGAATGTATTTAGGGCCACCGTGTTATGGATATATTTTAAATTGCCATCATGTCTATTTGACAATACCAGGGACACGTCCGTTATGCATGAAAAAGTTTTGTTTGTTTTATTTATATGCAACCGCAAAAAGTGAAATTCAAATCTGTTCAAATAACCACAAAACAGGTCTCGTATACATCCAAAATAACAGAAGTTTTTATTTGCTAAAGAGCTTCTTACCTGTTAAACAACCAGGTATTAGCTGACTTTAGGCCAAGTTCTTCTGGAGAGCCATTCAACCCAATAAATACAGTGAGGCAAGATATACTAGGACCTATTTCATCCATAAGTTTGTAGATTGCTGCAAAGAAAAACAAATATTTGCCCATCTGACAGTTTATCGTTTAAAGCTATGCTTAACTTTAATAGTTTAAAAATAAACAGATGTCGCAAATTCTTATAGTAAGCAGGATATTATAAGGGTATATCATGAGTATGAGGGCGGGATAGAAAAATCCGTCCTCAGGACAACGTTTGTCATCACGAGGCTTGCCGAGTGATGACAAACTGTGATCCCGAGGGACTGATTTTTCAATTCTACTCTCGCACAAATAATGGATTCTTTTTCTGGGTCACCATCTTTTCTTGTTGTTGTTGTTTTTAAATAGTAAGGCTTGCCGAGTGATGACAAACGGTGATCCCGAGGGACTGATTTTTCAATTCTACTCTCGCACAAATAATGGATTCTTTTTCTTGGTCACCATCTTTTTTTGTTGTTGTTGTTTTTAAATAGTAAGCTTCCAGAAATCCCTGAATACGCTTAGATGTAATTTCACATGATGATGTCATTTTAACATGAAAATGACGTCCATGACGGCAATGTGCGTGAGTTCCAATATAACCAATGTATGTAGCCCTCACGTGATAGCATGTGTAAGATAAGATTTTCTATCCAAGGGTAAAATCTCAGATATCCTTATCCGGTGTGCAAGAATCAAATTTCCATCAATCCCGGGTAGAGCAAAAGTAAAATTTCTCACTATGCCCTCTTTAATCAATATTTAATTGAATTTCTCCGTCTGCATATACCCGATAGTATCAAAACTTGCATAGTAATTGCAATATGTCTAGATAAGGAAAATTTTGGAACGTAAATATCATCATTAAATTAAATATGTGATTTGATGCTCAAAAGAACTCTCTCACTGAGACGTTTTTTGTGTAGCCACAACATATATTTTGGTTGAGAAATTAAAAAAAAATCTATTGCGCATTCTTATCTGTAGAACTGGAAAACTGTCATCCGCTCACTTTTACCAATCTTTACAGTTTGCAAAAGTGAGCCGAGGACAGTTTTTAAAGTTTGGCAAAAGTCAGCAGAGGACAGTTTTCCAGTCCTCCCAATAGGAATGCGCAATGGTATCCAGGACGAAAAGGGTTAAGATCAGAAACTTAAATATTATTTAAGCTATATATACTTACGTAAGTTACATACTGATTCTTTTGGTAATAAGAATTTGAATGTGTTCCTAACACCAGCAGCAGATATGACCATCTTAGCGTAGACATTCATCTCTCCACTTTTTCTATTTACAGTCACACCTGAAAGTAAAGCTGCAGTGACATTCCAGGGCCCTGAATAACAATGCCCCCTTAAAGTTATGGAAGACTTAAGTTAAGTATTGATTTTTTCAGGATGCGAAAAATAACGTTTCAAACCAATTAAAATCAAAATAGTTTCATTTTTTCGGTAGAATGACCACAAGTACCGCATTAATCCGGGCAATTTATTCAGCATTTAATATAGCATGTTAAAATATCAATACTTAACTTAAGTCTTCCTTATCTTTGAGGAGGCATTGTAATTCCGGGACCGGAAGCATACAATGATATGAAAAGCTGTATTCGACATAGTGAGCGCAGAAGATGCATAAAGTGTTCAAAATTGTATTCCCTTTAACTATTCCTCAGTGAGATGGGTAAGTAAATACTGATATGTTTGCAACGAGAAGGTAAGCAGCCAAAATTACTCCAACATATAACAAAAGAATCACTGCTTTAGAATCGATCGATAGCAGCCACTGTAATTGTGGGAGTTGGCTACAAACACATTTTGTTAGCCAAATTCTCGCCCTATATTCTACTGCTGCTAAACCTCATAAATTTTAGAATTTAGAGAAACTACAATTGTCGGAGAATCTGACTATAGCCCCACTGCAGCGCTTTCCATGCAGTAAAAAGGCAAAGTATTAAAGATATTGAGCAGGAAAATCTAAAGACATTGAGCAAGAGCAAAGTTCTGACATCAATAAAGGGTCATAACTGTGTTACAAATAAGCATTAAATAACTGGTAACAATCCCAACCTAGATATTGTCAATACGAATGCATATAGAAAATTTGGTGAAATTCTATCCATTTGTTCTCCAGATATTGAGTGGAAACAAATTTTTGACATAAATCAAGGGCCATAACTCTGTTACAAATAAACAAATAATGACAGCTAACAATCCCAACCCAGATCTTGTCAATATCAATGCATTAATAAAATTTGGTTAAATTCTGTCAATTCGTTCTCAAGATATTGAGTGAAACGAAAATTCTGACCCCAATTAAGGGTCATAACTCTGTTACAAATTTGCGAAAAATGACAGGTAACAATCCCAACCTAGATATTGTAAATATGAATCCATTCATACATGTAAGATTTAATGAAATTCTGTCTTTTCATTCTCAATATATTGAGCGGAATCGGAATTTTGGCGTAAATCAAGGGCCATAACTCTGGTGCAAATGTGCGAATAATAGTACTGTGTAACAATCCCAACCTAGATCTTGTCAATGTGAATGCAAATATAAAATTTGGTGAAAATTCTGTCTTTTTGTTCTGAAGATATTGAGCGAAAACGAAATTTTGGCGTAAATTAATGGCATAACTCTGGTGCAAAAGTGCGAAAAATGACAGGTAACAATCCCAAGCTAGATCTTGTCGATGTCAATGCATAAACTATATTTGGTGAAATTCTATTAGTATGTACTCAAGATATTGAGCAGAGTCGAACTTTTGAACGAAATTCTGCCATCAATCAAGGGCCTCAACTCTATGATAAATGCGTGAGAAATGATGTGTAACAATCTTTATCTAGATCTTATCAATATCAATGCATACACAAAATTTGGTAAACTTCTATCAATTTGTTCTCAAGATATAGGGTGGAAATGAAATTATAAGCGGACCATGATTGGCCCACCAGCGAAACGTCATTTAAATGGCGTTTCGCTGGCGTGCCGATGATAGCCTAACAGTGAATGCTGACTCGGTTGCTTTGTGATTTTTCAGGGGACCCGGGCCAGTATTGCTTAGGAACTATAAATTATGTTATTTTTCTGAGGGGGTCCAGCCCCCCTGCCCCACCCACTCTGGATTCGCCCATTGAATAAAGATTTACACAACCACTCCCTCAGAGAGGACAGCAGCTCCGACATGTATGTCATTATCTGTTAGTTGTACCATTGACTTTTCCTACGTCATCCAGTAAAATCTTTGTCACCCGAGCACCAGTCATCACACGGCCACCGTACCGTTCTATGATTGGAATGATTTGAAAAGGAATCTCACTAGGACCTCCACGTGGGTAATAAGCTCCTGACTTGAGGTGGTTCATAGCAACAGAATAGCCAACCATGCCAAGCTCACTGGGTGGAACACCTGTAAAATATTTCAGGAAGACATTATAACTATCAAGAAAAACTAACGCTCTATGATGGTTGCTTAGATAATATTGTCTTGCGTTGATTGTCAAATTATTATCTATGAATATTGTGATTCCTGGTCATATAATTTTGTAATAATCAGCTCATATATTACGACCTAATATTACTTAATGGTGTACAGCCACTGAAAATGTACAAAATTCGAAATTTGGGCAATTTTCACAGGTATCATATTGTGTACATTTGCTGTGCAAAAACGAAATCACACATACGTTTTAAGCAGTTACTTTCGCGTTGTTCAGCGTCTGATCTGGATCTGCACTGGTGTTTATGTCCAACAATAAGGACGCTAGGCTTATGTGGGTTTTGTGTTCTAGGAAGTCTGTATATTGGTTATTACAGAAATCGCCTTGTTTTACATGGGTTTTGTCTAGCTGTTATTCGTGTATGCCACCAACTACATATACAATTATAACTACATATAAGCACCTACCTAGATCACCAAATGCATATGAGACAACGCTTTTGAAGTGTTTGTCATCAGATATAGAATCCAAGAAGCGACTCAACGACATATTGCACAATTTTAAAAATCTCCTAAAGATCACGTGATATAGTTTAGTCACTGTCAATACTTTAATGAGTGTTAATGGAATTATCTTCGGTAATAGAAATCCTCTTGTAAACTGTCGATCACCTTCCTGAAAAGATATACAACGTGTATCAGATATTTTAGAAAACGAAGTGGCTATTCTCCCAGCAGTCGCCTGAATAAGTGCATAATCGCATGACAGTTTACGGGCTGTTCAGGGTGTTTTTAAACGTAGTTACAAGTATAAGTAATAGATGGTTTGTCCGCCTGTACGTGGAGATAATCCACGAGCTTTAACATACAGGTGGAGAACCAATTTTCCATGGTATAACTATCTTATACCGCCTAAAGTAGTGTAGGCATTGTACATTTTAAGATATTTCGTGATAAAGTTGGTAAAGGCTAATTTCTGATTCGACAGATCGCCTTTATTACATCAGGCAGCCAGTTTGACAATTTCTCAATCATTAGAGCAAACTTACCTGGCTGTTGAGTTTTAATACTATCTAAACTAGGGTATGGTGGCCAGGTTGCACCCAGTTTGCGTCAGCTGTTATGTAAATTATATGTGCATAATTTCCAAAATATTTGCTATTAATGAACTCAGGGACAATAGAATGTACTTCTATATTTCTGAATACTGACTATGGCACACATGTTTTGGTTGTATATGTTCTGACTTTCAATTAATCCAATCTCAAGCTCAAAATCTCAACAGCTATGCGGTTTTCGTCTGAGAAAAATGGAGGTAGGGTTTTTGTGTGTGGTTTTTACGTGTTTTGTTTTTTACTAAAGAATCTCGTTATGGATATTTTGCTTGAAAATCAAAACTTTACAGATGTGTTGTGAATTTATCTCTCAAAATAACCACCCCATTACTTGACACACTAGCTGAATTTAAAATTCAAACTTTTTGTCCAAAATAAACTCCTTTGCAATAAAGACCGCAGTATCATGGGTTGGTCTGTGATTCTGAAATATTCTGGCCATTCTCTTTTTTGTATAAATGCCATCAAAAAATGATATTCCAAATGCAGTGCTACAAAAGTTGTAGTAAACAATGACGGAGATGATATCCAGCATAATGTACAAGTTGGTATGTGCGTACAACGAAGATTCAAATCAGTCTGTGTGTCAACACAATCTGATCAGAATCTTAGTTTTACGCCTGAAGAGCCTTGGCTACCCATAGAGCGCCCATTGAAGACTCTGATCAGACTGCGCGGATGCGCAGGCTGAACTGAGTCTTCGATGGGCGCAAATGCCAACTTGTACCCATTGCTGGACACCGGCTCAAATCTCATTCTTACAGCAATGGTGTCGATGAGTTTGGTGATGGCTTCTTTCTGTCTTGGAAACTGTTTTTCCAGGTTTAATGCGAATTGTTCTTTACTGCCCGCCATCATACAGTATTTGTTAATCTTATCTGCTGTTCCCAATACAATCTGAAATTGAGTTATAGAAAATATATCAGTAAATAACATCCATAATAGACATTCTATGAGCCCAGTTCATGATATGTTGGTCTTTAGCAAATATATGATCTGCGAAGGCTAAGGCGAGCCTGAGCATCCGCACAGTCTCACAAAAGCCTTCACTGTTCGCACACACAAATTAAAGAAGGGGCGCATATGAGGGATCCTGCAAAATCTAGGCATCAGACCCCACTTGATAGCTTCGTATAGGTATGCATGTTTAAAGAAAGACCATGCATATGTGGTATGCAGCAATATCCCATGGTCTGCGTTCGTCTTGTGTTAGGTTGGGTCTACCATGCATTCTTGTATGCGTCAACAAAATTCTTGTAACGAATTGAAAGCACACCTAATGCTTTTTAAAATACAAGTGAGTATGGTCAGTAAACGCCTCAGGTACAGCTTACAGCTATGGAATTGCCTGTTTTATATTTTAAGGGGTTACATAAATTTCTCAAATTATGATGCATTTCTGTGACTAAGATTGTTTTTTAACCTTTGCAAACAGTGCAGACCCTGATGAAATGCCGCACAGTGCGGCATTTCACCTATTTCTCACTATTTCCAATTTTAAAGTGTCTGTTTACATAACTGGAACGAAGAATGCAAATGGTTATGGATGAATTAACTCTTTGCCCGCCAGCGGCGACTTTTGTCGCCTGCTGATAATATGTGCAAACAGTTTGGACCCAGATCTAAACTTTTTGATACTCTGATGGTATTTCAGAAATAATTTTTCAAGAGTGTCAATTCTGAAAAAAGTCAACAGACGACAGAAAAATCATGAAATTTTAATCATCATGTAAAGAGTTGACGGTGAGAGATTCCTCGGGCTGACCCCATGCATATTAATAAGTAATATATATCCATAAGAATAATGTACCTGGTCATATTCCGTTTCTATTGGGGCCCACTGCACCTGCCCCTCTGAGATCTGGTCGAAGAGAACCCGCATCATTTCACCATCGCCCATCTTGCCAACATAATGAATACCTGGAAAATTAAATATCCTCGTTAAAGATTCAATCACATGTTTTAAAGGTTTAAAGGTGAAAAACTGCGTCACATGAAATATGCGCAAATTCGCGCAAACTTCATATTTATACTGATCTCGCAAATCTAACAGCAAAATAGAGCATACCTTTAGAACTTGTTTAAAAGAAGCGACAGAGGAAAAAGGCTTAAAGCAAAATCTCGCGGATTTAATATCTCCACATATGGGCGGAAAAACGTTATTCTATGGATTATGTAATGTCTAGTGGCATAACGGACTATTTTGTTTGAATGTAAGTATTCTGTATGTGAGCCATGCACTATAAATGCTCAATATCTCCCAATAAAAATATTTATATCTTTCAAACATTACATCAAGGATCAGTACATTTATTTTGAAAAAGAAAATGGCATGAGGGGTGTTTTTATGGAAAAGTCCGTTTCGGTAGTGAACTCTTTGGAATTATTAATTTATCCTACCTGTATCAAATTCATATCCCTTCTTTTTATAGGTATGGCAGCCACCGCCAGTCCTTTTAATTTGTTCGAGAACGAGAACTCTTTTCCCAGCCCTCCCCAGCATAACAGCCGTGGCCAAGCTACTGATACCACTACCAATGATAACAGCATCTAGGTCCTCTGGTACCGCCTCGGGTTTAAATTCTGAAAAAAATATACTAAGCTGTTGACAAAAAGCAAACGTATTCGATACTCGAGTTGAGATATTGAGGTATCTGATCAGGGTCTTCACTATTTGCTATGAAAATTTGAATAAAATAGAAAATATTACCCAACAGCCTTAAATTAAGAAATGAACTCGTCCAATGGAGAAGGCTTAAATGGGTTAAGTTAAAGGTGATATGCAAATGGAAATAGACAATTATGAAAAATGTGCAACTGTAACTTTTCAGCTTTTTATGCACAGTGCCATCGAACACATCTGTCCTATTCTGAAATATGAATAGCCTCGGCCCGTAGCATTTGTGTTTTTATGCATAGTGCATTGAAAGTTTGGTTATACACTGTCGTATGTGTGATATCGCGTAGACAGAAAAGGGTAAAATATGTAGCCATTCATATGTAGCCAGCAATATATATCCGGTTCGCTACCAGCGGCCAGACAAAGAAGCTCAAAAAGTGGAAACAAACCTTAGACACGACAGGTTTTCCTGTCTGTTTATCTTTTAAACTTGAATTATTTATGAGGGTGAAATTAGCAGTAGCGCAGTTGCACGGTAAGATAAAATTGTGAAGTTAGCTGTACACAATTTTATCTTACTGCGTAAGTAAACTTACACATATTTTCCTACTTAAACGACATGAGGCCAATATTTTTCTCCAGTGATAAATGTTAATCAATTCTTCCTTTTATTGATGTAGTCATTCTCTGGATTAATATAAATGGAAAGAACATAGCTATTAAAGCAGTTGACAGGTTACACTAAGGTCAATGGCAGTCCGGCTGCCACCAAAGGGGGAGTTCAACCCTATATGGAATTTACATAGGGTTCTGCCCACACACAGAATTTTATAAATTTTTGTAGAAAGATTGTCTATTACATGTGTGTTCTATTTGTATGATATTTACCCTTTCATCTATTTCAGTTGTTAAATTTAAACAATTTTAGATTTTAAAATGAATAAAATGGACACCCTAATTAAAAGTGGCCCTAGGCAACAAGATTTTTAATTGTTCAACCTAATTTATTCTCAACATGATGCATAGTAATTTGTAACTATGTATGTACCATACATATATTTCAATGCATAAAATAAACAAGTCCGCATCAGATTTTGTTTGAAGATACCTCTAAATTTAACATTTTGAAAATATTTTCAACAAATTAAATTGTCATTTTTTCCCAGTTGCTGTTCTTGTCAACCTATGCAATGTATATCAAATTTGTCCACACATGTGTTTGTTATAACAATAAAAATCTTAAGAAAAAATAAAACAGGTAAAATGGAGTTTCTGAATTTCAATCTTAATGGTCAAAATTTTGCAGAATGTAAAAATCAAGATTTTATATAAACTTCCAACAGTATGCTCAATTTTCATAGAGTTCTGTTGTGCACAGGCATAGATCTTGATGATATTATGCAAATTGACTGTTTGGCTTATAAACAATTTGTTTTCTATCGCTTTTCATTGGTTGGTTACAACATTAGGTATTGTGTAGTATGTGGTTATAGGGGTACTCCCCCCCCAACTCAGCCCAATTTACATCTATCAGAAATCAGAACTTCTAAAATTGATAATTATTGGAATAATCTGTGAGTTCTAGCTTATGTGTGCGGTACAAACATTACCATATCTATCACATAAAATGGTTAAAATAATGTTTCTTTTGGAATATTTACTCAAATTCAGCTGTACAAATTATTTCAACAATGTTTGGGTTTTAATTGTGGTGTAATGCAGTTCTTGTCAACCATTCCCATCTATTTGACTATAATAATATTTGACTATATGTGTAAGGATGAAATTCACAAGATTTGAAGCCCGGAAATATATTTTATTTGAATAATGAGTCAGACTTTTAATGAATTAAAATTATTGAATTCATTATAAATATTTATGCCCAGTTTTACAGAATGTCAGCATTATGATTTTGATGTCATTTGAGAATCAAATTTGTGATTCTATAACCACGATGGAAATAACAGCTCAAAGACTGTTTCACCTCGTCTAATGCCAGATGTTCAGTATGTATACATTCAAAAATTCGCTAAGTGTTTCTTAATATTTGAAAATCCATTTATAATCTTAAAAAGTATCATTTTTATTTGCATCAACTCCATTTCTATTTATTAGAGCAGTTTTAAAGCTTTTGTTGGAATATTAATGATTTTAAATAGAGTTTATGATAAGTATTTTTGGATACTCTTTTGAAATGTTTTGGTGGATAGAACTTAATGCAGGAGAAATAACCACAATCAATGCCAATTAAGATAAAATACAATTCAAAAAGGATTCTGTAAACCGTTCATTAAAATGTAGACGATGAGTGACTAAGGGACTGCAAAATAAGGATACTGTTTAAATAATGTGGGAAACGGATCATTCCATAATAGAAATAAACTAAGTCTACAAAGTTTTAAAACTTAACACTCAGTTTCACTCAGTCTGTGCATGACACTAAATTGAAAGTTCTGCAGCTCTCATGCCTCCTGGAACTGGCTTAAATGGTCTTCTTCTTTCTGCTGAAACTAAATATTCCAGAAGGACCAGAATATGAAAATATTACACTCTATCATCTAATGTATGGGGGAAGTTTTACCCAATACAAAGAAAGCTGGTGTAAAATCCAAGTTCGCTGAAAAAAAGAACCTACCAAAATAGTGAGAACGCACACAATTTCTTAAACACTTGACCTGGTTTCACTTAGTTTATGAGAGTTAATGAGAAGTATGCACATAGACCTGAACCACTTTACCCTCAATATTTGATTCAGAGAAAAATATTAGATAGAGGAAATTCAAAGTGCAACAGGAACATAGAATGTAGATATGTAGATGGAGACGTTGAATTATCTAGCATAAATCTTAATCTGTTTGAATTTTATCAATGGCTAAAAGACATTAAGAGCACCTGTTGGCTTCAGTCCAAAATTAATTTGGAAACCAGTGGAAGATCAATTCACAAATGATACTTGCTGGACATCCACCCGTACAACTAAGTTCTAGACCAAGTCCTACTTATCAAGTGTTTCTTACAAAAATACCAGTTTTATGCTATTGAATTAGCTAAATCTTCTGACACCAAAAATATCTTGGACCTTATTTGGATGAAGATACTAAACAGTAATAGTCAATGCGTTTTTAGAGTAATACTGGTGGGAAAACTTCGGTTTGAAAGACCTAACTGGAATATTTAATTTGAAATTACTTATGAATCAAAGCTGACTCAACTCATTTCGTGCAAATTATAACACTGTTACTGGTGTCCAAATTTTATGAAAATTTACATGCATAAAGAGGGTGTATCTGACCTACTTTTCTGAAAATATTATGGGTTGTTGGTTGGTTGGTTTTGTTGCTTTACGTCCCAAGTCAACAGCTATGGTCATTGCGGGACGGTCAGTTCACCTAACCACACTTTTTCCTGGGCAGGCTTGAACAAGCGGTTAACCAGTAATTCGTGCACATACTTTCGCTTGTAACTGACAACAACCCTTCTTGAATGAATCAGCGGAAGGGAGGAGAATGACCATAGAAATCATTTCATGATCAATCTCCACGAAAGTATGGGACCGGACCGGGATCGAACTCGCGACCCCTGGATCTATGGGTTGACAAAAACTTGAACATGGTAAATATTAGGACAGAATCCCCTATAGACACTAAATTAAGTGTTCAATATGGGGGTGATTCAAATTTTAATTGGTCAGAAAAATATATATAGATGTATTCATACACGTAAATGGTAGTAAGGTATACCTTGGGGAGTCTTCTTTCATATTCCATTAAAAGAATGTAGCAGTCAATAATGTTAATTATTTGAGACTGATATTTAATAGGTCATATATTAGTGCAAAAAGGGTGTACATCAAGGTGCCCCACTGTGGCCTAACAACCTTTGAAGAATAAAATAATATCATTTTTGTAGTTGTTATAACGTAGGTATTCAACATACAAAATATTATAGAAATCTATGCGTGGGCAGATTTGGAACTCCCCTTTTAAGTTAATTTACACTTATTTTACAGTGTTAGGCAAACACAAAAGACCAAGGGTCTACTTTGTTTGGTTCGATAAATTAAGCCTTCAAAGGTTACGGACGGCCGGCCCTATATATAAACTTTGTGCAAATCACACATCAAATTCAGGTTTTGACCGAACCTTTATGCCGTGCTCTGGCTATTCTTTATGCGCTGCCTAACAACGAGCGGGGTACCAAATATCGTGGGTCAACCTACAGCGCAAGGCAAAACTGTCCGTGAATCTGTAGGGCTACCTATAGCGCAAGGCAAACTCGTTTGCGAATTTGATCTGTTAGCATAACCGTCATGCGTTCCATTGAAACACCCAAAAACACCCCAAACTCCACCAAGCCAATCCCGTACATATACTGCGCGAATAAAAAAATAGAACACTCACGTCTTCTTCGTAGGGGTGGGGAGGCACGTGCCCCCAGGCCCCCCTGGGTCCGGCACTGGCATTGTGCAAGAATACATACAGTGATAGGGCTAAACGATCGCCAGCGTTTTTGAAAAGCTAATACTTGTTGTATTAAACCATCCTATACAAGGGGTTAAAAATAAGGACACAGCGTTCGATTAACTCATAAAGCGCAACCTATAATATGCAGCAGACGACAATTTCAAATTTCACTACTTTTTGAAAAATATCAAATACGGCATGATATTTCATGAGAATCGTCTACCAGATGAAAATATCATACCTTTTTTTTTCGAAAATGAAGAAAGATGTTGCAAAATTTGTCGTCTGCTGTAGTTGTGATTGGCACTTTAAGGGTTCAGTTAGTATAGTGAGTCACTTACTTGGTTTCAAGATAGTATTTCTGACCTTCTTATCAGTCTCTATACTCTCGGGCGGCGGTCTAACATAGCTTGGTGAGAATGGGTTCGGACCAGGCTTTGGGCCCACCAGAAATGGCTTCAACGCATAAATTACAGAAACGAACACGATTAACACTGTCAAAATAACAGGATGTTCTAAAATGAAACTAAAAATAGTCCAGATCATTGTTATTATAATATCCTCATATGGTCATGTTACACTGTTTAATCAGTACATTAGATTAAGAAAATGTACATTGAGGGAAAATGTACCTCTCAAAACTATGCATATAAACTGTGAGAAATAGGCGTAAGTTAACCCCTTTTTGGCGTAAACTTACACTTACTTTCCATTTCAAACATGTTTAGCCAGCATTTGCTCAGTGATAAATCTTAAACATTTCTACCATTTCTACCTGTTATTGATGTAGCTATTCAAGCAGCTAATGTTACACCAAGATCAGTGGCAGTTTAGCTGCCACCAAATTAGGCGCAACTGTGTTCTTAATGTTGCAGCGTATCGAACTCTTATCATAACTTTGACCTCTCCGTGTGCAGTAGTGCTGCAGCAATGTGGCAAAAAGGAGCCTAATTTTAGAGGTACCCATACCAGCAGGGTAACAAGTAGTACTATATACCAAATTAAAGCTAAGAGTCTGCTCATTTCAAAACTGCATGATGCCACTTACAGAATTTTGTGCGAAATTTTTTACGGCCCTTCAAAAGTATACACCCTAAATTGTTAGTTTTTATTTTCTGTGTGCTTCCCAAGCAGGTATTATCCTCATATATGCACATAAAAATATATTTCTTGTAAATTGTGGAGTGGACCATGAATAAATATAATTATAGATATTGAATGACAATATCCAGTCTGGTTTTCAACATTTTATAAGGTCATTGGGTACAAAAGTCACGAAAACCTATGACATTGACATATCATTAATCTGGATGCAACTGCATGTAATCCTGTTCAATTTTGTAAGGATTTTTACTGTTAGAAATTGTTAATATTTAATCTATACTATTTTATTATTTTTGTCACACTTGCTTGTAGCAAGGGTGTGGCTTTTTTAAACAGGGTGTTACACATGAGTACAAATTCGCGTCAGTCATCCGTCCGTCAACAATTTACATTAAGGTGAATTTCTCTGCAGCAATGATAACTGTTATTTAACATTGCATAGTAACTATGCTCTGCATATTCTTTGAGTATACAGTGGGGCCTGCTGACCTTGATCTACTTTTTACGCTCCAGTGACTTTGATATAAATTGACGTCCCTCCTTGAAAAAATTACATTAAAGTGAGTTCTCTGCAGCAGTGATAGTTTAGAGTGTCAAACCTTGTATACAGTGATTCATTTACAATTTTTGGCTTATGGGTCCTAGGACTCGCTGTTTCCCATATCAACGAGTCCAACTACAAACTTATGAGTCCAGAATACTTTTTTAATGACAAGTCTGCAATACTATTGCATCCTCGGACTCGCCGAAATAAAAATTTACATCCCAGAGACAAAATGATGCGTAAAAGATGCAGGATGCACAGGTAACAAAATCACTGCTGTATAGTAATTGTCCTCGCATTCTCTTTATTTAACCTTGCTTTGTGACATTGACCTACTTTTTATGTTCCAGTATTTTGACTGTGACAGACATATATATATGACTTTACTCGAGCAGGTGTGACACAGCGTTCCCTCAGAACTAATGTCATGAACGTTTTATCAATATCAAAACAGGATGAAGCTATATTGCTCAGCTGTGTCTGCCATACTCTTAAACGACTAGCATGCATGTGAGACACCTTTACTTGTTTAAGACAAAGTGGAATTTCTAAAGACCATGAAAATGAGTTATTCACCAATTACATTTACAGTCAAATGTAATAAAGGTGTAGTGTATTTATCCTTCCATCTGTGAGAGATGTTAAAACACATGCCATTCTCTTTTCCGAATCACTTGTGTTTTGCATGGATAGTGTACAAAAATGCGTTTTCATGGAGCTGCTACTTTGTGTTCATAGGTAGTGCACATACACTGAAGGACTTTAAAAACGCTAAAATCGAAATTCATAATATTTACTAACTTTTAAAGTCTCAACTTTATTGAGATTTGGCAGAAATGAACATCAAAATGTCAGCAAAACATGTTTTAAATTTTATGTCAAAATGATAAATAATGTTAGAGCAACAGTCTATCAAATAGCAATACCCTATGATTCCAAAACTGCAATTTGAAATTGTCTAGAAATTGGACACGATTTTAAGTTATTGTGATAAAATATTTTTATAAAAAATCAAAAACAAGTTACCCTTGGAGCCCAACTATTCGCCTGGCACTGACAGTACCCAGCCGGAACGGATATCGGCGATGTAAATATCGTCGATACACAATTGAGGTAACTTGGCTCTTAACGCCGGTCGTCATTCTTGGCTGACCAGACCTGCGTGGAACTTTAACTGTCCCAGTAGCCTGGTAACGATATCTGAGGCGCTGTATAGTTTACGGATGGCAATTATGATATCTTGCGACGCCAGAAACACGCACACCAGCTTTTAACATTCCAATTGCGCCAGATCATTCATGTTCAGACAAACGTGGCATGAATAATAAAGCTATAAAACTAAAGCTACTGTGTTTTTTAAACATGTATACTTACAAGCTACATGTGAAATGATAAAATATTTTGCTTCATTCATTCGTGGGGATGCCACGTGCAAAACATAGTAAACCAGCAATGCATAGCTGGTGGTAGCCAGTGTCTTTAAAAACACCGGTATTGGGTATAGTTAGAAGTAGAGTGTCATTATCATCCGTTTTTATCTGTTAAAGAAGGCAAAAAATGTTCTTGATGCAAAAAATAATAATTTTCGTTTTTTGCGTTTTTAAAGGCCTTCAGTGTAGTTGTTCATTGTGAAAACATGTATAATGTACAGTTATCGTCACAGATACTGTTCTCGCAATTGCATGTAAGGTCATTAAAAAGCTTTGGGGCAGCTGTTGAATGGTTCATCATCATAGGACGCATACAGACTTACAGTATGTGTGTCATTAGTGTATTCAACTATCTTTATCCATATTCATTTTGCTGGGTGGGCGGGTAGAATGAAGAATATGCAAATGGAAACTGTTATTTGTTGATAGGACTTTTGTTGCTGACTTTGCTAAGCTTTAATTTACCTCGTTTAGGGATGTAGGGTCTAGTTTTTCATATATTGCTCCAACAGGCTGAGTGCACGTAAATTTTTGGCAGTTTAATAAAGGCCCATGGCCAAGATATTTCAGTCCCTAAAATTTCAGTGCACATTGAACCATGCGTTTGAAAACGGATTTCTTACCAACCCCAAAGAAAGCACTGCCTATATCCCATCCAGCCAGACAGTATTTTATGATCAGTCTTGTGTGTTGTACTTATGTAAGACTGGTGATTAAGATGTTAACAGGGATATAACGTCTCATAGCAACATCATTTGCCAATTCGACATGTAAGAAAGATCTCATTTGTAGCTTCTTTTTTTATCTATGATGAGGAAGTTACAATAAGATAAAGAAAATCTGTACTGGGACATTTTGCAGCAACTTAGGCATGTATACAGCCTTGTGTTCGCTTTCTCTCATAGCTCTGAGATGTCCATATGCTCATCTTTGGTCTCTTTGATGGCTTTGTCCTCCAGTCCACCACTGAAGATTGTATGTTTCTATTCAACTGGCTTTTATCAGTGTCGGTGTAATTAGCTACAAGGTTGTCCTTAGTTTTGCCTCAGGATAATAATTTCCTCTATTCTTTGAGTACTTTCATGTCTGCTTGTAGACCATTGTGGTGGTGCCTCTTTTTTGGCATACTAGTGTATTCACACTATTCTCCCTATACATCTCAAATACAATGTGTATCCAGGTATCTGTGAAACGGAATAATAGATGCAACTGGCCTAAAGTATGTAGATACGGAACTGTTCAACTATGGCTACAGATGTTACTTTAGCCGTTTTAGACAATATTGGTAGCATCTGTATGAAAGCTGTTGCACCAAAGATAATGCATTCTGTTTTCTCAATAATGCTACTTTGCCTTCAGATATGCTTTTGAGTTAATGGATGAAATCTGGTCATTGATTCGAGCCATAGTTTTTGAAAATTTTAAGACTCCTTATGCATTCTCAAAAGACAAGATACCTCCCTGAAAGAGCAAGCTGCTTGCAAACACAGACGCATCACCTAATCATTCATGACTACACTGCTGTATCTTTGGCATGTCTGTCAGTGTCTTATTAATGGCCTTTTGTTTTGGTACATAGAACATCTCCTGAGGTTTGTCTTGTCCATCAAGCTTTATAAATCCTTCCTTCATGAATTATTTCCTCACTTCCTGTGTCTAAGGCACCAAGCAAGCCTGGATGATATAACGCATGGTGCAAAATCCGTTAGAAGTGAGGCGTGGCCTCTGTTGGGTCAAATGGGGATCAATGAATAGACTGTCAAACATCTAAATTATTTTTACAACAGAATCATATTAGTGTTTTTGTATTGGAATGATGTGAATGTCAACTCTGGTTTGGTTTACCTGTTCATGTACATGCACTTCAACATACATATTTGTTGAACATCATTGAGTACTTTGCGGTCACAGGCTTGGCTCAGGAACCACGTGACCTAGTCAATGAATTGCCTTTTAAGGTTAGTCCGGTGATTCCTCTAGATCCTATTAAAACTTTGTACTATGTTGCTTAGACCACACAGTTAATCCAGGCAATATAGAACTTGTCCTCTGACATTTTTATAGTACATTAGCCTTCATGGAAACCATTAATAACCTCTTCAGGAATGTACTGCATTTGAAGGATTTGATATGCTGCTTGTAAACATCAGAGGGAATAATTTCGCCTTTGCAAACTGATGCACATCTCAAAGACAAAACCTAGTTGGGGAGAGGAATAGTTTAAAAGTAAGCAATACCTTCTCCAGCGAGTAATTCCATAAGTAATAATGTTGGAGAAGTAGATATTCCCTTTTACCTGAACTCTGATAGCAGGTTAATCTGTACAACTTCACAAAAACGACCAGATAGTATTAGTTGATTACAGTTATATGTTCATTTCTGTGTCTTATTCATAGTCAGGATTCCTCTTAGAACTCATGCAAATGACACTGGACATCATCAGAGAAAGTTCTGTTGTTCTTGCAGCACCACTTTCAAGAACTGTATAGAAAATGTTAGTTTAAAAAGTAAGTGAGTACGACCAGGAACTGCTACAATCACCCAAACAGCACGGTAAGGAAGAGGCAAGGCATGATATCTGACTCATGACAAAGCTCGTAAAGCCTTGTCACACTCTTTTCCAGACATTTTTTTGTTTTACACTGTCAACAGCAGAGACATCAAAAAAGTAAGCGAGTATGACCAGGAAATACCACAATCACAAACTACAGACAAACTCAAATGACAGTCCTCCGAGTCTCGCCTTACCATGAAGGTATCCAATGCTAGCAAAACCTGTTATGAGAAGGTGCATTCCACCTTCACATAGAAAGATATATTTCATGTACATAGGTTTAGCCCAAGTGATTTCTAAAGCTTTCGTAAATAAACCCATATCAAAATATGCACACGTATAAATTTGAACAAGTACATTTATACACGTTTGCATTCCCTTCAGAGTTGTATTATAACTGCTATAAACTGTTACGGGACATTATAATTGGATTAATTGCTACATTAAATGCATTTATATTTACTTGATATTGCAAGGAAAAACTTCTTTTTATGATTTAAAAATTACATGTAGATCAAATGCAATCAACGTCACTACTTGTTAAAATCATTGGTTTTCGCGACTTTTGCACCCAATGACCTTTTAATTATAGTTGTCAATGTGCGTAAGAAGCATATCAAATGCAAACAAAATTAATATTAACTTTTGGATTATATACAACCTAATAACATGAATTTTATACAGTATGTATTCTTCTCGTCATAAAAAGAAATCATCATTCCTTTCTGAACTACGATGACGGTACCCATGTTTAAAGGGCCATAATTTTTTTCGCACAAAATTTTGAAAGTGGCATCATGCAGCTCTGAACTCAGCACAGTCTAAGCTTTAAAATGATGTATGATGCTACTTGTTACCCTTCCGGTATGGGTACATGTCACTTTTGGTGACCTCTGCTGCAGCACTACAGGTATAACCTCGGTAATTTCGAACCAAGAGATAAACCCACTTAAGCCGATGGAATTTCCCACTGTTATCATTTGGAACAGTCCATTTCCGTTCTAAGGGATGTTGGATGGTAGTTTTCATTTAAATTCAACGTTTGATAAAACATTCTGTAAGTAAACAGAGGAGACCCAGATCAGACGCAGCGTTCTGTGGCGTCTGGTCTGGGTCTCCACTGTTAGCCTATGTCCCATAAAAAGACGCTTGGCTTAAATGGGTTAAGACAATGCACATTAAGAGAAAATGTACCTCATAAAACTTTGCACCTTTCACTGTATGCGATTGGCTAGTTAATTGCTGTAAATGTTGCTATAAATTAACACTAACGTTATCACATGACGTCGCGTCTGGGAGTGAAATAACGCCATGAAATAAAATCGATAAACCAATAGTGGTTTACAGATTTATAAAGTTACTTAAAGCTGCATAGTCTGTAACTTTTGATCTTCTAATTTTAGAAAACATGCTTCTATTTTTCAAAATCACGGTAAAAGACTCAAATTCAGATAAACATTTTACCATTTTCACACATTTAAACATATTATCACTATCAAAACAACAGCATTTATGTTAAAAATCAACTGTCTAGAATTATTGGAGGGACGTAAATAATTACCAACAAGAGAAAAAACACCTGTTTTCATAAGATAATTCACTTTTCCATGCAGTTTTCAGATGTACTGAACATATTTATTGTGAAAACATAACCTTATCCTATTTCTACGAATGATTTAAAAAGAAAAATTTTCTTTTCGAAAAATGTTCATAGCTGCAGAATCAGCCTCTTAATGACGTCCACTATAACGTTGCGTAAAAGATGGCAAAGTCTGGACTTTTTTCACGCTAAAAAGCGATTTTTTTAGATTTTTTAATGTCATGTTTAATTTCATGTGATAAATAGAATCTTCAATCCGTGCTCTTGTTTCATTGAATTTATTAAATCCGTTGCGGAAAAGAGATAAAATGCTCGGCAAGCCTCGCATTTTATCTCTTTTCCGCAACTCGTTCAATAAATTCGGATCCTCTATTTCCTACTTATATAACTTGAGTCTATTTCTACCTGTTATTGATGTAGCTATTCGAGCAGCTACGTTAAACCAAGATCAGCGGCAGTTTAGCTGCCATCAAATTTGTGCTAAGGTATTCTTATTTTTTACAGCGTACCAAACTCTTATCTATTGGACGAGTCGATTTCCGTTTAATGGGATGTTGGGTGGTATTCTTCATTTTCATTTCTGTAAGCAAATAGTAGAGACCTTGATCAGACGCTGCGTTTTGTGGCGTCTGATCTTGGTCTGCAGTGTTTGCTATATCCAACAAGGACATTATACTTAAATCAGTTTGAATTTGGGTCAGTGGTTCAGGAGGAGATGTCGTTTAAAATATTTCTTATCTGGAGCTCTGGTGGCCCTCCTGTTCGGTGGAGCGAAACCATTTATGCAATTTTGAAAGAGGGCACCATAGGAAATTCATATGAAGTTATTTGAAATTTGGACCAGTGGTTCAGGATGATATGTCGTTTGACGAGCTGGCGGACGAATCACGACGGACAACAGACAAGGACCGATCACAATGGCTCACCTTGAGGTGAGCTAAAAAGATTTTTTTTTTCTATAAATCCTCAGAACATATGCTGAATATTAAAGCAAATGTACTCAAACGGCGAACAAAAACCTAAAATATGTGTCTTACTTTCCATTTGGATTGCCTACTTAAAGGGGTGGTAATAATAGTGCTTCAGCAAAGCAGAAAAAAGTGAGCTAGTTTTCGAGATGGTGGTCCCCACAGGGTAACAAGCAGTAACATACATCAAATTAAAGCTAAGAGTCTCCCAAATTAAAAAATGCATGATGCCACCTCGGTATGTCGGGGCGTAAACTTTTACGAGTCATTAAAAAAGGGCACCCTAACAAATAAATTACTTTACTAATAAAACATCATTTAAACCTGAGATCAAAAACATTGCTTAAGTTGGTATAATATGAACACAAAATGATACAGAAGGATGCTAGAAATACTTTGCATAATACATGGGATGCAAACAAGTCCAAATACACCGACGATGAAAGGTCATTAGGTACATTAGGCACAAAAACCCATGATTTTCTATTATTCTTTTTGACTAAAGTTCCTCCTTATGTATAAATGTATTGAAAACAAGTTTAAATATTATCAATGACATCTGGGAAGCAAACAGTGCATAATTTCACTACCATTGATTGTGGCAAAAAAATTGTATGGCCCACCAAAAAGGGTATCCATACAAGTAATAAATTTACTGATAAAAATTAAATTTAACCAATGATCAAAAGCAGTGCTGAAGTTGGCATAATCGGAACATTTAATGATACATGAGGATGCTGACAATATTATTAATCATGTGTAAGGTTCATATAGGTCCAAATACACCGATGGCAAAAGGTCATTAAGTACATTATTCAAGGAAACCCATTATTTTGTAGAATATTTTCTGGCAAATGATCTCTTTTGGTATACATATATTGAATACAAGTTAAAATGCTGACAACTGAGATCTGGTAAGCAAAATGTGCATGATGCCTCTTCCATATGTAGGGTAAAAAATGTTTACGGCCTTTCAAGGAAGGGTTTGGATAAAATTGAATAACTTAACTGATAAAAAACCCATTTAAACCAATGATCAAGACTATGGTTCAAGTTTGTATAATATGAACGCTAAATGACAAAAAATGTGCTAAAATATTTTCTGTATTATATGAGGTGCAAATAAATCCAAATACACTGATGGCGAAAGGTTATTAAGTACATTTTGTCACAAAAACTCATGATTTTGTAGACTTCTTTTAAGTTAGTTGATTTCTTTAAGTACATATGTATTAAAAACAAGATAAAATGTTATCAAAAGGCATTTGGAAAGCTCCTACTCAAAATAGAATCATCCCAAATGAATAGATGATACATTTGCAGTTCATTCATTTAGTAAAATCCGTATCAGATCTTATTAATGTAATACGTGGGAACAATTTTTGCCAAGGACATTGGCAGAAATGTTCCAACTTTTGCATAAAGTATATCAACGTATGCCAGGCAAGTATTAACCTATTTCTTTTTAATGATATCTCTTAACAAAAAAAAAGAGAAATAGTTTAATACTTTCCTGACACACGTTGATATACTTTATGCAAAAGTTGGAACATTTCTGCCAATGTCCTTGACAAAAAATCTTCCCACATATTACATTAATAAGATCTGAGGCTCCAGGGGGTCTGTGCTCCCATGCTCCCTGAAAATAATGCATTTATCTCCCCAAATCCCTGAATGAAAGTACCTCAGCTCCCTGAAAATGTTTTTCCTTTGCTCCCCAAATCCTTAAAATTAATTCAGCTTCTCCCCAAATCCCATTCTCCCTAAAATGTAAAGTTCTTTCCATATGATTAAATTCACATACTTAAAAACTATGAAGCTATACATGAGCACATGACTTAATATTCACTTAATATTTTACGTTATACATGTAAAGATAGGACTTAGCCACGGACGGGAACTCTATATAAATAGAGAGTCCTTGGCCACAGAATAAACGATATATAATTATTTCAATGGAATGCATGATGTATAGCTCAAAGTATGAGGCCATCCTTAAAATTCTGTTGCTGTACCTAGTAGAGTAGGTATGGAGGAATGCTCTCTAGACTTGATTTTTTTATTAGTGACAGCTTGACCATTTGGTTTTCTTGGTGGGGGAGGGGCAGCTGTTTTTTCCAATAGATAAAACTAGATTTTCTAAAATACAGTGAAAGCATTAATTTTGTAACCACAGAGAGTGTTTGTTTTTAATAATTGCTATCAGGCCCTATATGAAAGTTTACCTTCAGTTTTAACAAGCAAGAATATATCTGATCAACATTTATCAAAGTTTTAATAAAAAACAACAACATCTAATTACCTATATAGAGAATTGCATACCGGATGTGTAGGTAGCCCTGGTATGATGTTGATTATCACTTGTGCTAGGGGGGTTCGGGAAAATTTGATAAAAATGTTGCCGTCTGGTGCATTCTGAGTGTTCCAAAGTTAGTTATTATCAACCTTAAAATCAACATTTTTTTGGTAATAAATCAACAACCCAAATTTTGTGCCATATTTTTCCCTAAGATTAATCAGATGCGCACTTTGGCACAAAAATAAATACATGTACATTTTACAAGGGGGATCGAGGGGGGGGGGTTAATAGCCCTCATAAGCCAAAGAAATGTAAAAAATGGAGGTTTTACGTTTTTTTACTGGGAATATTACATACCGTAGGCAAAGATATATCCTGTAATGATGTGGATTCAGATTCATGCTAGGGGGTGCAGATTTTTTTATTAAACCGGTGCAATACGGCTCATTCTGAGTGTTCCCAAATATGTTCTTATCAACCTAAAAATCAAGAATTTTAAGTCGAATTTTCCGCGATAGTAAAAATAATTTGCCATATTAGTCGTCAATACAATCCAGATTAGCATGTTAGCAGGAAAGTAAATACATTTAGATACCCAGGGGGGTCTGGGGGTCTGCGGAAGAATTTTTTTTTGAAAAAATCAAACAAAATGAAGGCTTTTCTTTTAAGGTGAGATTTTTTTTACTCTTTAGCAGGGCTCCCTATATCCCCAAAACTATGAACTTGCTCCCAAAATCCCTGAAAATAATTACAAGTGCTCCCCAGCTCCCTGAAAATCAATAGCCATTCTCCCCAGATCCCCAAAACCCCTGGGGGCTTCAGATCTGATACGGATTTTACTAAATGAGTGAACCGTAAATGTATCATCTATTCATTTGGGGTGATTCTATTTTGAGTAGGAGCTTCCCAAATGGCATTTGATAACACGTAACTTGTTTTTAATACATATGTACTTAAAGAAATCAACTAACTTAAAAGAAGTCTACAAAATCATGAGTTTTTGTGACGAAATGTACTTAATAACCTTTCGCCATCAACGTATTTAAATTTATTTGCACCTCATATAATACAGAAAATATCTTAGCAGCCTATTTTGTCATTTTGCGTTCATATTAAACAAACTAGAACCATAGTTTTGATCATTGGTTAGATGGTTTTTTATCAGTTAACTTATCTAATTTTATGGGTACCCTTCCTTGAAAGGCCGTAAACATTTTTGACCCTACATATGGAAGAGGCATCATGTACAATTTGCTTACCAGATGTCAGTTGTCAACTTTTTAACTTGTATTCAATATATTTATACCAAAAGAGATCATTTGCCAGAAAATATTCTACAAAATCATGGGTTTTCGCGACTAAAGTACTTAATGACCTTTCGCCATCGATGTATTTGGACCTATATGAACCTTACACATGAATAATAATATTTTCAGCATCCTCATGTATCATTTAGTGTTCACATTATGCCAACTTCAGCACTGCTTTTGATCATTGGTTTAATTTGATTTTTATCAGTAAATTTGTTACTTGTATGGATACCCTTTTTGGTGGGCCATACAATTTTTCGCTCCAATAAATGGTAGTGAAATTATGCACTGTTTGCTTCCCAGATGTCATTGATAATATTTAAACTTGTTTTCAATACATTTATACATAAGGAGGAACTTTTGTCAAAAAGAATAATAGATAATCATGGGTTTTCGTGACTAATGTACCTAATGACCCTTCACCGCCAGTGTATTTGGACGTTTGCATCCCATGTATGATGCAAAGTATTTCCAGCATCCTTCTGTATCATTTTGTGTTCATATTATACCAATTTTAGCAAAGTTTTTGATCTCTGGTTTAAATTAAGTTTTATTAGTAAAGTTATTTAATTGTATGGGTGCCCTTTTTTATTGATTTTTATTGACTCGTAAAAGTTTACGCCCCGACATACCGAGGTGGCATCATGCATTTTTTGATTTGGGAGACTCTTAGCTTTAATTTGATATATGTTGCTGCTTGTTACCTTGTGGGGACCGGTATGTGTCACAATATGGTGGGTCTGCTGCAGCACTATAAAGTATCTCAGATTTAACTCTGTAGTAGTTATGGAATCCTAAATGCGGACAAATCTGTGTATTTACTGCTACGTAGTAGAAAAATAATCAAATTTGGCATTATTTACCTGCATTTCCGAAGTGATCCAATCTCAACATGTGCGGATCCAGAGGGGGACAGGGTGTCCGGACCCTCCCCCCCCTGAAAACTCCCAAAATACTAGCAATTCTGGTCAAGACCCCCTGAAAAATCACGAAGCTTCCGAACCAGAATTCAATGTTGGGTTATCATCAGCATGCCAGCGAAACGCCATTTAAATAGCGTTTCGCTGGCGGGCCGTTGATGGCCCGCTCATAGTGGTATCTGGCGGGCCGTTGATGGCCCGCTCATAGTGGTATCTGGAGCCTCTCATCCCTCGTCAACTAAAAAAATAAAATAAAAAATCGTACTTAAAGTTAGACCCCCTCTGACAAAACATTCTGGATCCGCGCCATCATACTCCCGTCTTATGCTAATCAGTTACATGCATTAGGGTCTAGTTTGGCCAACCTATAAGGCCAAAAACAAGTTGTGTTAGACCAATTTCTTAATATTTTATTGAAGCATATTCCAAGTTTAAAAGTCTGGTATTAAAAAAATGTGACTTGTTATATTGCTATGGCAATGGCTCCAAAGCAGGCTTTAAACTAAAATGTGATATTTTGGTACACATTTATGACTTTTGGGTTATTATGAATCACTAGGGCACACGATTATTTGAAGTTAAAACTATATAATCACGCATAGTGCTTATGTTGTTGTTTTTTGCCCAAGACCCACGAATGTTTAAGGCATGCGCTTATTAGACCGATATGCCTGGTAACGCGGCGATGGCCATATATTAATCTCTGTATATTCAAAGACTGTACACAAAATCAATCCGATTCTAACTTGACATTATGTACATTGAACTACGCGACCGTGTGCACTATAATCACTATGTATGTCCGTCCGTCCGTTACATGTAGCAGTCAGCTACATGTAGCAGTCACTCTTGAACCCCATCGTATAGTTTGATTACATTGTTGTATACGTATTCGTTCAAAATTGTCTTATCACTGGCAAGCATAGCATCCTCTTTTGATAATGAAGACTTTGCCGAGCATTAGAGAGAGCATATTGATATCAAATTTTGTATACTTATTTATTTTTACATTATCCAGATACTGTAATGCAAAATGCTCATAACTCACTGAAATTTAATTTTTTTTGGCCAATTTATTCACAAATTTTATCAATATTTAAAATTATCTATATAAAGTATCCGTATAGTGGTCAATGCGACCATTTCCAAAGGCGTAGTCATGAAAAAGGAGGAGAAAACTAAAAGTAGGTCATAGATCATATATTACAATTATAAACGAATTGAGTGATTCACTCGCTGCGCTCGTTCCCACTTAATTGCTTTATAATTGTAATATAAGATCTATAACCTATACATATTTGTTCTGCTTAAGGCATTAAAATCATTTTTATTGTATATTCAAAAAGATATTGTAATACACAAACAAATGTAGGGTTTTCTATTTATACTTTAAGTTTGGTCCTGGTAGAATATATATCTAAGGGATTTAGATTGATTTTATGACAAACTGTTTGCAAGCTGCGGCCATTGCAACCCAAACACCAACAGTTGAATAAACATAAATGGGGTTAAATTACCAAAATACATACATATTGTCAGCATTCTTTTTACAAAATCTCTGACCATGCCAGAGACATTTCTATGGGAATTGCTGCTTGAATATAAAGGATTGTAGTCTCCAAACTTATCCCACCCATTACTCATGCGAATTAAGTTTATTGAAGGAAGTTAAAAGAGCCTATTATTTCTCAACCAAAACATATGTTATGGGTACTCAAAAGAACCGTCTAAATGTGACGGTTCTTTTGAGCACCAAAAATATATGCTAAACGTTATGGGTAAATATTTACAATTTACACTGAAAAGTGTTGTTTATCTAAACCTATGAAAAACGGGGGGGTTTTTTTATATTATTTTCATCTTTTTACCCTTTGTATTCTGGAAACCCCTAAACGAGTACTTTTGCAAACAGTGAAGATCCAGATGAAATGCAGCATAATATTGCATAAATTTTCATCATGGTCTACTTTGTCTGTGAAGGTGAAAATGATCTTCAGACAAAATAATACAATATAATACAATACAATATTTTTTGGGAATTATTACCTGATACCGCTAGATATGTTTTACCGGTCTTGGTGGTTCCAATATGGACAGACTTCAACAACAAGATACTATAGCGACGATGATATCATTTAATGATGGTATACATGAATAATCGGAATCTGAAATAATATCATATATTAAGTAAAACGTCTACAACGTCAAGTCTACAACTTCGCTGCTCAATGGCTATATAGCAAGTGCCGACAATGAATAGATATAGAACAACCAACATGTTCAATGTTGCGTGTATATATGCTCACTGTATGAAATGGAGTAAAACATAGAAAATGACATAGAATACTATTTGAATAGATATGAGTACAGGTATGTTAAAATTTGTCAAACGAATACCTCTTCCAATTCCATTACAAAATATCAAAATATTACTTAGCTTGTCCTAAATCTCATTCATTAATGCTAAAACACTTAAATTTGAATACCTAAAATAATTTATTATATAGAATATATTAAGTAATACGTCTACAACGTCAAAATGCTATATGGCAAGTGCACTGAGGCATGCGTGTGCTCATGCATATAAGTAAAGTGACAAAGATGTAACGATATATGCAGTTAGTATTTATGTAGTAACATGTTGCTTAAGGTAAGTGAATGGAAACCACCAGGACAAATTAAGATGAGTAGATCACGTGAAGAAATAATAACATTCCTTTCCTTGACCTTACTAAGGCACAATCCAACCTATTACATGCTTCCTCGCTAAGCAAAATTGCGTCCAAACATTTACTCAACGAAGTAGTATATTGAAAGATCATATGCTAGCTACCATATTTACAAGATGAAATCACAATATATAAATGACTAGTACCTGAAAAACATTAATCTAACAATGCTAACCATGAAAAATAGACTGCTATAGTCTTTTATGTTCACTGGTCATAGTATAATGGTTTAGCAAGTGATGATGATGATGATGATGATGATGATGATGATGATGACGATGATGATTTACTAAACAATACATTGCTTGATTGTGTTATGACCTTCTCAGATTTACTTAAATGACCAGCCAATGTCATATTCATAGATAAAATGAATGGATTTTCACTCATCCAAAAGTAGCACTTAATCAGCATCTCCAAAGTTCAGAGACAGAGACAGAGGCAGAGACAGGACCCTGGCTCTAATTAAACAAAGATTTTTCAGGCCTGGAATGACCCAGAATACAACACTGTACCAGGTGTATAAGAAGAAAGAGAAGTCCATCAAAGCAGCTGAACTGGTCAACATCACCTCTACAACACCATTGGGACTTGTTTGCTTTGATTATTTATCCTTTGAACGCTAAAAGGGTGGATATTAAAACATTTTGGTATTAAAGGATCCTCTTTAGCTGATATGTTCAAGCCATACCTACAAGAAACCAGACAGTATGGACCACACCAAGAGTCTTATATGAGCACTTCTTCATTAATTATGGTTTTCCAGCCAAGGTCCACAGTGATAGTGGGCCAACTTTGAAAGTAATATCATAAAACAACTATGCAAAATAGCAACCATCAGAAGACAAGAGCAATATCTTATCATCCAAGGGGTAATGGTATGGTGGAAAGATTTAATAAGACTCTTTTTAGTATGCTTTGCACAATGACAGACATACAGAAACTAATTTAGAAGGAACATGTCTCTATCTTGACTCAAGCATATAATGCCTCTTTGCATGAAAGTACAGGATAGTCTCTGATCTACCTTATGTTCAGTAGACAAATTCGTTTGGCAATATATGCTTTTCTTGGACAAGACACTAAAGAACCACCAGAATTATGCAGAACAAATGAAAGAAAAAATGGCTATGGCATACAAAGAAGCAGAAAAAGAGGCTGCCAAAAAGGGTCAGAAATACAAAAAGTACTACCATAAAATGTTTTGAGCCAGGGGGTGGACTCTTGGTGAGTATTGGTATTCAAGATAAGCACACACTTGCAGATCTATGGGAAGCAGAGCCATATATTATCAAGTCACAACCTATACCTGATATGCCTATGTTTAGAGTTGAGAAAGAAAACTCAATAGGTACGTTCAAACTCCTGCACAGAAGAATGCTTCTGCTTTTCCATGGGCTCTCAAGTCCATTCTCTGAACCTTCTGCGCCAAGAAGAACAACAATACCTGCACCAAAGGACTCGGTAGAAGAGAATATTGATACTTGTTCCTCATTATCTGATACCGAGTCATCTGGTTCAAAAGCATCAACCTCACCCGCCATCCCTAGATATGTAATCTAAACAGAAAAGAGAACAGTCAGCCAGAAAAATTAATAGAGGAGCATAAGAAAGCCAGAACCAACCACGCTGATAACCCCAAGGAGTTAGTCGTCCACCAAATCGGATGAGAGCCAGGGACTGGGATCTGCGGTGTAAACCACACACATTTAAGGTAGCTCCAAAAGATGCTGTTTACCTGTACGATGCAGAAAGTATTTGTTCTGTGATATGGATCTCAAATTGAGTACATTATATTCACCCAGAAGTTTATTACCAAGATTTTGGGCGACATGAGTCTTAGCACTAATTTAAATTTATTGCATATGGTAATCAGATTTGGTTGTGTGTTGTACTTATTGAACATGTCTGGTAGGGATACAGCCCAATCACCTGGATGCCAGGAGGGGTAGCTCTTATGGTCTTATCTTTCTGCTATATCAATGAATTTTAGTGCTATTTCAATACCTTGCTGGTAGACTTTTGTGGTGATGTGGAATGCCTTTGATAGACAGTTATAACGTGTCCCTTTAATTACATTAATTATAGACATGTTTAATATTTCTATTATCTTTTTAGTTGATTATAGGAGATTCAATGACGAATCCATTTCAGCAGGGGGAAAGTTGATACACATAGAATGATTGAGACCAATGCAAGGGCAACTAATCGAATGGCTCAAGAATCATGCTAGCATCAAAGAGAACTTGAATAACCCAATCACAGTTTGCCATGATCAGGTCTTGCACACCCAGTCAGAGAATTTGAGGGAACAAATGTCAAAGGAACTGGTATACCATGAACAATACCCTGAGATCCAATCTGACTACAAATCTGATGTCATAGCATTAGTGGATGCATTTGAACAGCTGCAGAGGGCTACTGGACTTAGATCTGGACCAGTCAATCTTCAATGTGAGAAAAAAGAGAGAATAGATTTTAGTTATACACAGCATTTCTCAGCAGTCAGCTATCTAGGTCAAATTTGAGAGTTCATGGGAGGAATCACCAGTTTTCTCTAAAATTAAAAATTAAAGTATGCTCACTTTTAATAAGCAAGCAGCCGACCTGACTGTCAAAATTACTGGCCTCAATTGAATGAGTACAGTTATATACAAAAACAAAAACATCTCTGTGTACACGTACAGGCATGTGTCTATGAATGCAAGGTCACAATTTACATAATCTGGGTGAAACATGTGATATAAAGCGACGACCAATTAATGCACATGTCACTGTACCCTCGGAGTTAGATTTGAGGTTTGCAAATATAGTTCTCTCTCTCCATCCCTCTCCCGCTCTCCCTCTCTTTCTCCCTCTCTCTCCCTCTCTCTTCCTCTCTCTCTCTCTATCCCTCTCTCCCCTCTCTCTCTCTCTCTCTCTCTCTCTCTCTCTCTCTCTCTCTCTCTAAGTGAGTATGATCAGGAAATGCCACAACACTGGAGACCAGCCCACGGCACCATTAGGAAGAGCCACATAACATTAACAGTAACAAGAGACCAAGAAGACAATAAAGGCAAAGTAACCAGCTCTCTCTTCCTCATCAAGATGATTACAAAACTAGAAAGGACACAAAGTAAGGCATACCCAATCAAACAATCATGACAGAAACCCCCACAAAAATGGGAGTTACATAAAACAATAAATCAACAACAACAGAACCACCACAATAGTACGGACAGCAGTCTAAGCAACCGGGAGGCATAAATGTATCTTACTGGCACAAAATCTTCGCCCTAGATTCTGTTGTTCAGACACAATTAGAACGCGCAGTCGATGGGGCGCTATCGCAAATCCCCACGCTAAAATTTTGAGGCCCCCCAGCACCCACAAGTCCCACCCCTGTGGCATGACTCAGGTGACATAATGAAAATTCCGTTTGATATGTTTCATATGTTTTTTGGGGGGGGGAAACACACACAAGTTTGGCATAAAAAACTTTAAAATTGACTTTAAAATTGAAATTTTATAATATTGGACCTTTTGACGCCACCCCAAGGTCTCCAGTTTGATCCTAGGTCAAAAATTTTACTTGCATTCTGTTCTACTCATCACGTAAATTTGATATGCGGTGTGACAATGTTCGAAAAAAAATAATAAAAAATACCCCCAAGCACCCCAAGCATCCCTCTCCAAGTACCATCCCTTGGGCATGCCCCAGGCGACAGACAAAAATCCATTTCGATATGTTTTATATCTATTTTTGTGAGAACATACACAAAGTTGGTATAAAATTATTGAAATTGAAATGTTATTGAAATTTAATGATATTGACCTTTTGACCCCTCCCCGGAGCTCCAGGGGGCGAAGCCAAAAATGTGTTGTTGCACGCCCCATTCATATGAATAAATCACTCACCATAATTTGGTTGGATTTAGTCTTATGTTTCAGGAGGAGATAGCAGTATGGACTGACAGATGGACGGAAGGAGGCGATAACAATATCCCCTACGCTTTTTTTTTTAAAAAAAAAGAGGCAGGGATAAAAAATTTTAGCTCGTATCGAGGCTCCCTTACTAGTGCAATGTATCATCACAGAGCAACAATCTAATCAAATTAATGCACTTTGATGAAACAAAGAAAAGAGCTCATGACTCACAGATATTGAAAACCTACCGTTGGGCTATGGCGGGGCTATCAAAAGACAAGCATTAGGCACCACCAACGGATATAAGTTTTACATTTGGGCCGTCATTGAGTCTGAAGCCTGGCCCACTGTCGTGCAGATTGTCACGTGAAATCCATGTTATATCCCACTCTTTCATTACGTTAAATTATCGTTTTAAATTGATGAGTAAAACTAGGCTTTCCAACAATTCTTTTAAATTTATAAACAAAATAAACATAAAATATACGTGTAGGTTCTGATTTGCCTTGTTGCAGAAGAGATTTTTAACCAAAGCAACTCTGACGTTCTGTGATAAAATTTAGATCGATAACCTTGCTTTAGTTACTTCGACGTCAGAAATGTGTTTCTGTTGTTGAAATCATCAACATTTGAACATACTCTCGCAAAACTTGGTTGAGAAGGAAAACATACCATCTTCAAAATGGCAATGAAAAGGACCAAACAATTAGAGAGGGAAAGCCCATTTGTCTTAATAGGTTTTAAGTTTATTTAAATTACAGATGCTGTAAACATGGAAGTGCTTAAAGGTCAAGACGAAGAAAGGCCTAGATTAAAGTTTAAGACAAAAACTTACAAAGGAATTATTTTGTTGGAGAATGAAATTGAAGAGATTGAAAATATGGAGATACATGACGATGATATCTGGGTTTGTAGTTATCCAAGATCTGGTAAGCCGAATGCATCTTTAATGTCTTGTAAGTAAGAAAGAGGGCAAAGATCAGGAATCGATACAATCAAGCACCACACCTGATCCAGGGTACCAGTAGGAAAGTGACAACGTCATAATTAGACATCACAAACGAGAGCCAAGAGGTCAGCCCTTTCCCAGCAAGTGACCACAAGGCGTCAACAAACAGACGTGCATGAGAGCACAACAAAACAAGACAGAAATAACATAAATGATCCACAAAAGAAGCACCGCCTTGGAACGGGCATAAAAAAATTATTGGAGGGCTTAAACTGGTTTAAGTTGCTTTTGTACATTGTATAAGATAAACAGTGTTAAAGTTATACAACCTAATTATATCCCTTCTCATACAATCAAGTACCACACCTGACTCGAAACACCATATGGGAAAGTGACAAAAACACAATAAAACACAATAAAACATCACACATAAGAGAGCCAAAATGTCAGATCTTTCCTAGCAGATGATCCAAAGGCTGCAAGGAATAGAAAGGCAGCATAGTAACATAACATATTTAAACGATCACCAAAAGAAGCACTAAAGAAGCATCGCCTTGAACAGGACAGTTCTAGAGCGCTAAGAATGGGATAACCAAATAAATATTGAGACCTGTCAAACTTGGTAGATCTGGAATAACATGCATGAAGATTCAATCAGAGACCGTCTTTCTAGCCGAAATAGCGATTTGCTCTACAACAACAATATGCACTATATTCATAATTGACTACTGGCTAATATTCGATAAATGATTAGACATGTCCTTCTATAGAAAAAACACTTATTATCAGATGATTCTTAAATATAATCAAGCGTTATAAAAAAGTGAGATACAACATGGGTATAAGGCGACAGTCTGCACTCTATGGTTTTCTCTTTATATTAACTAAAAGATTAGAAATAGAATCTAACAATAATAAGACAGTTAAAATGTACAAATAATGTTGCGTTTTAAATGTTTAAAGGAACAACTTTAGTTCAAGAAAGTGTTTATCTTAATACAATTAGCGATCGTAATTCTAGAATTTACACTGAACCAGACTCACTTACATTTAGTCGTTGGCAATATATTTGTTTGTTTTGTTTTTTGTGTTTGTTTGATTCTTTTGTAATCATTTTTGGGTGCTGTGGGGATAAGGGACACGTCTATTGTTTTCTTATGGGGGCTTGGTGCTGTATTTGCTGTTTGTGTAGTTTTATAAGTTTGGAGCTATATCTTATACCTACAGGCACGACTTTGATTCAAGAAATGGTATACTTAATTACTACTGGCGATTGGAAGAGAGCGAGCGAGGTTCAGCTAGACGAGCGCTTTCCTTTTATTGACGTTTTGGATGAACGCTATCCATTTTATGGTGGAATCAAGATGGTGGAAAAACTGCCCAGACCGAGGTTGATCAAATCCCACCTTCATCATTTCTTACTTCCGGAACAGCTGAAGCATGGCAAAGGAAAGGTAAAGTTAAAGTACTATTTCTAAGATTGACAGGATTGAGCTTCACTTCGTGTCTAATCAGAGTGTGCTCAGTTTTAAATTAAGTTATTCCTGTTTTCTTGCAGACAAAATAATCTTTTAAAGAAGAAGTCTTAATATCTTGACTGTGCCACAGATATTAACAGAGGGTGACATTTTCAAACTTGATAGTAGTTTTAGAAACAAAATAAGGCTTAACTCCCCCCAACATACACACACACACGACGCACTATATTTGCTTCAGTAGTCGCTTTAAAATCAAATGGATTAATGTGTTGTTTCTGGTTTGATGAAATAAACTTTGGACGGTCCATTGAATATATTTTTCCAGAGGTGATTAGCTGATATTTATATGCAGAGTTATTAAGCATTTTTGACTGTTGACAACTTTTCCGTCTCTGCCGATTCGATCCGGTTTCGAGGAACTGTTTCCCATGAGAACATTTTCTACTGTTTCCCAGTTACGTGTCAGGTGCGTTGAACACTGATGACGTGAAACGTATTACTTAGCAGCGTCACGCTGTAGGAAAGTCTTTATGGTGTCATGAATCTTCCATTTTATATATTTCTGCTTTATTCAGATCATCTATACAGCTAGAAATGTTAAAGATTGCATGTTGTCACACTATCGGCTACTTATATGGTTGGATATGATGGATAAGATGCCTTTCCAGGAATACTTTGAACTATTCATGAAAAATCAAGGTAACTAACTGAGGGACTTTAAAAAACGCACCATTTTACATTTTCTGTCTCTTCCACATGATCGATTTGAGGAAGTTTTCTTTATCATTTTTTATCCTCTTGCAAAATGGACCATAATTTGCCATGATTTCGATTTGCTCATGCTGTTCATTCTGACGTAATATCGACGTAAGTGTTTTTCAACAATTGTTGTCTGACAAATGTGAATTTGATTCAAATTAAAAACCACTTTTAGATGGTAGCCAGATGTCTTAACAAATGGAAAAACACAAAAAGTTTTCAGGAATAATAGTTTTATTACACTCCCACTCGCAGCGTTTCTTTGCTAACGTCAGTCTTGAATTTTCGAACATCAATATCAGATGGGTGACGTCCACGCATGTCGCGATGCTTTTGTCTTTTATGCAACGGATTGAGAAGTATCTGTTGGCAACATAGATTTTGATTATTTCTGATCCTTAGGATATAAACGGCCAATTACGTCAAAAATCAATGACGTCATTTAGACGTAGTGAACGTTGCCAGAGGCATAAAACTTCATGATTTGATTTTGTCATGATTCCTTTTGCTTTCAAGAACAAACATTGGTTCGAAAACTTTTTTCGTTCATAATGGAAGGTGTGGGTACTCTGTGACTTTTTGAATTTGAGTTGTCTCAGAATCATAAGCCACAGCGTTTCGATTTTCTAATTGAATGCAAGCTAAATGACTGAACTTGTCAATTCCATATTTCACATAATGAAAATACCCATTTTTCGACATAAATTAGCACTTTAGCAGGTGGTGCGTTTTTAAAGTCCTTCAGTATATATATATTATATATCCGTTAAAATGCCACCAAATAGTTGCTAAAGATGATATTTACAAAGTTTATCACAGCCGTAAGAGACTTTTTCTTTCAACCTACTGTTTCCTCTGCTACACAGACACATGTTTAGATAATCATTGTAAGCGTCACTTGAGTACCTAAACTTATATTTTTGGGGGTAATCAGAAAAGTTTTGTATCCTATTTATGATTTTACATTGATTTCCAGATTTCAGGAAGAGTTCCATATTATGCTTTGTATCTCCATAATCAGTACATAAAGCAAGAAAGGCGGCAAAGATCAGGAAACGATACAATCAAGTACCACACCTGACTCAGGATACCACATGGGAAAGTAACAGAAATACAATAAGAATCAGCAACAAGAGCCAAGAGTTCAGCCCTTTCCCAGCAGGTGACCAAAAGGCAGCAGTGAACAGACACGAACGCATGAGAAACACAAGACACAAAAAAACACAACTGATCAACAAAAGAAGTACCGCCTTGGAACGCTCAGTATAAATATATTTATGTTTTATGCTTTTCATATACCAAACATTTATTTGCCCTGGAATGTTTGTTGTTGTTGTTGATGGCTTCTTCGAAGAAACTTTACACTGAATGCGTACAATCAAGTGCTCCATTTTAGCTCCATGTATGTTAGCAGGTTGCGTATTCGTTGTTTGTTCTTGCTCTCATGGTTTGTGGGGGCTTTTAAGAAGCAGCGTGTTTTGACTTGCATCTGTCAATTTTTAATGATATTGTTTCTACCAAAATTTATGATAAACGTGACTTTGATTTTGAAATTGTCAATTTCCCATTTTTAGATGGTGATGTTCCTCGCTCTACATCCTATGGAGCCTATATTTCTCAACTCATTCGTTTTACTAGAGCATCTGGCCATGTTGCTGACTTCAACACTCGCAATAAATTGTTAGCTCAGAAACTTCTTAAACAAGGCTATTGGTATCATAAACTTCGCAGAACCTTTTTCTAAATTTTATAGACGATACTATGATTTGATATCTAAATTCCAAGTTCGACTTAAATCTCTCTTGCGCCAAGGACTTTCAGAACCTGAATTCTATGGTGACTTGGTATATAAGTTGAAGAAGATTGTTGGTTCAAATAATTTTTCAGCGCAGTTCATTAAAATGATTTCCCATTATAAAAAGATTGGCTATAACATTAATGTATTGCAACAGATTGCATGCTTGGTGGTCAACCCAATCACAGTGGGCAAATTTGCTTTCTTCATTAATTGCATGCCGGTGGGTCTGACGCCAGACTATTTGACGGTTCCGACTTAAAAAAAAAGTAAGTGAGTATGATCAGGAAATACCACAATCACAAACTGCAGACAACCCCGTTGCACCACGAGGAAGAGCCGCTCAACCATCAGGAGACACCAAGAGGACAAATTAAGCAAAGCAATCAGCTCTCTCTTCCCAATCAAGATGATTGCAATACTAGAATGGACATAAAGTAACGTACAACAAAACATAGAACAATTACAGACTCCCACTATGGGAGTAACAATAAACAAAAAGTCAACAACAACAGAACCACGGCCTTAGAACGGACAGCAGCCTAAGCAACAGGGGGGCTTAAATGCATTTTACTGGTACCAAATCTTCGCCCTAGATTCTGCTGCTGTTGAAGTACAAGAAATGTTCAGCTCGCATGGAGGCCATCTAACTAATGCAATGTATCATCATGGAAAACATTCTAATCAAACTAACACTCCATGACGAAACAAAGAAAAGGGCTCATGACTCACAGATAGTCAGAGCTAAAGAAAACCTCAAGTTGAGCCACGGTGGGTCCAGCCACAGATAAGCATCAGGCACCAACCCACCGATTAAAGCTTTACGTCAGAGCCGTCATAGAATCTGAGGCCTGACCCACCGTCGTGCAATTAAAGAGGAAACCATAGCTATAAACCGTGATTGGGTTTAAAACTAGGCATGCAGACTGTCGCATGATATCCAAATTATATCCAACCCTTATATAACGTTTAACTATCTTTTTGAATTGATCACTAAAATTAGGTTTTCCAACAGTTCGTTTGAATTTATAGACTAAATCACCATAAAATATAGTTTCTGATATGCCTTGTTGCAGAAGAGTTTTAGCCCAATGTTGTATTCAATAATTAACTCTGAGTGTCTGTGGTAGAATTTAGAAAATGCTTATCTATTAAAGACTTATCTATTGATGAGATGGTAGGGGCCTGATGCTTTGGCTGTTGTCAGGCCTACTAGGGTTTACCTGTTGGATTTCTTTTGCTCTGGTATTCAGTTTTATTTACTGTTGAGTCCTTATCTTTGCTATATCTCTTTTTTATATCTTGATTTATAATTTCTAGGAATTGATGCATTGATAAGTTATGGGTATTTCATGCCATTCAAACATATATGTGTCTTGATCCACATCTGAACTAAGGGTGAGGTTGCCACGTCGTGAAACCGGTCTAAGCCCTCCAGAAAAATATTTTTATTGACCGTTCCAAGGCGATGCTTCTTTTGTAGATCATTTATGTTATTTCTGTCTTGTTTTATGTTATGCTTTTGTGCGCGGCTGTTTATTAATGCCTTGTGGTCACCTGCTGGGAAAGGGCCGACCTTTTGGTTCTCGTTTGTGATGTCTAATTGTGAAGTTGTCACTTTCCCATTGGGTCAGGCGTGGTACTTGATTGTATCGATTCCTGATATTTGCCCTCTTTCTTACTTTGTATTAGGTTCTTGTACTGTTTTGTAGTACTTTCTAATTTTGCAATCATATCGCTGTGGAAGAGAGAGCTGGTTGTTTTACGCATGTTATCTTTTAAATGTCACGTCGCTGTTATCGTTTTGGACTCTTCCTAAAGGTGCCATGAAATGATCTGTTGTCTATGATTGTGTCATTGCCTGATCATACTCACTTTCTGTTTCAATCCTCTTTACTTTGTTTTAGCATATCATTTAGAGTTTTCTGTCTGCAGTAACAAGGATGTCATATGTTACCCTGATTTATCGCTCTATAAATGGTGATAAAATAGTCCGCGCAAAGATGCATTTTTCACAAGCATGACAAACACGCATTTGTGCTAAAAGTGTGTGTTTACAAATACTATTTTTACATGCTCCCACAAACGAATTCTTCATGATGTACTGATTCAATTCATACAGGTCATTTTTTCATCTGCTAAATTGAATAAGCTTCTGGTGACGGAGATCTTATAGTAACAGGACGTGTAACGAAAATTTAATGTTCTTATTTCTCAAGCAAACATGTGTTGTGGGTACTCTGATGGGTAAGAAAATATTCACAATTTTACACTGAAATTTTATGTTTATCTAAACCTGTGTTATTTCTAGTGCCCAGTGCACCATGGACTAGGCATGTTAAGGAATTCTGGGACAGACGGACAGATGGGAATGTATTATTCCTAAAATACGAAGACACATTGAATGTAAGTAAATATCACAGTAAAGAAGGTTAGGAGAACAGTCTGATATTCTATTAAAAATTACCCTGTCTGACAAAACAAAAGAATACTTTAATATCGTTTCTACTTTTTTCAAAACTCCAGGATTTGTTAGATCAATATGTCCGTCCGTGCATGTTTTCATTCATATTCGTTCACTAAGGCTATCCACTACTCGTTTGCCTATCTATCTATCTATCTATCTATCTATCTATCTATCTATCTATCTATCTATCTATCTATCTTTCGTTCTATCCATCATTCTTTCTATCTATCTATCTATCTATCTATCTATCTATCTATCTATCTATCTATCTATCTATCTATCTATCTTCCTATCTATCTATCTATCTATCTATCTATCTATCTATCTATCTATCTATACATCTATCTATCTTTCTATCTATCTATCTTTCTTTCTATCTATCTATCTATCTATCTATCTATCTTTCTATCTATCTTTCTATCCATCTTCTATCTATCATCTATCTATATTTCTATCTTCTATTTATCTTCTATCTATCTATCTATCTATCTATCTATCTATCTATCTATCTATCTATCTATCTATCTATCTATCTATCTATCAGCTTCACGTGTATCTTTTTTTATCTATCTATCTATCTATCTATCTATCTATCAGTTTTTCCGTCTTTTCAGTCACTAATCATTGGTTCGTTATAATTTTATTCCCTTTCTTAATGTGTTATTCAGGACATGGCAGAAGCAATTAAAAAGATCGCCAATTTCTTGGGTAAGACTGTCACTACAGATAACATAGAGAAGATTATTGAACACTGCAGCCTGGAAAACATGCGAGCTAATGACAAACTGAATATGTCTTATTACAGAGACTTTAAGAAGGTTTTTGACGACATGGGAGCATTTATAAACAAAGGTAATGTGATTCAAGCTTGTATATAAACAGTGTCTCAGTATAATAAATCCTGTCTTTAACAGTATCATAATATAGGCTGGAGATTTGGCCAATAAATACGTTTAGCCTAACAATAATAGCAAGTAAATGAGTATGATCAAGAAATTTCACAATTGCACGCCACAGACCATAAAATACTGACTCCAATATGCCCTGCTGCACACGAGTTTTTAAACCAATGTTGGATTTAGCAATCAACCTGAGTGTCTGTGGAAGAATTAAGAAAACGCTTTACGAAGTTTAAGATATTGATAACAACCCCTTAGTCAAACAGTGCTGACCAAGTGCATAAACCACAGAACATGGCCCATTATCAGGGTCTTCATAATTTGCTTAGAAGTTGCTAAAAAATACAAAATGCTATGCAATTACAAAAAAGTTGGAAATTTAATTTACCAAAAGATAAAGATATGAAATTTCGTTCCATTTCGATGGGTTTTTTCTATAATACTCGAGGACTTTTTTTTTGTTAAGAGTGCGTATCGAAAAACTAATTTTCTTATTTCTGAACCAAAACATATGTCGTGGGTACTCAAAAGAACCGTCTCAATGAAACGGTTCTTTTGAGCACCCAAAACATCTGTTAAAATGATGGGTAAGAAAATAATAACAATTTTCCGCTCGAAAAGTTTTTTTATCTAAACATGTGTATTCCTTCTTACCAGGAAGAGTTGGTACTTGGAAGGAACACTTTACAGAAGAAATGTCCACGAGGATCGACGAAATGCTGGAAAGAGAATTAAAGGACACTGGACTAAGCTTTCACCAGCAATGATTATGCAAAATGTTTAAGCTGACTGCATACAACAGGGGGGCATACGGAGCAGAAACATCATTTTCCTTGGAATATTGTGAAGCTTCTTTTGAACTAAGTGTGCATGCGCGAGTGTGTGTGTGTGCGTGCGTGCGTGAAAATCCCTTTCAATGATATAATACCTTCTTAATAGTGCAGCCTTTTTTGTTAATTTTTGCCAGATAATGTTTGATTTGACATATGAAATTTGTTTGCGCAGATGTTTTATATATTCCATATGCCCTATATGCTATCATGTACGATATCTAGACCCATCCATAAATTTCAACCGTATTGTATCAGGATTCAATAAAAAAGTGTCGTACACTTTTGTCTCTCAATGCTGGAAATGCTTTGATTTGGCATATTAACCAGAAAAACATTCAATTTGTATTGAATGTTTAAGATGTGGGTTACCACATTTTCTGTTTTTGTGATATTGCTCAACTGAACAGTTCGTTAAGGGTGGTATGGAAAAAATAGCAAATGAGTATGATGAGAAATACCACAATCATGCACTGCAGACAAACTCATGGCACCATGGCGAAGACCCACATAACACATGACACTAGAAAGACAAAGAAAGCAACGCATCCAGCTCTCCCTACCCCATCAGGATGATGGCAAAACTAGAATTGACAAAAAGGAACTCACAACAGAACAAGAAATAATCTCAGAACCTCACAATGCGGGCAACAATCAACGGCGAATCAGCAACAAATGCCAGGGAAAATTTGAAAGAAAAGTCATGCGAACAATGTATGTAGGTTTTTGTTTCATATTTACAGTTCCAATACATTTCCTTTGCGAAATAGTTCTAGCGATAAGGCGTATATTTTCCCTATTTGACATGATTACAAACACCAAATTTTCAAATTGCCCTAACGTTTTTAAAATTGATGTAGTTTGGCAGTAAAATATGCATAGCAGGCAACAAAACACGCTTCAAAGCCATTCACCATTTAAAATATACTGACGGACTTTAAAAACGCAATACTAATTTCCCTTTATATTTTTCAAAATAGAGTTGTATGTAAAATTCCTTTGCTTCGATGATGTCAACCTAAGTTGGCTTTTTCAGCAAACACTTTAGTTTTAATTGTCCAATTAAACTGGACGACGTTATTTGCTCCGTATGAATTTAGCCATTTAAACATTGCTTAAGTAGAGGAGATTTTAAGCTATTGAATGAAAGGGTACACCCAGATAAACGTCATATACGCAAATAAGCTGTATCGCAGACTGGCTAATCAATATGAGAGTGATTCCTCGATGACTAACAAAGTTTATGATACAAATTTGATGCTTCTCGCGTTTCTTGATTTTAAGAAGTAGGGAATCTTTCAATCATAACATTTGGTCACACGAAACAGTTGACCCCTATCTAAAAAGGTTACATTTTAATGAGTTAAGTTAATCTTAGTTGGACAAGTTTTCCATGTTTTACTTACAGATGAATGCTCTTTAACATACAACCAAAATTATTGTTCTGCCTTCTTTTTCGAGACATAAATTAAAGCTGTTATCCAAGTGTTGCGTTTTTAAAGTCCGTCAGTATACCATGAAAACGTGCACTTTATACTCCCACCCCTCATTTTATTTCTTTATACTGGGTGCCATTTAGACCAATCTTTGAATAAATGCAGTTCTAGTTTTAAAAAAATAAAAATGCTAAAATGTTAAGGATATAAGTGCTCTTCATTTCCTAAACCTTGCCGTATTACTTCTGCGCATGCGTACGAAAAACACCAATATTAAAAACATTAGGGCAATATGAAAATTTGGTGTTTGTAATCATGTTAACTAGGGAAAATGTACGCCTTATTGCTAGAACTTCTTTCTGATTTCAAAAAATAGATAAAAAGAAAAATAATATTGTCAATCTCAAGAAGCATATGAGCCAAAACACCAAGCAATAGTACACAACCAGCGAAGGCTCAAACACATATGTGCAAATGCGGTCTTGCAAGAGTCTTTGTCCCTCGTACTAACAATGTAGGATGAAGAGGAAGGCTCATACATCTAATCCAACTATGCTCTCTGCATACATGTTTGAAGTGTGACTGCATTGGCGTACTTCCCATTGCGCAGTTACGCATGTGCGTAATAAAAATAGTAGCATTCAAGGGAGACCACCAAATGTGGAAAAGTGATTTTCCATACCATAAGGAACTTCTTTTAAAGGAAAGAATTCGCTCCCTCTGGGAGCAAATTCTTTCCTTTAAGAGAAGTTACCATTTTGAAAATGGACGCAATTGAAAAGAAACATTTCTTATTCCAGTAGGCTCCCTTTGATGTGAGTATCTTTTCAGCGTTCGGCTCCCATTACGCAGTTAGGCATGTGCTTATTGAAAATTGTACATATTCAAGGAAAATCTTCCTATTTGGTATACCATAAGGAATAGACTTATATCAATCGTAGATGTTTTTATTTCTCCTAAGAATCCATACAATCCAATACCACTTCACATCTTATCTTCTGCCGTATTTCAGTCCAGGATTTTAATCTCTTCATAGCAGAAGAAGAAAAAGTGTTTGAGAGGAATGATAGATTCTATTAAACGAAATCTTTATGAATAAAAACCATATCTCATTAGACTTTATAAGTCTACATAAGACACTGCTCTTAAAGGAAATGATTCGCACCCCCCCCCCCCCCCGGGAGCAAATTCTTTCCTTCAAGAGAAGTTTCCATGTTGAAAAGGGATGCAATTGAAGATAATCATTGCTTGTTCCAATAGTCTCCCTTTGATGTGCGTAATATTTCAAATTTATAGTATGTTTTAGAGCAAATAACTAGACCCAGTGTATAGTTATGCAAAGGGGGTCTTGCATCTGTGCCCACGCATGGATTTTCTTTAAACTTTGCATAATAATGACTCATTATATACAAACTATGAAAATGTATGTATTGAATTAGATAGTTAAGAATAAGGCTTAGGAAGCAACCCTGACGTACTCCACCTTTGAGGTGGCACCTGTCTCTAAATTTCCATGTCCTAAATCTATAGTTTTATTTATTTCTATGATTTATCATCTAGATTAAATCCAAAATACCATAGGCATTATATTAATACCAGGAAACCATTTGGATATATTATGGTTTACGTTTTCTGAAGAAGTGATTATAAAATTTCAATATTTTTTTTCAAAAATTTACAAAACATTCAACATTAAATTCCAAAGATAGATATGTTCTAGTCTTTGTCAAGATATCATATTATCACAAAAACATGCCATATATATCCTACTGATCTGAGCCAAATTTCATGAAAATCCAAAACCGGTAACTTTGTCATTTCCTACCTCTCATGGGTATAGGTCAGTTTTAGCAAAATTAATTATTTAGATGAAATGAATCAATAACTCGATAGAAGGGGGTTGTTTTTAAATCTACTTCCACGCTTCTTAAAGAAAGACATGTTTAGACAATTTCAAATGATTCAATGGCCAGAATTGCCAAAGGTCATGGCCCCATGTCATGGCACTATGGGGCCAAGACAATGTGTATCACTTCCTCAAGTCCTGCATGATATTGTTTAAGAAACATAATATCCTATTAATAAACGTGTGAAAACAAGAAGACCAAATATTTCTATACATCCCAACTGAACTAGAGTAACCACATTTTGGTGCCGTGACCAGGATTAAGTGTAACAGAGTCATATCAAAGGTATCATAGAACAGTGTTCTACATGAATAAGTGAGGTCCAGAAACGAAACTGTATGCCTGAAATATACAGACAGCCAAAGAATAAATGTTGCCATGTGATGGAAATCAGCATCAGTTTTACAAAACAGAATAAACAGAAAATATTTAAACATTAATTTAGCAATACCTTTGAAGCCAAGAGTTCTCTGTGACCAAAATGGTTAATTTTAACCAACAGGTTTGACAGGGGCTTATTCTTGTGAACCAGGTTTATTAATGAGGCTTACAATTATAAAACCATAGATATAAGGTTCTTCTCCTGTATGAACTGACTTGTCATAAGGTTTCTCTTCTGTATGAATTAAAATTCTTAATAATGTTACATATTAAGTGTAACATTGGTTAGATGTAGTTTTAACGTTCGAAACTAGATGTGGTAAGTCCAGTGTCACCATATTGTATCGTTTTTGGTAATATTATTGTGTAAGCACTTCATTAAATAAGAATCATGGCTTTTAAGATCAAATAATATTGTTTTTTTTTTCTTTTTCCAATCCATAATAGGGGAAAACACTGAACATATCAACTTCTACCAATAAACGTACTAGCATGGTGATTCAAACTAAGCAAGTATTCAAGTATGTTTTACACTGAAACATAATTATTGTATTTTTTTACATTTTGATGAATTAGGGCCATGTGTTTACATCAAGTTGAAAAAATATGTTACCGGTCCTTGAATTTCATGAAATTTTGTCTATATATTCTTAACATATATGGAAAGTTTATATGTTGAAATGGTATCTTGACAAAAACCGCAACATGTAAAAATTTTAATTCCAAATTTGACTGAATACAAAATATACAGTTGAAAATTGGGGTACCATCTCATAAAAATGATTGCCCACCCGCTATCCTAATACATACAAAGCCATTTATAGTATCAACGAACTTATCAATGATATAGTTATTTAATAAAGCATTTCTGCGCCCGTTACATGATATGTCAATTACTTTAGAAATGATTATAACTGGATACCCTAACGTATTGTAGTGATATCGTACATGACGTCATAAATTAGCAATGGAATTGCATAACAACTCAAATGCACCATAAATATAAAAGTCATACCCCAGACATTTAATGAACATAATATTATCAAATTCCAAGAGTGGGCAGACTCCCATGTTAATTTCCCATACCATGAAAGAGCCCCTTTAACTCTTTGACTGCTATAAGTATAGGTTAAAGATCATATATTACAATTATAAAGGATTTAGGGGAAATATCGCAACGAGTGAACCTCTAAATTTCTTTATTATTGTAATATATGATCTATGACCTACTTATAGTGTTCTCCTCCCCTCCCATTGAAAAAAGCCGCATTGGCCACTTCACGGATTTACTTCATGGTTTTACTTTATATAGATTAGACATATTGACAAAATATGTCATTAAGTTGGGAAAAAAAATTAATTTCTGCGCAAACCGATTGGTTGTGTAGCACAGGAAGGGTCGGAGTAAACTATAACGTTCGGTCTTATCTGATTCCAAACTCTTCGATACTCCGGTGGGTTTCTTGAAAGAATGTTTTGAAAGCATTGATTGATAATAAAATGCAGCTTTGACTTAGATGTCAGGGGTTTTTAAAAGTTCAATGCCCCTTAAAAATGCAAATAAATTAGTTTGATCACTTTTATTATTGGCGGAGCCTTCTCGTGTTGCATTTTTACAAGTTTCTTAGGAAGTAAAGAAGACGGCAAAGATCAGGAATCGATACAGTCAAGTTCCACACCTTCAAACTTGAAACAAAAATAGCAAGTTTGAAAAAAAAAACTATTGTATGTTTTAAAACTTCACACTATATATCACTTTGTTTTGCAAATGCTATTCTCAGACTTGAAAAGATGTTGGATATTAATGCAAATCTGAGGGTCCAGTACATTTTGAGATGTAAGATCCGCGACATAAGATTTCAAACAATGTGGTATGTGCGACCAGCAAAGCCTCAGATCAGCCTGCGCATATGCGCAGTCTGATCAGAGCATTTGCTAGTCGCTTGAATTTTCTATGAGTGTTAAGCTACTGAATGAACATCATTTGGTGTATCTACGTTTAATATGAGGCTGCATAGGTAAGTCTGAGTCTATTCGTGTCAAAATGCCACTTTATCGGAAATCACATGTCACGACTCATATGTGGTATCCTAGATAGCCGGAAAAACTAAAATAGGCATGGAAATGAAAAAGAATTTGGAACCCGAGCTAGACCCGTATCCATATGGTGCATTCACAATTGACTATTCGGAAAGGTAGCATTATTGGACATCTATTTTTTAACCAACTCAGCAGAGTGCGTGACGAAAAACTTATTTTCTTGTAATCTCAACAAAAACATATGTTGTGGGTACTCAAAAGAACCGTCCCAATATGTTAAACTGATGGGTAAGAAAATCTTAGCAATTTTACGATGAAAAATTTGGTTTATCTAAACCTGTGAACTGAGATTCAGGACATAATTATCTAATACGAAACATACTGTTTTTCCAAAGTGAACTCTAAGAAATATTTGACAGACAATAGATCAACAACAACAGAACCACCGCCTTAGAATGGACAGAAGCCTAAGCCATCGAGGGGGGGGGGCTTAAATGCATTTTACTAGTGCTAAATCTTCGCCCTAGAAACGCATTTTCACGTAGGAAAAGCCTAAAATAGCATGCATAGTCTTGTCAAAATGTATGTTATGCGCTTACCTATTAATTTTGTTGGACAATATTTTATTATCCCCACGCTTTTTTAAAAAAGCGTTGGGGATATTGCAATCGCCTCCGTCCGTCCGTCCGTCCGTCTGTCCGTCCGTCCGTCCGTCCGTCACGCTATCTCCTCCTAAACCATTGGACGAAATCCAACCAAATTTGGTGTGTGTGTTGCTCACATGAATGGGGCGTGAAACAACACATTTTTTTTTGGCCCCGCCCCCTGGGGCCCTGGGGAGGGGCCAAAAGGTCAAATATCATTAAATATCATGAAATTTCAATTACTAAGTCAATTATAAAGATTTTTAAACCAAACTTTGTGTGTCTTCTCACAAATGAAAGATATAAAACATATCAGACGGGATTTTCATTTGGCCGTCTGGGTCATGCCCCAGGGGTGGGACTTTGGGGTACCTCGGGGGGTTGTGGGGTCAAATTTTTTTTTTTTCGAAATTCAACCAGATTTGGTGTGTGAGTTACTTACATGAATGGCATATGCAACGGCACCATTTTTTGGGTCCCCGCCCCCTGGGGCCCTGGGGAGGGGCCAAAAGGTCAAATATCATTAAATCTGAATTACAAAGTCAATTTCAAAGATTTTAAACCAAACTTTGTGTATCTTCTCACATATGAAAGATATATAACATATCAGACGGGATTTTCATTCGAGTGCCTGGGTCATGCCCAGGGGTTGGACTTGGGGGAACCTTGGGGGAGGGGGGGGGGCAAAAAAATTTTTTTTCTGAAATGCAACCAGATTTGGTGTGTTAGTTACTAATATGAATTGCATATGCAGCGGCACAATTTTTTGGGTCCCCAGCCCCTGGGGCCTTGGAAAGGGGTCAAAAATTTAATTTTCTGAATATGGTCATGTGGCATTTCAAATTAAAGGGAATTTGCAGTAGACCAGGATACACTGAAAAATTTTAACCTACGATCAAACTGTTGATCTTGGGATGGGGTCAAAGGGTCAATTACCATTAGATTTCTTCGAGAGCGTGGGGATTTGCGATGGCGCGCCATCGAATGTGTTCTAGTTCAATTTGGCACTAAGTTGTATAGACCAGTAGTTAGAATTCATATATACACTAATGGTGCTCCCCTGGTTGCCGATTTATTCTTGTTTTGTTATGAGAGGGACTTTATGATGTCTCTTTCTGGTGATTAGCAGGCTGATATTATTGATATGGCGATTTCGACGTTAAGACTTATCTATAGATGAGATGGTAGAGGCCTGATGTTTTGGCTGTTGTCAGGCACCTGGGTTTAACTGTTGGATTTCTTTTGCTCCAGTATTCAGTTTTATGTACTGTTGAGTCCTTATCTTTACTATATCTCCTTTTTATATCTCGATTTATATGTTCATGGATAAGTTAGGGATCTTTCGGGCAAACCAAAATGCTATGTGTCTTGATCCACATCTGAACTAAGGCTGAGGTTGGCGCTTTGAAACTAGTTTAAGCCCTCCAGTTAAATGACGATGAGCTTGTAATGCTTAAGTCCAAATAAAATTTCTGTTCTGTTCTGTTAAAAAAATACTGACCGTCCAAAGGCGGTGCTTCTTTTGTGGACCATTTTTGTTATTTATGTTTCGTGTTTGTCATGCTTTCTTGTCTGGTCATTGCAGCCCTGTGGTCACCTGCTGGAAAAGGGCTAACCTCTTGGCTCTATATTGTGCGTGTTGTTTTATTGTGTTTTGTCACTCTCTCGTGTGGTGTTTTGGGTCAGGTGAAGTACTGGATTGTATCGATTTCTGATCTTTGCCTCCTTGCTTACATTTCTTTTCAAATTATGTCTATTTCACGCTTCAATTATAAGCAAAAAAGACCTGTTGTTTAATACTATATCTTTATGCTAGTCACAGTCATATTGGATCTTATTAATCTTATGCACAGAGGCAATATGAAACGGTCAGTATATTTTTGTTAAAACAACTACTGTAAGGTTAAGTTTAGTTAGGAAGAAGGCAAATATCAGGAATCGATTTAATCAAGTATCACACCTGGACCAGGATACCACATGGAAACGTTACAAAACACAATAAATAATCACATGCACGAGAGCCAAAAGGTCAGCCCTCACCCAGCAGGTGACCACGAGGCTGCAATGAACAGACAATGCATTAATATGACAGACAAACACGAAACACAAATAACATCAAGGATCCACAAACGAAGCACCCCCTAAGAACGGTTAGTAAGAAAATTACTGGAGGGCTTAATTATGCTTTACGGTACCGACATCACCCTTACTTATGATGTGGATCAAGTGAAATAGATGTTTGGTTCGCATGAAATACCCCTAACTTATTTAGGTATCATTTTCTAGTATGCACATATAGCTGATTATTACAATTCACTTACCTCTAGTTTAATAGGTAGGATAAATTTGGGTAACTTCAGACATCAGGTAAATTCGGAAATACATTTGCAAACAGTGGAAATCCAGATGAGACGGCTCCTTATGAGCCGCCTCATCAGGATTTTCACTGTTTGCTTAGTTAATTTATTTCTATTCCAATAATCAAAACAAACAAGGTCGCTGTCCGAAATTAACCGACCGTCCGAATTAACCCGACTTTATCCTATATTGCTGATTTTCTCCAAGAACCATCGAAGGTTCAAAAATGCACGTATGTCTTAAAGCTGCATAGTCTGTAACTTTTGATCTTTTATTTTTGAAATAATGTTTCTAATTTTCAAGAATAAAGTAAAAAAAACTAAAATTCAGGTATACATTTTACCAATTTCGTAAATCTTTACAAATTATCAGTATCAAAACAACAGCATTTATGTTAAAACTTGGCTGTCTATAATTATTGGAGGGACGCAAATAATTACCAACAAGAGAAAAACACCTGTTTTTATAAGATAATTCACTTTCCATACAGTTTCAAGCTAAAGTGAACAGATTTATTGTGAAAACTTAACTTAATTCTGCTTTTACAAATGATTTAAAAAGATAATAATTTTTTTCGAAAAATGTTCATAGTTGCAGACTTAGTCTCTTTAACACCAGGGCTTACAGTTTAAAATTGCTGGGATATTTAAAAAGGCTTTTTAAGAATGGCTCTGGATGATCATAGTTGTAAACAATATGCGTACATGCATACGCGTGTGTTTATGAATACAATGCCACGATTAAACTGATCGTGATCAAACACAAGATATAAAGCGACGACCAGCAGTTTAACGTTTTTAAGTTGTGCATACTAGCAATTTCTAAGATTAATCGCATCGCAAATCGCATTACATGTAGCTGTACATTTGGAATACGATTCGAGGTACGCAATCCTCTTGTCATAATCATTTTCCATCAAGTCACCTCTCTCTCTCTCTCTCTCTCTCTCTCTCTCTCTCTCTCTCTCTCTCTTTCTCTTACACACACACACACACACACACACACACACACACACACACACACACACAAAAAAAAAAAACATCATCATCATCGTCATAATCAAACAAAATTGACACCGAGTTTGCACTTTTTAATATAAGGGCAAATAGAGGACTCCTTGGGTGCATTTAATCAAAGGTCGTGATAAACCTAAATTTTGGCCTGTAGAATTGTTAATATTTTTATCCATCAGTTTAAACCTTTTTGTTTATCGGCTTATCCAAGATAAAGTAGACACTTGTGTTGCACAAAGGTCCATTTTCAGAATTGCTTTAATTTTCAAACTTCTGTTGAATATGTAAGCTGTGGTCTTTGTGCATATTATTCCGAAGTGATTTCTATGGTGCATGCCCCATGCAAAAGTTACATGCCAATATATATACTCAGAAGAAAAAGTTTAGTCAGTACAGACACTGTGTGCAGTTATTTTGTTAGACAGTCTTAATATTGACAAAAACCTTACTCAACATGAAATTCATTTAATTTCCTTTAAATGTGAACATTTTCTACAAAACATTCTGAAAATAAACCCATTTTCTTCATCAAAATCACACATCAAAATTCAAATTTCAAAACTCAAAAATCAGTGATGCACCCCTCAGACGATTTCTGAGAGTATAGATGGAAATTCTCGTACCTGTTGCATGTCTAAGACGTTTAAGAAGTTTTCGAGCGGCTATGAAGCGATTACGTCATGTTGACGTCACTATGACCCTAACTTCAAGTGGCGTCGATATCCGTGGTCATCCTGGTGGTCTAGGGGCCAAATCTCAAAATTTGAGTTCTGTTGCACCCCCAGGAAGAAAAAGTTGGTTACTATTTTCAGTCAGGGACATGTCTGGGGGCCTCAGAAACCCATGTTTTACTAAGTTTTCTGTTGTCAATTTTCTGTAAACGGCCTGTAATCACCGTTACCCCACAAAACTTGAAAATAGTAGTACACAAAATACAAGACTAATTATATATTTTATAATAGTGTCAATGAATTTATTTGAGGTTAAAATGTTTAACATAGTCACAAACATTAATTGCAGATATCTGTGAGATGTATTGCAGCTCATCAGCGTAAAGTATGTTACTTTTTATACGAAATTGCAGATAATGACTTTATAGATTGCATATAAGTTGAACCATGTTCCCCAGGCACAGAAAGAGAACCTTGGTTACTATTTTCAGTCTGGGTCATGTCTTGGAGTATTCAAAACCCATGTTTTACAATGTTTTCTTAGGTCATTTTTCTGTAAATGGTCTGTAATTGATGTTACCCTACTAACATTGAAAATAGCATTACACAAAATACAAGACTAATATGATATTTTAAAGGTATAAATGAAATTATTTGAACTTTACATGTTTAAGCTAGTCATAAACATCAATTGCATACATGTGTGAGATATATTTTTGCTTGTCAGAGTTACTTATGTTACATTTTTACGAAATTGCAGATAATGACTTTATAGATTGCATATTAGAACAAACCATTTCCCCCAACCTTAAATGTGCATTAAAGATATCTATTCTAATGATGAATTTCCATTTTCACATTTTTTAGGCTATTTACAACTTGAAACTGGCAAAAGCGGTTGAAATTAAATATTTAAGTATGTTTATGAGCATGTCACTTCTAATATTGGTGTAGAGATTTCGTATCTGACAATTTACATTGCATTGGAATGTACAATGTCTTCTTCACCACTTTCACAATGAAACAAAATAATATTTATAAATAAATTCAACTACGATGGATAGTTTGTTGCTGTGAATATATATCAGGTAACGTAGGTAACAACATTGTCCCTTGCATAAATGATAAAAATACTAATTTAAAAAGTGTGGAAAGTAGACTTAAATTTTACCTGGGCCTGACAACATGCCAGGCTCAGAATATATTTGAGTCCTCTCTTCACATATTATTTAAATATTTTCAATTATGGACAAATTGTTCTAAATAAACACTTATTTGAGAGAGTTTTGAAATTTTGATTGATTGTTTTACTTTGATATGACAGTTTACAGGTTTTTAATCAATGGTTTATGTCAATACATGTATGTAGAATATCTACTTCATAATTCAAATATTGGACTGAATGTTTTACTACCTTTTCTGTGGTCTGTTTTACTACGTTTCCTATTGTCAAAGTTTCATAATAGGCCTGTAAACTACGTTACCTAATAAATGAGGATAGAAAATTTGTAAGCCAGTACGAATAACATGCTAATAAGCATATTTATAAATTAATTTCACTACAGTTACAAGTAATTAAAAGCATCAAATATGTAAAAATGGAAATTTACCATTAGAATAAATATCTACATTATAAATTTAAGGTTGGGGAACATGTTTTCTTCTAAAATGCAATCTATAAAGTCATTATTTGCAATTTAGTATACAATGTAACATAAGTAACACTGACGAGCAGAAACATATCATACAGGTGCCTGCAATTGATGTTTATGTCTAGCTCAAACAAGTAAAGCTAAAATAAGTTCATTGATACTATTGGAAAATATCCTATTAGGTAAGTGTACCTTGGTTGGCCTTTTGGTGACTAAGGCTCTTAACAAGGTTATTCAATGATATATACACATGCTATGCAAGAATCTGTCATTCACCATATTGCAGCAGCTTATAGCTTGAGTGTACACCCAGTTTATCATCAGTTTATCTGAGGTCATGTCTAATGTTTGGAGAAATTACATCACGAAATGTTTATCTAATACAAAATTACGAAGTTCAACATAAACAATTGGTTTAATGTCTGATTTGCTTGATGTAGAAAAAATCCATAAGGTGTGAAACTTGCCTGTCCTTACATATAAAACAATGCATCTGTGTTTTAACCCTATTAGTTTGCTGAAACTGTGATTCGTTGCATATAAGGTTGGTCTTAACATTTAAGTTATCTACTACATGTATATAAACCAGTGCAATATACGAGAATAGCTTGCATTTGTAATTTGTAAAATACTCATAATTTGTTATCTTAATATGGCATTACACTTAAAATAAAACTGAAATACTTTCTTTTAACCAGAAACAGCCCTCTAACAATGCTAGTATTAACAAATATATACATGGATATGGTGCAAGAATGAGTCAGTTTATGAAAAAAATTATGTTTACGAGCTGTTGTTTGCAGTATTGCTCACAATTTTAATGGTTTTGCATACAATAAGGCTATTTCAGTAAATCTTTGAAACTAACAAACTGATCATAAGTCTCTTACTCCTCATGTGTAAACATGTATCAGTGTTACAAATAGCTCAACAAGACCCAAAGGTGCAAAAAAAGAAAGAAAAAAGAACTTCCTTGTGAATAATGTAAGAAAGCTAACAGCTGCGTGTGAGTCGTGGCACTATTTTTTCAACAGACACTCATTCGACAATTTAACCTGTGTTGCATATAAGGTTGGTCTTAACATTTAAGTTATCTACTACATGTATATAAACCAGTGCAATATACGAGAATAGCTTGCATTTGTAATTTGTAACATACTCATAATTTGTTATCTTAATATGGCATTACACTTAAAATAAAACTGAAATACTTTCTTTTAACCAGAAACAGCCCTCTAACAATGCTAGTATTAACAAATATATACATGGATATGGTGCAAGAATGAGTCAGTTTATGAAAAAAATTATGTTTACGAGCTGTTGTTTGCAGTATTGCTCACAATTTTAATGGTTTTGCATACAATAAGGCTATTTCAGTAAATCTTTGAAACTAACAAACTGATCATAAGTCTCTTACTCCTCATGTGTAAACATGTATCAGTGTTACAAATAGCTCAACAAGACCCAAAGGTGCAAAAAAAGAAAGAAAAAAGAACTTCCTTGTGAATAATGTAAGAAAGCTAACAGCTGCGTGTGAGTCCTGGCACTATTTTTTCAACAGACACTCATTCGACAATTTAATCTGTGTTGCATTTAAGGTTGGTCTTAACATTTAAGTTATATACTACATGTATATAAACCAGTGCAATATACGAGAATACCTTGCATTTGTAATTTGTAACATACTCATAATTTGTTATCTTAATATGGCATTACACTTAAAATAAAACTGAAATACTTTCTTTTAACCAGAAACAGCCCTCTAACAATGCTAGTATTAACAAATATATACATGGATATGGTGCAAGAATGAGTCAGTTTATGAAAAAAATTATGTTTACGAGCTGTTGTTTGCAGTATTGCTCACAATTTTAATGGTTTTGCATACAATAAGGCTATTTCAGTAAATCTTTGAAACTAACAAACTGATCATAAGTCTCTTACTCCTCATGTGTAAACATGTATCAGTGTTACAAATAGCTCAACAAGACCCAAAGGTGCAAAAAAAGAAAGAAAAAAGAACTTCCTTGTGAATAATGTAAGAAAGCTAACAGCTGCGTGTGAGTCGTGGCACTATTTTTTCAACAGACACTCATTCGACAATTTAACCTGTGTTGCATATAAGGTTGGTCTTAACATTTAAGTTATCTACTACATGTATATAAACCAGTGCAATATACGAGAATAGCTTGCATTTGTAATTTGTAACATACTCATAATTTGTTATCTTAATATGGCATTACACTTAAAATAAAACTGAAATACTTTCTTTTAACCAGAAACAGCCCTCTAACAATGCTAGTATTAACAAATATATACATGGATATGGTGCAAGAATGAGTCAGTTTATGAAAAAAATTATGTTTACGAGCTGTTGTTTGCAGTATTGCTCACAATTTTAATGGTTTTGCATACAATAAGGCTATTTCAGTAAATCTTTGAAACTAACAAACTGATCATAAGTCTCTTACTCCTCATGTGTAAACATGTATCAGTGTTACAAATAGCTCAACAAGACCCAAAGGTGCAAAAAAAGAAAGAAAAAAGAACTTCCTTGTGAATAATGTAAGAAAGCTAACAGCTGCGTGTGAGTCGTGGCACTATTTTTTCAACAGACACTCATTCGACAATTTAACCTGTGTTGCATATAAGGTTGGTCTTAACATTTAAGTTATCTACTACATGTATATAAACCAGTGCAATATACGAGAATAGCTTGCATTTGTAATTTGTAAAATACTCATAATTTGTTATCTTAATATGGCATTACACTTAAAATAAAACTGAAATACTTTCTTTTAACCAGAAACAGCCCTCTAACAATGCTAGTATTAACAAATATATACATGGATATGGTGCAAGAATGAGTCAGTTTATGAAAAAAATTATGTTTACGAGCTGTTGTTTGCAGTATTGCTCACAATTTTAATGGTTTTGCATACAATAAGGCTATTTCAGTAAATCTTTGAAACTAACAAACTGATCATAAGTCTCTTACTCCTCATGTGTAAACATGTATCAGTGTTACAAATAGCTCAACAAGACCCAAAGGTGCAAAAAAAGAAAGAAAAAAGAACTTCCTTGTGAATAATGTAAGAAAGCTAACAGCTGCGTGTGAGTCGTGGCACTATTTTTTCAACAGACACTCATTCGACAATTTAACCTGTGTTGCATATAAGGTTGGTCTTAACATTTAAGTTATCTACTACATGTATATAAACCAGTGCAATATACGAGAATAGCTTGCATTTGTAATTTGTAAAATACTCATAATTTGTTATCTTAATATGGCATTACACTTAAAATAAAACTGAAATACTTTCTTTTAACCAGAAACAGCCCTCTAACAATGCTAGTATTAACAAATATATACATGGATATGGTGCAAGAATGAGTCAGTTTATGAAAAAAATTATGTTTACGAGCTGTTGTTTGCAGTATTGCTCACAATTTTAATGGTTTTGCATACAATAAGGCTATTTCAGTAAATCTTTGAAACTAACAAACTGATCATAAGTCTCTTACTCCTCATGTGTAAACATGTATCAGTGTTACAAATAGCTCAACAAGACCCAAAGGTGCAAAAAAAGAAAGAAAAAAGAACTTCCTTGTGAATAATGTAAGAAAGCTAACAGCTGCGTGTGAGTCGTGGCACTATTTTTTCAACAGACACTCATTCGACAATTTAACCTGTGTTGCATATAAGGTTGGTCTTAACATTTAAGTTATCTACTACATGTATATAAACCAGTGCAATATACGAGAATACCTTGCATTTGTAATTTGTAACATACTCATAATTTGTTATCTTAATATGGCATTACACTTAAAATAAAACTGAAATACTTTCTTTTAACCAGAAACAGCCCTCTAACAATGCTAGTATTAACAAATATATACATGGATATGGTGCAAGAATGAGTCAGTTTATGAAAAAAATTATGTTTACGAGCTGTTGTTTGCAGTATTGCTCACAATTTTAATGGTTTTGCATACAATAAGGCTATTTCAGTAAATCTTTGAAACTAACAAACTGATCATAAGTCTCTTACTCCTCATGTGTAAACATGTATCAGTGTTACAAATAGCTCAACAAGACCCAAAGGTGCAAAAAAAGAAAGAAAAAAGAACTTCCTTGTGAATAATGTAAGAAAGCTAACAGCTGCGTGTGAGTCGTGGCACTATTTTTTCAACAGACACTCATTCGACAATTTAATCTGTGTTGCATTTAAGGTTGGTCTTAACATTTAAGTTATATACTACATGTATATAAACCAGTGCAATATACGAGAATACCTTGCATTTGTAATTTGTAACATACTCATAATTTGTTATCTTAATATGGCATTACACTTAAAATAAAACTGAAATACTTTCTTTTAACCAGAAACAGCCCTCTAACAATGCTAGTATTAACAAATATATACATGGATATGGTGCAAGAATGAGTCAGTTTATGAAAAAAATTATGTTTACGAGCTGTTGTTTGCAGTATTGCTCACAATTTTAATGGTTTTGCATACAATAAGGCTATTTCAGTAAATCTTTGAAAATTTAATCTGTGTTGCATATAAGGTTGGTCTTAACATTTAAGTTATCTACTACATGTATATAAACCAGTGCAATATACGAGAATAGCTTGCATTTGTAATTTGTAACATACTCATAATTTGTTATCTTAATATGGCATTACACTTAAAATAAAACTGAAATACTTTCTTTTAACCAGAAACAGCCCTCTAACAATGCTAGTATTAACAAATATATACATGGATATGGTGCAAGAATGAGTCAGTTTATGAAAAAAATTATGTTTACGAGCTGTTGTTTGCAGTATTGCTCACAATTTTAATGGTTTTGCATACAATAAGGCTATTTCAGTAAATCTTTGAAACTAACAAACTGATCATAAGTCTCTTACTCCTCATGTGTAAACATGTATCAGTGTTACAAATAGCTCAACAAGACCCAAAGGTGCAAAAAAGAAAGAAAAAAGAACTTCCTTGTGAATAATGTAAGAAAGCTAACAGCTGCGTGTGAGTCGTGGCACTATTTTTTCAACAGACACTCATTCAACAATTTAATCTGTGAGTTTCAGAAATTCAAACCATGTTGTTGAATTACAGTGAGTCATGTTTATGATTAAAGTTTTAGAATAATTCCTCAAAATGGACTTTATGAAATATGCACACTCTAGTTTCAGTTCTTTGGAGCAGTCTTTGCTTCCAAGGGATACCCCCTTTTAAGAACATATTTAAAATAAAGCTTCACTAAAAGACAAAACTGTGCAATTAATGTTAACATGAAATAGCTTTGTAATAAATGTTACCACGTAATATGCTTTTAAGTCTATGCCTATCGCTCAGGTTGCTTTACCTCAAACCTGCTTTGTTAACAAACATAATAATTTCTTTCGAAATTGCTGTATAATATAATAAGATAATACGCATTTTACAATATGATATAATGAAATCGCGTGCAACAAGAGAATAGACGATTGCAGTTATGACAGGTCTAGGGATATATTTTTTTTTTTCAAAACGTAATTGTCAACAGTGAAATTTAATGTATTAAGCATACAAAGAAAAGTAAATGCTAGATCTACAAAGCATCAGGTACATTTTGGTATAAACCGTGCTATTTTTATACTGATAAGAACTTTGATTTATATCATATTTGTAATTTTTAAAAACAATAGAGGAATTTTAGATGATAACAAAATGCAGCCAAGACCTAAATTGTTCTGTGTTTCTTCCTCACGCTACCTTTGTTTGGTCTACAGTCTGTGATTGTGACATTTCATGGTCATTCTCACTTTTTAGCAAACATAGTTTTTTTCAGGCATGATAAAATACTTCTACTGGCAAAAAAGGAGCAAGTTGTCGTAGGAAAACATATTTAAGCTAAAATAATGACAGTGTGCTGTTACATATGTTATGGGCTTGACAAGTATATGCATGTAGCATAAAGGGTTAATATCTTGTAAAACAGTGAATTGTCAAATTTGACCAATTTGTTACCCATTCAAAGAAGGCTCAGCAGGAACTTTACAAATTTTAAGATGTGCCCTCAGTGTAAAGTCGACAGAAAGCCCCTGCTCTTGAAGACACCCACACTATCTTCATGTCTTGCCACCAGTTAATGGAAATATTGCTTTTCTATTTAAATTTATTTATTGATGTACAGTATATTCAGTCCAATATTTGAATTATAAAGTAAATATCATGTTTATTGCTATGCACCATTGATAAAAAAAATCTGCAAATTACCATACATGTATTAAAGTAACAGGATCAAACAAAATTACAAAACTCTCTAAGATAAATTTATTTATTGATGTACAGTATATTCAGTCCAATATTTGAATTATAAAGTAAATATCATGTTTATTGCTATGCACCATTGATAAAAAAATCTGCAAATTACCATACATGTATCAAAGTAACAGGATCAAACAAAATTACAAAACTCTCTAAGATTAATGTTTATTTTAAATAACTTGTCTATTAATGAAGTTATTAGAATATGTGGAGAGTAGACTCTGCGTGTCGTCAGGCTTAAATAAAAATATGAGTCTACTCTCCACAATTTTATTATATATCCATTTACGCAAAACACCATTGTTGTTACTTACGTTACCTTATTTATATATTGACAGAAATTAAATACCCATGGTAGTAAAACTGGTTTTTCATACTGTTATTTGATTTCATTGTGACAGAGATGAGAGAAGACACTTTCAATTCCATTGCAATGTATATGGTTGAAATAGAAAATCTGTATGCCAGTAGAAATGATATGCTTATAAGCATATTTTAAAAATTATTTTACTACAAATTATCTCCAATTACAAATTATAGACAGATTCAAACAGGAAAGTCATCATTAGAATAGGAATCTTTATCGCACATTTAAGGTTGGGAACATGGTTTACTATAATATGCAATCTTTACAGTTATTATCTGCTATTTCGTAAAACAATGTAACGTAAGTAACTCTGAACGGGCAGAAATACATATTTCAGATGTCTGCAATTGATGTTTATGTCTAGCTAAAACATGAAAAACTCAAATAATTCCATAAATACTATTGTAAACTATCCTACTAGTCTTGTATTTTGTGTACTGCTATTTTCAAAATCAGGGTAACATTGATTACAATTCACTTACAGAAAACTAACAATAGAAAACTTACTAAAATATGGGTTTCTATAGCCCCAATACATGTCCCAGACTGAAAATAATAACCAAGTTTCTCTTCCTGTGGCTGGGGAACATGATTCATTCTTAAATGAAATCTATAAAGCCATTATCTGCAATTTCGTATAAAATGTAACATACGTAATGCTGATGAGCGGTAAAACATCTCACAGATGTCTGCAATGAATGTTTATGACTAGACCAAACATTTAAACCTCAAATACATTTATTGATACTATTATAAAATATATTATTAGCCTTGTATTTTGTGTACTGCTATTTTCAATGTTTGTGGGGTAACGTTGATTACAGGCCATTTACAGAAAGCTGACCACAGAAAACTTAGTAAAACATGGGTTTCTAAGGCCCCGAGACATGTCCCTGACTGAAAATAGTAACCAACTTTTTCTTCCTGGGGGGTGCAACAAACTCGCAAAATAGCCCATATATCTCAGTTTGGCCCCTACACTATGGCGGAGGTTTGTTATTTTTACTGCCAGACTGTCGAAAACGTGTTTACAGACGATAAATTAATCGTTCATTACATCCAAAACTACGTGGCACGTCAGCAGCACATGCCCCTGCTTCAAAACGTCCAAACGCTGTATTTCTGTAATTTGTCGATAGCCTGGACGGCGAATAAGCTTGCTAACACTGAATTTTCTCCGGATAATTGCAATAGGAACAACTCTCTTTCAATATCAAATAGCATATGAGAAAATAACCCTGCTGGTTTGCCGCAGTACGTGCACGTCGTGTATTTTGAAATTTGGTTGATACAGTCTAATAGAAGCATTATTTATCATACAATAATCAGGTACATGTAAAGTTACGATAATACAACTAATGTATACAATTTGACAATGATATATCCAGTATTGTTGATTTTATGAAAAAACATAAATACTGACTAAACTTTTTCTTCTGAGTATACTAGTACCTGTGTGGGACTACGGACTATACATATCTGAGCATGACATGATGTTTTAACATAAAGATATTGCTTTCAGACAACTTTAACAGTTCATAAAGTACTGGCAATCTGTCAACATCAAAATTTGGAGACAAAAAATAACTATTTTAAAGAAAATAATATTTTACCATGTTAAATTGCAAGTACCATTAAAATTTAGTCAAAATCTAAGTAAAAAAAGGAGCGTTACTCAGTCATAATTTTGCAGAAGACCTCCACTTTCGAGCTTGATCTGCATTTAATGATGTTTACCCGTCTGTAAAGTTTGAATGCAATTGATGCATCCCTTCAAATGTTATCGGTCGAAAACCAAAAGTGTGACGACACAAACGACGACGACGACGATGATGCTGCCGCCGACGACGACGGAGACATGATACCATGCTTCGCAGGCGACACAAAAGAAAGGCACATTCAATTTTGCCTTTTTATGGTGGTGAGTGGAATGAAGGGCATGATCACTTATCGCTAAATATGAAACATCAACCTATTGAACATTATGCATTTTATCAGAATGACACTCAATCTTGTGTTTGACACACTTTTAACTTTGTGTTTTGTATGCTTTTCTGTCGTGTGGTATGTTTTGCTATAAATATAAATATTTTCCAAAACGTCCTTCAGGAATACCATCATAGTGGAAAACAATTTGGATTCAATACAGACCCGCCTTTTAGGGGCCTGATCTAGGTCTAAAAACAGAGAAAGGAAAAGCAGAGATAAAAGTGCATACATACTTTTTATGATGTTTTTTTAACTTGCAGATAGTGGCGGTAGTGACGGTCTGATACAGTAAAAATGGCAATGGATAAAACTAAAGATGAAGAAAAACCTAGATTAAAGTTCAAGACCAAGATTTACAAAGGAGTTATGTTGTTGGAGAATGAAATTGAAGAGATTGAAAATATGGAGATACATGACGATGATATCTGGGTTTGTAGTTATCCGAGGTCTGGTGAGTCGAATGCGTCTAGCTATTTCATTGTACATTGTTTTAGACATACCATTTTAACCCGTAAAAAGCCTAGTGTCTTTTATATTTGCAAAAGCAAACAGTGCGGACTTAGATCAGACAGCGCATAACGCGGTGTCTGATCAGGATTTCCACTATTATCAGATTTTTGTTAATGCTTATTTGTTTTGTGTGTGTGTGTGTGTGTTTGTTTGTTTGTTTGTTTGTTTTTTGCTGTTGTTGTTTTTTTTCATTTTTTTCTTATCTAGTTAGAGATTCATTGAAGAGCACAGCATGAAAATGGTGCATTGCGAACACAGCTACATTATACTTGCACCAGAGCTTAAAATATAACTTGAGCAAATCAATATGAATTAATGAGTTAGTTTTTTTATATACCTCATTGATTTAAAGTAAAGCATATATGTCTCAGCATACTGTTTTATAAGTCGAAGTTATAGTGTTTGCAAAACAA
>OZ026516.1:73618070-73640817 GCA_964019695.1 Loripinus fragilis
AATTATAAATTCTTTGTCTTACTTTGCATGAATTACTGTGCTTCCAGGTTTTAAGTGACCCCCGTTTTTCTTTTTTTAAACAGCTTCAAACTTTACTTAGACAAACGACACTTAGCATGTGGATGCAAATGCACACCGCATAACTAAAACTTATTTTTAGACTTACAAGATACGGGTAATATTAGACAAGACAGTGTACCAACAGAACCTAAAAACTACCATAACTTGAGTGAAATAGCCGCTCTGAAAATGGCAACATAAAGCTACTTTACCCTGAAAGTGCCAAGAAAAAATGCATTTGAAAATGTCGTCTGCTGAAATCGTCTGCTGCAAATAATTGCCGAACATTACTGACAATTAAGTATAGAAGCAAACAGCGTGGACCCAGAACAGACTGCTCCTATAAGAGCAGTCTGATCTGGGTCCACACTATTTGCCATAAAGGCTTCTTAAATATTTCAGCAGACGAAAAAAGCATACCACTTTTGTTGTGATTGACACATTAAGGGTTAAGAGCCTAAACCCAGAAAGGACCAGAACCAGACAAAATTAAACCACTCCTTTTACAAAACAAACTCAGGTTTGAAATTGTTCCAATATTGCAGGTGATTTTCTTTAGTCTCAAAGTGAAGGGCACTTACCACCAGACTGGATTTCCAAGAAGGGAGATAAATCAAGCCCAACTAATATGCTTCATGTGCATACTATGTAATAGATGGGTGAGACATTTGGATGATAAAAATCGTCTATGATGTACAGCACGGCTTCTGGGCCAAAAGGTACTGTGAAACCTAGCTAATTATGCTCAGAATCAAAAAATGGTAAGCAGACAGATGTCACATTGCTATATTTTAGCAAAGCGTTTGACAAATTCAACCATGATAAACTTATCTTCTGTTTACATGGATATGGCATCAGGGACAAAACCCTCACATGAACCAAATTGGCAAAGTAAGTAAGAAAACAAAGACCAGGAATCAATACAGTCAAGTACCAAACCTGACCCACCAGTTTTATTTAATTTAGGAGACAGTAGTATGTATTCAGTCTTATTTTGATTAAAAGATACCAGCCATTTCTCAGCCCATGCAGATATTCTTACTAAATCCTGATTAATAGCTTGTGATGCTTCCTCTGGGAAGTCAACTATAATATATAGGCTAGTATCATCTGCAAAGAGACGAATAATTGAGTTGATATCTTTTACAATATCATTAATATAAATAAGGAATAAAAGTGGTCCTAAAATAGAGCCTTGGGGTACGCCAGCATTTATGCTTACCCAGATGGAGGAACCCCCTGGTAAGACAGCCCTTTGTTTGCGATCGCTTAAGTAGTTTTGAAACCATCCTAGCAAGGAACCACTAAGGCCTACACATTTAAGTTTTAATAATAAACCCTTGTGCCAAGCACGGTCAAATGCTTTGCTTATGTCACAAAAACGCCTTTACTTCTAAGCCATCATCCAATGCCTTTGAGAATGTATTATAGATATCAACTAATTGATTGGCGGTGAAATCGCCAGGGAGAAAGCCTGGTTGCAAGGACGTTATAACATTGTTGGCACTAAAGAAGATAAAGACGTGTTTATAGACATAGACTATTTTCCTATAACTTCCCAATGTACTAAGTAATGATATTGGTCTGTAATTTTTACAGTCTGTAGGATCATCTTTTTTTTAAAAAAAATGGCGTAATATTAGCTTCTTTCAATGCCTTAGGTACTTTGCTCAAAGGTAAGGATAGGTTAAATAGTTTAGAAAGAGGATAAGAGAGTTCTGGTATCCTGGGTCAATGTCAAAGTGGTACTTGATTGTATTGATTCCTGATCTTTGCACCCTTACTTATTCTGAAGAACAAGTTTTAAAGACATAGTTATTTATATTATGTGGGCCAGACGCTTTTCCTGTTTGTAATGTTTCTAATATAGATTTAACTTCAGGAGGGTTTGTTTCTTATTGTGTCAAGTTGTTTGGGTTTGATTGTATGATATGTGGTAATTCCTTGCCAGCATCATTTAGGTCACATTGTGTTTTGAAATATGAACTTAGCAAATTAGCCTTTCCTTTTTCATCTGTGTATATTATGTCATTTTGTTTTAAAGGGTGGGAGTGATGCTTCATCTTGAGTTGATATAAATGATTTTAGAGTATTCCACCAATCTTTACTGCTTAAGTTATGACTGGAAGTTAGTTTATTTGCGAGGTTGTCAACGTTGGTTTTCTAGGAAGATCGTTATAATTTAGTTGTGTCACTGCTCATTCGTTTATATTGATCCCAGTGTTGTTGTAATTGTATGCTTAGCTTTTTCATAGGATCTTTACGTTTTCTCATTAATTTTTGTAGTTCATTATATTATGCATCCATGGAGTTTCAGAAGGACGTGCATTTGCAATTTTGTTAGGTATGCATTCACTGCTTAGTCGAAATATGTGGTCTGTTAATTTTTTGGAATATATATCAATGCCTCCATTTACGAATGAATTACAGTCAGTATTGCCAAACTTATGCTTAAGATTCTCATAGTCCCATTTTTTTGTACTTTCATATATGCATTTTAATAGATTGTCTATGGGGTTTTGATCTTTGCACCCTTACTTACTTTGTAAATTTAAACACACCAAATATAGGACAATGGTACTGAATCTCTTGGTTTAGGAATGGGTCGCCTACACCACTAAAGAGAATGCTGTTGGGGTTAGAAGCTAATATAAAATCAATTAAGGAAGATGATCGCTTGGTAAAGTATGTGTGCTCATTTTATAATTTGGTGCAGATCATATTGCCGACAAATATTAGTAATTTTACCAGAAGAGACTGCCTTATTCATATCTAGATTAAAATCGCCTAAAGTATTTATTTCATTTATATCAGTATCTCTTGCAAGATCAATAGACACTGTAGTCATACCACTACGGCAATTTGGGTCTCGTCACCCACTACGTGTTATAGTAAAATTACCTTAAAATAAAGGCTGACAAAAATGAGAACTTTTGAATATGTTTGCTTCGAGATTGCATCCTCTAGTTAACAACTTCAATGTTGTCTTGCCAAAACAGAGATAAAAAATCTGATTTTAAAGGTGTTTTTTTACAGTTATGTAAAAAAATTGTCAATTACGGTTTAGACATAATTTTACGGTTTAGTCATTGATTTATTATCCACAATGACGAAACCGTAATTAGTTATTTCATACCCAGGCATCAAACGTTAAGGTTTTCATATAATTTTAAAGCATTAAGATACAATGTGAATTTGATGAATAAAAATCAATCGGAACCCAAGCATTTTGGGGCGTTTATCTGTGATTAAATGAAGAAATTGAACATGATGAGAAAGTTACCGTAACACCGAAATAAGTGACGAGACCCAAATTGCCGTAGTGGTATGACCACAGTGATAGAGTTCTCAATATTATTTAAGATGGTGTTGTCTGAATTTGGGGGCCGATGAGAAGACGCTTACTTGGCAGTCCGATTTCTATCCATACACATTCCAAATTGAGAATAATTTCCAAATCATGACGTCTAATGCTTGGTATTTCATTTTTAATGTAAACTGCAACACCGCCATGTCCATCTCCAGGCCGGTCTTTACGAAAAGGTGATCAAAACCCATTTATTTTTATATCTGAATATGTAGTGCTATGGGTAAGCCAAGTTTTTGTAATTGAAATGACATCAAAATTTGATAACTCAGTTTCAAGGAGGTCAATTTTATGAACTGCGCTTTGTACATTGTAATGAACGATAGAAAATATTTTTATTATGTCTGAGGTTTTGTTTATAATGTCAGATTAAAGAGAGTCCGAATCAGATATGGGTCATGGGTTAAGTTCTATATTGCCAGCACGTGAGAGCAGCATTCTTAAAAAGGTATAGTATTCAAAGACGTTCAAAGAGCCTATGGTGTCTACAGGAGTGCAATCATATTCTTATTCTATAATTATAACAAATGCCAACCCCAGTCATCTTTCAATATGCAGTAATATGTATATCATATACATGTAGAACCGATTTGCAGTACCATGTGTACATCTTAACCATAATGTAATTAACCATTTTTAGTTTAAATCCATGTTCTAAAGGATCATTGACACTTGCTATGGGTAAATGCCTATGGTTTTCGGTAAAAATAAAAGTTTGTCAATCGTCCCTTTCTTCACCTTGAAGCTACCCTGACCTGAGTACTTTATGGATGTGAAATCCTTTTTCGATATTAAATGCTTCAAGGATGAAAAATTTTGGGTAGAAAAATCAGTTTTACATTAAGATATAGAAATCCGAAAACATTTTTTAAAATATCATTCCCCCCCGTGTGCCAGCAAAAGCTTTTGCATGTATATGTGTTACCATATTTTACACATTGTATGGAAGTGGCTTGCTGGCACACGGGGGGGGAAAGATGTTCAGCAGCCCAAAAACCCAGGGCCTAAGCCCATAAAATGCCTTTTCTACCAAATAAGAAATTAATGACAGTAGTGAAGTTCTCTAGAACCAACCTCCTAAATTGCTTTGTATTCTGTGCTAGTTTAATATAAAGTACTTAAAGATTAAAAGTAGAATTAGCAAGGTTTTATGCATTTTTTCATAAGAAAAAATCTCACTGTTATTAAACGACACATTATTTTGCAAACGTCCTGTACTTATATATTTGCATGCTAGGGAATAGTTCATGTTTTTATTTTCGTCTGCTGACTTTCTTCAAAATTAATTTTTTAAAAATAAACCACCAAGGACCACCATCAGAGTGTCAAACATTTTGGATCCAGATCAAGACATGCATTCTGTTGGTCTTCGTTTGGGTTCAAACTGTTTGCAAAAGGCTATTGGCAGACGACAAAATTATCCACTGGCATGCAAAAGGTTATAACAGGTAAATACTTTAGTGTTCAATATATTGTCTCATATAGGGATATACATGCATATGTATACCATAAATATTCGGACACTTTAAATACATTCAACATGCTATGCCCTTTAAACAAAGTAATATTCAAAGGATCTAGTTAGAATCAGTTTTACTTTCCAATGCTAAATGGGACACTTTCATTCCTTCAAAAATATTTATTTCTTTTGTTGAGCTTTCAGTATTGTATTATTTACGGTACATATAGTCAATAATGTACAGGTAACTTCTAAATTATCTCCCCAAAATCATTTTATTACAAAAACATATTTTGTTTTTAAAACAATTTAATCAATTATCGTGATTCGTTAATACTCTGCGTATGGTATGTTCTATAGATTTCACCATACCTACCAAATAAATCAAGAAAACGTGCAGAAATCACTTTATAAAGCACTTTTTATTTTCCTGAAATTTCAGACCCCCTCCCCTTTCTACCCGCCGTAACTCTCGAAAATGAAGGAATTTTGCAAATATTTTGCTAGCTGGCAATTGCCATTAGATTCACCTATTGCACTGATACTACATGCACCACACTAGAAGCCCAAAAGCAGCGTTCTGGGAATCAGAAAAATAGGCGTATAAGGCCCATACCGTCAATGATCCTTTGATGCTTCTAGTGTTTCTTGATTTAAAGAAGTATGGAATCTTTCATTCATAACATTTGGTCGCATAAAACAGTTGACCCCTTTCTCAAAAAGTTTACATTTAAATGCATCAAGTTAATCTTAAATGGACAAGATTTCCATGTTTTACTTACAATTGAATGCATTAACATACAATCAAAATTGTTTGTCTGCCTTCGTTTTCGAGACATAAATTAAAGCTCTTATCCAAGTGTTGCGTTATTAAAGTCCGTCAGTATATTATCAGGGAATCCTTGGATTTGTTTAAAACATTTTCTTTGGATTTTTTCTAGATTTTCAATATCGCTGTTTTAAGGAGCAGGACCTCACAAGGGCATAGACCAATCGTGGAACAACGAAAGTAGACCAAATGTGCCCACCCAGGGTGGCCTTTAGCCCAATACCCCCGTGAGTCCCCCACCGATTAGGGGATAAGTAGTTTCCTCCCACAATTCATTTTCCCCTCTATGTCTGCCTTTCAGATCGTACTTTTAACGGTAAAGGCTCTCTCCAGCCATGAAGATATCAGGTTTTGGCTCTTTCTTCCGGGGATTAAACCACAAGATTTGATGACTTAGTTGGATGTATGCAGTATTTTTCACGTCTAGCACCGTTATCTGCATCCCAAACCATTACTTGGGTGTGAGACTGGTCTGTGGCAAGTTGTGCCAAGCCATCTGCGAAAGTCACATGCGGAATGATGATTGAACCAATCGTAATAGTAGCGGATTGTAGTACCATTTATAATGAACTGCTTAAAGAATTCCGCCCTGCCTTACTCCCTGTCTGATGTTGATGGGATGAGATAAATATAGTTTTTCTACCCACTTGATATGGGAGGAGCAGTCAGAGTAGGGGTCCCTCAATAGCTGTCTTAACCATGGCTTCGTTCGACGTACCCGTTTGCTATTGGCAAATATTACAGGCTTAATAAAAAACTACTTAGATTTAGCTGTATCAGAATTTGGCATCTTTTAAAGACTGACATATTGGCGTAGTTTAATTTTGGTGGTTACTCAATTTAGTGTTCTTTAAAGTTATCATCTATTCTCACAGGGGCTACTTTTAAAGGAAAGAATATGCTCTCTGGAGCATATTCTTTCCTTTAATAGTTCTCCTTTTACGACATGGTTTCCTCAACATCGAAATACATATACTCTTCACGGCCAAAACGTGCGATTACCAACATATTAAAGCTGTATGTCTAATTATTGCTTAATGTGGGACTGAATTCGAAACTGCATTTCGCGGTCTCAAATTGTGGCGATTTTTGTTTTACCGCCAATAGCGTCAATTTGAAATAAAATAGCCGCCAAATATAATAAAGCGTTTAACAGTACGATTGTTTTGGTAGGATACATGACTTCAGTAAAATACTCAAAGGATCATGACACTTGCTATGGGTAAATGCCTATGGTTTTCAGTTAAAATAAAAGTTTGTCAATCGTCCCTTTCTTCACCGTGAAGCTACCCTGACCAGAGTTCTTTATGACAGTGAAATCCATTTTCCATATTAAATTCTTCAAAGATGTCAAATTTTGGGTAGAAAAATCAGTTTTACATTAAAATATATAGGAATTAGAAAGTTGTTTTTTAAATATCATCCCCCCCCCCCCCCCCCCCCGTGTGCAAGCAAAAGCGTTTGCCTGTATATGTGTTACCATATTTTACACATTGTATGGAAGTGGCTTGCTGGCACAATGGGGGGAAAGGTGTTCAGCAGCCCAAAAACCCGGGGCCTAAGCCCATAAAATGCCTTTTCTACCGAATAAGAAATGAATGACAGTAATGAAGCTCTCTAGAACCAACCTCCTAAACTGCTTTGTATTCTGTGCTAGTTTCATACAAAGGACATAAAGATTAAAAGTAGAATAAGCAAGGTTTATGCATTTTTTCATAAGAAAAAAGCTCAGTGGTATTCAATGACACATTCTTTTGCAAACGTCCTGTACTTATCTATTTGCATGCTAGGGAATTGTTCATGTTTTTATTTTCGTCTGCTGACTTTCTTCAAAATTACGTTGTTTTACAAATAAACCACCCTGGATCACCATCGGAGTGTCAAACAGTTTGGATCCAGATCAAGAGCGACGTTCTGATGGTGTTCATCTGGGTTCAAACTGTTTGCAAAAGGCTATTGGCAGACGACAAAATTCTCCACTGGCATGCAAAGAGTTGAATCAGGTAAACACCTTAGTGTTCAATATATTATCCAATATATATAGGTAGCTTTCAACTTAGATATACATGTATATGCATACCATAAATATTCGGACACTTTAAATACATTTCGACATGCTTTGCCCTTTAAACTAAGCAAAAGTAATATTCAAAGGATCCAGTTAGAACCAGTTTTACTTTCCAATGCTAAATGGGACACTTTCATTCTTTCAAACGTATTTATTTCTTATGTTGAGCTTTCCGTTTTGTATTATTTACGGTACATGTAGTAAAAAAATATACAGGTAACTTCTAAACTATCACCCCAAATTCATTTTATTACAAAACATATTTTGTTTTTAAACCAATTTCATCAATTATCGTGATTTGTTTATACTCTGCATATGATATGTTCAGTAGATATCACCATGCCTAACAAATAAATCAAGAAAAGGTGCAGAAATCACTTTTTAAACCACTTTTCATTGTCATGAAATTTCAGACCCCCTCCCCTTTCCACCCGCCATATCTCTCGAGTGCATAGGAATTTTGAAAATATTTTGCTAGCTGGCTCTTGCCATTAGATTCACCTTTTGCATTGACACTACATGCATCACACCAGAAGCTCAAAATCAGCGTTCTAGGAATCAGAAAAATAGGCGTATAAGGCCCAAACCGTCAATGATCCTTTGAACATGTTAAAATCATGTTGTTGCATCCTTTTATTTTCTCTTACATTAGCTTTTTCATTTCCTTCCACGGCATCTCTTCAACTCTCTTTCTCAGCATTGATCATTTACACAATAGCAAATAGTGATCTGTTCAAAATTTCAGATAATTTGCAGTCCTCGTTTTCAAATTAGATCTTTCCATATTTTAAATGTAGGCCTACTTAAAATTTTGCATGTGCTTTCCAACATTGTGGCATTTTGACAAGTGTATAATCAGACGAGCCTGCGCAGCCTCCTTTTATGCTTAGAAACTCTAAATGATGTTCTGTCTGTAGCTTGACAGTCATAGAATATTTAAGCCACTAGCAAAGGTTCTGACCAGACGGCGTGTATATGAGCAGGCTGGTCTGAGCCTTTGCTGGTTGCACATACAACATTGTTTGAAATCTCATGTCACGGCTCAAATAAAACAACGTTTGCTAACGTTTGGGAACTCACCAATGGCCACTGATTGTACCGTGGGCGTAGACCGCACCAATAATTTCGGCCGATGCGACATGCCGCACCATTAAAATTTGCTGATGCGATACGATGCCGCACCAATAAATGTTACTTATCAAAGCAGAAAAAGTGAACAACATGTGTAAGTGGAAAAAACCAAATAAACACAAGAAAACAAGAAAGATTATAGTACTTTTCATCCACTATACGCAGCCGACAGCAGCTCCCACGGGAAGACTCATCAATAATCCAAGCTTCCAAGCGTTTGCATGATGTTTTTTTTTTGTTTACTTTCGTTTCTCCTTTACTGCTATAGGCCTAATTACATGATGCGTTAAGTACGAGATGTGAAAGGTAAATTACTAAAGTTACTTTTTTTTCAATTTGTTCTTACATTTTAAGAAATATTATCTTCTCAGAATCTGACTCTGTAAAATTGTCTATGCTTTTGAAATATAATGTTTCTAATAATTTATTGATGGGCTACTTGAGGCTGAGAGAGCTTGCAATAATTATATCTCAAGTCATTAACTAGAATAATTTCATTGATGCTTAATTAAATCTGGTATCGGTATACTATTTAAAACGCACCCCTACCACACCCTCACACACCTAAAGAAAGAAAAAAACATACACACACAAAAAAAACACACAAAAAACAGGCGGTCCAGGAAAAATGTATGGAAGCACATCGGTGCCTTCACAAAGGATTCTTTCCATTACAATGTTTTCTTGTCAAATCAAAGGATAAAATACAAAAAAAAATGTCTCCAAAAAGAAACGAAATTACTGCTTAAAATCATCCAAGAATGCACAAAATCGCACCGTTTGTTTAAAAAAAAAATCCGGGGGGGGGGGGGGGGCTTGCACCCGTACCCCCTAGGATGGCTTCGAGCCTACGCCACTCGCATTCGCGCCTTCGGCGCTCAGTTTCTGCCGCACCAACCAAGAATATATGGCTACGTCTCTGTGTACGCAGGATGTCGGTGAGCGGCCTTGTCGGCGAACTGTCTTTTCAAAATGCTTGTCGGTGAACTGTCTTATCGGTGAACTGTCGATTTCCCATTGTCATCGACCGGAAGCATTTTATAAAATACTGACCTGTCTGATTTGAGCACTGTGGGTATATGTGACATATTGGTTTACCAAATGCGTCACAGAGTCATGTGATTCGCCCGATTGGCTGATTCAGTATTGTTTATCAAGCGCGTCATCATGTGTCACTGAAACGGTTTCAATGAAAATGCCATGTGGAGAATGTTTTCAAAAATGTTTTAGTGCAAACAATATGATCAGTCTATGGCTGAATACCGTAATACCTATCATTGTTACGATTTGGCTACCCAATATGACTAGATATCTCCAATGAAGGATTATCTATAGGCATTCAACGCTTGTTACTTTTTAACGTAGGTGTTTTGGGTAATGCGCACCGCGTAACAGCACAAACCCGATTTTTCAGTCGCGTTGTCCCATAGCAGACAGGTCGATCCTTTAGTATCGCACATGCGCAGACAATGGTCGATTTCCCTTTGGGTCTCCCTAAAAAGCGTCAAGGAGCGACAAGAAGTGACAAGAAGCGACAAGAAGTGACACGAAGCGTCAAGAGGCTTTTAAACAATTTTTAATGCTTAAAATGAGAAAATAAGATTAAATTTGATAAATTTTGACATATAAAAGTATCTCAGCCCCAGTTATAAGCACTTGCAATACATATAAGGCTCCCAAATAGATGTCATAATTTCTGGTTGTTCGCTAAACTAAGCGTCAAGAGATTTGTCCTGAGCGACAAGAAGAATTAACAAACATATTTAATTAGTGTTTTACGAATAACATTATACCTAACAAGAAAAGAAAGAAATGTTTGTTGTTCATGTATCATTTTCTATATATCTATCATTTTGAAAGCCCACATATTTGAAAAATAGAGCAACTGGCGATTGAGCTCGAGCGCTAGTCCAAGCGTCAAGAGAAATGTCATGAGTCAAAGCTATTTGGTGTATTAACTATAATATACCTGAAAATGTTTAATTTATATATATATACCCCTTTTCCCATCGACCTTTTTGGATAAAACCCGCTTGATATTTGAAACATAGCCACCCAAAAGGGAAGCGGCAAGTAAAATGTGTCACATTTGAAGTGTCAAGAGAAGCGACAAGAAAATCGCGCCACATTTGAAGCGTCTAGAGAAATTTCATGAGACAAATCTATATGATGTATTAACTAAAATATACCTGAAAATGTTCAATTTATATATGCCATCTTTCTCCATGAACCTTGTAAACTGCGTCCTATTTGAAATGTCAAGAGAAGCGACAAGAAAAATGGACAACATTTGAAGCGTCAAGAGAAGCGACAAGAAAATCGCGCCACATTTGAAACGTCAAGAGAAGCGACAAGAAAATCGCGCCACATTTGAAGCGTCAAGAGAAATGTCATGATGCAAAGCTGTATGGTGTATTAACTAAAATTACAATTTTTTTACATTTTAAGTGCCAAGAGAAGCAACAAGAAAAACGCTCCACATTTCAAGTGTCTAGAGAAGCGACAAGAAAAATGCGCCACATTTGAAGCGTCAAGAAAAGCTTTTACATTTTAAGTGCCAAGAGAAGCGACAAGAAAAATGCTCCACATTTCAAGTGTCTAGTGTCAAGTGTCTAGAGAAGCAACAAGAAAAAAGGCTCCACATTTCAAGTGTCTAGAGAAGCGACAAGAAAAATGCGCCACATTTGAAGCGTCAAGAAAAGCGTTTACATTTTAAGTGCCATGAGAAGCGACAAGAAAAATGCTCCACATTTCAAGTATCTAGTGTCAAGTGTCTAGAGAAGCGACAAGAAAAATGCTCCACATTTTAAGTGTCTAGAGAAGCGACAAGAAAAATGCGCCACATTTGAAGCGTCAAGAAAAGCTTTTACATTTCAAGTGCCAAGAGAAGCGACAAGAAAAATGCTCCACATTTCAAGTGTCTAGTGTCAAGTGTCTAGAGAAGCGACAAGAAAAATGCTCCACATTTCAAGTGTCTAGAGAAGCGACAAGAAAAATGCGCCATATTTGAAGCGTCAAGAAAAGCTTTAACATTTTAAGTGTCATGAGAAGCGACAAGAAAAATGCTCCACATTTCAAGTATCTAGTGTCAAGTGTCTGGAGAAGCGACAAGAAAAATGCTCCACATTTCAAGTGTCTAGAGAAGCGACAAGAAAAATGCGCCACATTTGAAGCGTCAAGAAAAGCAACAAAAAAGTGGCCTGAGAATTTTATAATATGAAATCTTCCAGTTAAAAAATATTTTAAAAAAATAATGCAAACAGAAAGTCCCTGGCCAGAGTGCTCCTCTAGGGACAGACTGGTTAGGGACTAATTTGTTTGCAAGTGAGTTCCTGTCAGATTAAAATGTTTTTTTATATATAAAACATGAAAAACCTATTTCAACTCCTCCATGAGTCTCATCAGGTGGTGGCTTTTGCATTAATTGCATTAATTTGCAATATTGCAAAAACAGTTTGTGTCCCCACTATAGGTTTTTTGGTATTTTTTTATGTTTTTTGTGTTTTCTTTGTTTATGTTTTTTTGTGTGTTTTTTAGAAGTATTTTTCGAGATAAGAATATTTCATTTCATTTAATTTGGCAAGCAAGCTAAAGCTATTCATGTTTTTGTCTTTGTTGGTGACCGTTTTTGTAGATTTGATTCTTCTTTTTTGTCCAGGTTTTCTTGCCACAGTTGCTGTTTTGGGTAATAAAAGCTTGCCATCGGTTGAAGTGACGAATTTTTGCAGGGGCTGTTTTGTACCAAAAGATAAAAACTTTTTTAACAGATCTTCTTTTTCGTTCTCAGTTTTGGACTGCCACTGGGCTTTGGTACACTGAAGGTTCAAAAGATGAGAGTCAAGCTCAAAATCGCCGTGGCCGTAGAGAGCCCCCTTTATCAAAGCTTCCTGAAGCTGAATTTCTTTGTGTAAATTTTGAATAAGTTCCGGCAATCTGTTAGGCGTCCAATTCTGATTTAGTTTCAAAATATGATTCAAAGATTCACAATTGTTGTTTTTCCAGTGGAGCGGAACTTTATTGTCATATGTTCTAACATTGTAAATGTATTCTTTTATAGTAGGGATGACTTTCTCCGAAAGATATGGACCTACAGAATTTGTGTATTTGGTTTCAATTTCTGAAATTTTTGATGTCAGGTCCACAGTGGTGTCAGCTGAAATTAAACCATTTTCTCCAAAAATGTCATCAACAACTTTTTTTGTATTTTCCATCTTTCTTTTTTTCATAAAATTTTAGAGTTCCATTTTCTTCCCTAACAAAGAAGGTTGTTTTCAAAGAAGTTGAGGTTGTCTCCCAAACACCACAGTTATCATAATGTTCCATTCTGTTACTGTTTGCTTTTTTTGAAATATTTGAAATATTTGAACTGTGGTCTAAAACAAAGTGTACGTTCTCTTTGACGGTCCGAGGTATTTCAGACAAAATTTCGGTCTCAGAATTTAATACCTCTATAAGTGCATTGGTCGAAAGAAATTTGCCTTTAATAAAATTTGCCTGCCCCGTTATAGACTCAGAATCGATGCGAGAGTTGTATGAAACTTCGGTTTCAGACACCCGGCCAACCTCTGCGTTTACTGATGAATTTTCATTCGAATTTTGCAGGTTGGTGGTCTCAAAACTATTGCAGTTTTTGTCGGGCAGGTCTTCATCTGAGGTCTCGTCACAGTCGGTCGTCCTTATCGAGTCGTTCATCTGCTGGGACACAGTTTCTTCGGCATTTCCGAAAGACACTGTGCGGGAAGCGGTCTTCGGTTTGGTCAAGGGCTGCTGGACCAAGATTTGCTGCTGAGGGGGTGGGGATTCCTCTGTTATAGATTCAGAAGGAACAACGGGTGGGGTCTCAAGTGGCACAGAAGTATCAAGAACCTCAGGATGGCGGGAGATAGGGGAGTCGAAAATGGTTGGACACGGATTGCATGACGTATCCAGGGAAGTGCTGTTCAAGTGCGGGAAATCGTCCAAGCAGTCAAGGTCAATGATCGACTTCTTCTTCGTAGCGATCAATGGGACAACGTGATTTGGTAGCCAGGTCTTGTGGTAGCTGTAAGAAGTGCTAGTCCACATAATGCAAATGGGGTCGGCCTTGGATTTGCAAGTCAAAGGGGTGAAGGTTTCGTTCAAGTAACGAAAGGCTTTGTCAATCAGTCCGTTTCGGGGAGGGAACACAGATTGGATTGGACAACCCAGAACAGTCGCTGCAGCAAGCATTGTCCAAGCGGACGAAAAGGCGCCTTTCCTAGCCGCTGCAGAACATGCGTCGTCATAACTGTCGGAGACGTAGAGTAGCCTAGAATTCTGCCCGTCGTAGTATGCGTGCCTATTCAAAATCATTTCCAAACATGTCCTGACCCTTATTTCCGTTGCAAGTTTTTCATGTCCTACCAGTCCAACAGACAGAGAATTGAACAGACAATTCCCATCACCAGATACAAATGCAGGCATTTTCCCATCAAAAGAAAGTTTGTGATTTTCCAATATCATTTTTGAAACACGGTCAGGACTCAAAAGACTACTAGCCGAAAAGGTAAAATCTAGCCGAGAACTCATAGGCTTACTGTCGGTATGTCGTAAAAGAATTCTTTCCATTCGCGCTCCAGCTTCCAAATGTCCTAAAGTAGAATAATTTTCAAGTCTTTTTATGGATTTTTCGAAATCAAAATTGCCAGCTGCGTTTTTTGTGCAGCTTGTACAGATATAGTCACAGAATGAGTTTTTCTTACTTCTAATTTCAGTGATGTGTTTTTTCAAAAGGTTTTGGCATTTGTAGTGAAACCAGTTTTCACAGTTATCACAACAAATTACATCTGTGATGCAATTTCCACCACAATCTCCACAAGGAAAGGCCATTTTTGCCTTATGAGTTTCAAAAACAAACTAAAAAATATATCAGACCCAAAATAATCAAACTGATAAAAAAATACTTCTAAGACCAAAATTTATCCGAAAGTTCAAAAAGTTCCCAAAAATCGAAATGATAATAATAAGTAAAAAATGTATTTGAACAGACTCACCAAATCGCAAATATTGTCAAATGAAAAAGTAACAGCATAGATGCCTATCGACACATATGCGATTTGTAAAAATTATCGAGGCCTTTTATACACGAGCAGAATTTTGGCATGAAATTCAAAGCCGACTCAGCTTGTTGTTGAGTGACCGGTCAAAAATTGGCTTGCGTGTCAATCGTTGATTATTCTCACCTTGGGCTTGGTGTTGGGCATGCTCTGGGCTTGTACAAGAAAATGGTTTAGAAGTGTAAAAGAATATGGATTTATCAAACAAGTTAAAAAAAAATAACACTTGAATAAATCGGGTCTCGACACGAGAAAAAATGTCTTTCGGAGAATGTGAAGAACATCGGCGCAAAACTAGCCTGCGCAATCCGGTCCACGCCATTGTAATTCGCTTATTGGAAAGTATCATAATACTCAAGCGACTATAGCAAAGGCTCTGATCAGACTGCGCGTATGCGCAGGCTGATCTGAGGCTTTGCTGGTCGCACATACCAAAGTGTTGGAAATCTCATGCACTGGCTCATATCTGGTCTTCTTACAAGCGAAATTTCGAACTTATCGCTAGCCTCTGTGGCTGGGCAGGCTGCTAATGGCAATGACCTGGTAAAGCGATTTGATTTATCTAATAAGCTTTGAAAAAAAAAATAAAAAAAACATGATTAAACAAATAGCAATAGAAATAAAGCTTCTTTAATAATCGGGCTAAAAACTGTCTCTGGGGGTTGTGTAAAACAACGGCACAAATCAGTCTGCGTAGTCTTTATTCGCTGACAAACGAAATTTCAAAATTCTAGCTAGCCTCTGTGGCTGAGCAGGCTGGTAATTGCAATAATCTAGAGCGTAGACCCAGACTGATTTGCGCTCTTGTTTTTCGAGCACGCACTGAAGTGTACGAGTGTTATATACTTAAAGCCATTAAAAACGCAACTGGTACAATTGTTATTTTTCCTATAAATATCAGCTTGGTACACTTTGTCTTTGTACTAACAAGCGTCCCTAACGTAGGAGAACGTTATTCCAGAATTTGAGCTCAATTTCACACTTCTGCCAAAAATGTTGGTGAAAATTCACAAATTCATCGAATTTTTTGGTACTCATATTAAATCTTGAAATTTTATTCAAATTCAGCGTGCAAATACTGCGTTTCACTCAAACAAACGAAAAAACGGTTTACAACACAAAATTCACTTTGCTGGAAGGACCTAAAATTTATGTTTTAAATTTCATTTTTCGTGAAATTTCCCCAAAATTTCAGAAATCACTAAAGCTTGAATTAAACTGAATCATTTAAAAATTGGCATACGTAAGTTGTAAGGTCATTACCTATGGTTATCAATTATCGCAATGTTTACCGTCGAAAGTGTCCCATTTTCGTTAACTTCAGGTTTTTATGCTGAAACTTTGATGACCATTTTGAAGATCAAAACTTCAAGACAAAAAAAATCGGTTGCGTGCGCATATTAAGTAGAGCAATGTTGAAATTTTCCGAAAGTTTGAATCCAAAAGAGCCATTCATAATCAAGATCTGATATCCAGATTAATAAGGTGATTTTGCAGTTTTTGTGTCGAAGTACGGATTGTGTCCCTTTATCAAAAATACAGCCTGGCTTATCTGGACTGCTTTATCTGCACCAAAAGAGTATTGGCTTGATATCGCGACCATAGGTTTATGCTTTTATTTTATTTGAATGATAAAATAGCATTAAATATCGAGTAAGGTTATACTGTAAAAGTTGCGTTTTTACTGGCGTTAAGTATATTTATACTCGTCGCGACAAAACCGGTTATTATTATCATATATTATTATCCTATCATAGGATTTGCGTGTGTGTGTGTGTGGGGGGGGGGGGGGTGTCATTAGAAAATACAGGAGAGGGTGGGGGGCTAACTGTCATTTGAAGAAAAAAAAACAGAAATATATATATATATGTGGTTTATTTAGAATTCCAAAAGGCTATGAAGCCCATGAGGATACAAAAATGTACAATATCTGATGGCATAAAGACAGTACAGAACATATATATATACGTGCTGAGCTAAACAGGTAGCTCTATCTTGAGAACTGAATCAAATCATACTCAGCGGAGAAGGTGCGGACTGGATTTTTAGTTCACAACTGTTCGGCCTCCGATCCACCCCATGCAAAAGTGGACCGAAGATCAGGCATTTGTGAGTTTGTTTACCTGTATAGCTGCATCACGTAACAAAATAAACGTTTTTAACATAGGAATTATATTAAGGAAACTGTATTAGCCGCCATTACGGCTGTCTGGCTGATGTACCATGTACATCCATATATGGTACATTTGTCATCAATCATAGGCATAATTATGGTGGTCCAAATGCACCCACATAGAATTTGCCTGCGCTTCATGAGTCACATGTAAAACGTTTTGTTTAATCCATATAAATGTATGTCTAATCCATAAGTGAGCAAGGTAATTTACAAATGACAAAGAGTTATTATACAACACTATACACACATATACAAACATACAGTTATATACAAACAGTAATAGTGCACCTCTTACTTTGCAAAACAGTGAAGACCCATCTGCAATGTCGTATTACGGGCCATCTCATAATGGGCCTGCAGTGTTGAGAGATAAATATATCGTTAAATCTGCTATTTAGTTTTAGAAATCATAACATGCATCCGTGTACTCAAAGTTCTGTGTATTGAACTTTCATGTCAAAGTCCCGTTAAGCTAATTATACGGTACACTTTATGACCCTAAATGTGTATGAAACAGACTATAGCGTAATGACAAATCTGTGACACATGTGGAATGGATGAGTTATTTTTATATATCATAAAATTCATTTCCCGTAAGACGTATTTTTCATTCACAAGCCAACACGCGCCACCCATTAAGGTAATTACTGTCACTCAGCTTTGAGTTGATACGGCTAATTAAGCACAGCTCAAAGCTGGTCGTTTGGTTAATTGGGTAAGCCAATATTTCTCTTGACGCTTAATAGCGTAGCTTGGATGCTGATTTAGTGAACGATGTCGTTTTTATTAGGTTTCCTTTTTTCAGTTTAGTAAAAATATTTTGGAGTATACTCAAGTGCTAAAAAGTGTTTCTTAAAATTTAACCATATTTACAATTGTGATAAATTCTTGTAGGCAAACTGTTGGATTATAACAACTATTAGGATTTTACAAGGTAAGGGATGAAACAAGTTTGCACACCTAAAACGACTAGCTATATTACATACAACATTACATTCCAAAACTAAAGGTATTCAACCTGATTATATAAAAACAAAGCTAATTTCCGTAGCAACAATCTTATATTCTTTTCTAGTTCGTAACTTCTCTTGACGCTTAGTCTATTTTCTTCTTGTCGCTCGACGCGAGAAAACCTGTCTTCGGGGGTTTGCGAACAGTAAAGGCGCAGACCAGTCTGTGCATCCCGCGCAGTCTGATCAGCGCCTTTGTTATTCGCTTATTGGAAACTATCATATCTTAACTTGCTACCAGCGAAATTTCACTTTTCTAGCTAGTCTCTGTAGCTTAGGAGACTAGTTTGGGTCATTTCTGCTGTGTTAAATATCTCTTGTCTCTCAGGACTTTTTCTTGTCGCTTCAGATTAAGCTCTCGAGGTGGGCGCACGTTCCAATTCATAAGAGCTTATATTTCATCTGTTTTGAGATTATTATTATCATTATATAAATGATAAATATCATTTTATAAATTAAAAAATCGGATAGGTTTTATGTTAAAATATTAAATGGTCGTTAGAAGATCTGTACTTCTTGTGTCTCAAGAGATTTCTCGTGACCTTATTTTTCTTGTCGCTTAGGCCTACTTTAGTCTTAGCGACTAAAGCAGCATTTCCAGCGATATGTGAGTCTTCAAATGTCTATGAATATATCTAAGAAATGGAGAGTGATGAGCAACTTCGTTTTAATATCTTGATGATACATTACTTTGTAACTTATTGTAAATTATTCTTGTCGCTAAGGAGATATCTCTTGACGCTAAATTAGTTTAGCGCACGGGCAAAACTTAAGGGGGTTAATTGATAGTTACTTGCAATGTAACTGCATTTACTTAAATATAAACACTTGTACATGTAAAATATGATCGATTTTTCTATGCAACATACATAAAATTGCATTATAATGCTTATATAATCCTCTTGACGCTTCGTGTCACTTCTTGTCGCTTCTTGACACTTCTTGTCGCTTTTTAGGGAGACCGTTCCCTTTTGACTTGGGGACGTTTACATTTCTGGGTGAACAAAGCATGGGAAAGCGATATTACTGCGATTTTTGCGACCGTTCTTTTGCCGACAGCGCAAACAATAGGAAAAATCACTTCAAAGGCGGCAACCACCAACGACTGAGGAAGTTACATTACGATTCCTTCAAGGGTAGGTACAGGATAAAACGATTTAAAGGTGTTTACATGTTGAATGGGTAGGTGTATTCGTGCCGTACATTTATTCGGAATGCTAACTATTAAACCTCCATGTGTTATTTTAATGGAAAGTCAGGAGTACCTTAGACAGTTTTAACTTATTATCTGCTTGTGTCGTCTGTGGATTACCAGTGGCGGATCCAGGACCACTGATGCTGGGGGTGCTTGATAGGTGGACACCGTCAGTCAAGGTATTACAGACACTTATCACTTATAGCACAAATCAATTACCACATAGAACTGTGTCCCATTGAAGCAAAAGACTCAATTAGCCGATATACCACTCCCCTGAGCATTTGGCATTCTGGTTTCAGAGATTTTTTCATTTTGTTTTGTTTAAATTAGCAAATGTCCCCAGCGAGTGATCAATTTGGACCCCATGTGCGTGTGTGGGTTATAATGCATAGAAAACACTAAACTTTGATACATATTAAAAGTATTAGCTGTGGACAGAAGATTTGTTTAAAAAAGTGTTTCTCCATTGTGATTATTGGAGCTATTAAAGCCTAATGATCGTATGTATTAGGTTAATGTAGACCCAAGATGCATGGTTGGCAGAATTTATGGAACTACAAACTGTGGGTCTCATGGTTTCAGAGAAGAGTGGGGTTTTGCCAGTAACTGACAACTGTCCATCTTTCAATAAGAAGGAATGGGAATGACTGTAGAAAATTGTTCATGACCAATTTCAACAATAGAATGGTGCTGGACAGGAAGAGCGAACCCATGACAGCCTGATAGCTAGTCAGACCCACATCCCACAGAGTTGACACACACACGCACGCAAGCACGAATTGCAAGTCTAACTGGCATCGCTGGTACAATAGTGTCAAAATCTAATGTGCTAGTTTAAATTAATTAAAAAAACAACGTCTTATCTCACGCAATGTTGCCCAGAGAAGGCTGAAAGTTTGATGACCTGAATGAGAGTGCGCATCCGTGTTTGTCAGCAAAAAATGAAGACTGAACAGGTCATGGAAAGAGCACCACGGCGAATGTTTGCGGCGATTTTTTAAAAGAAAAATGTGTTTGGAGAAATAGCATCAAGAAGTGCATATGCCTAATTATACAGATTGTGGCGAGGGAACCTGATTCACGCACGTACGATATGCACAGACTCGCATTGCTGATACGATAAGTATCAAAATCTCGAGTGCTAGGTCATTTTTTTTATAAAAGCGTCTTAACCCACGCAATGTTGCGCAGCGAAGGCTCTCGCTTGGGTGACCCAAATTAGAACACACGTCCGCGTATGTCAGCGCATCATGAAGACCCCAGCAAGACTGCAAGGTCATGGAAAGAGCAGCAAGGCAAATGTCTATGGCAATTTTTTAAAAGAAAAAAGTGGTTGGGGAAAAAGCTAATTATACCGTCGCATTTTAAAACTATATCCTTTGAAAAATTCATATTATGGGAGATAGCTGCGAGAAATCTTGATTCCAGTCCCGTTGGTATAAAAAGTCCCTACTGCTAGCGAACAACAAAGGCACAGATCGGACAGGTTTTGACTAAAATCAGCGAATTTGTCTGTTGAAATTGCAACAGATAAACCTACCTCAGGCAAGAATTTAAAACACAGGTAGTCTCCCGGGGGTAGTCTCTGTAGCTGAGCAAACTAGATTGTCCCTTACCTAGTCGCAAACAAAGTATTTATGTCAATATGCTTGTGGATCAACTCTGCATGCTGAGTGATATTTTGCGGTGTTTTTTATAAGCAGACTTTTACATAATCTTCTTTTAAAAATATATTTCTTGTCTCGGACCCATTGTCATCGACCGGAAGCATTTTATCAAATTCTTTAGTATCGCGCCTGCGCAAGACAATGGTCTCGGACCGGGTCGGAGTTCATGTATACATACGTAATAATTTCAAGCAGTTTGAAACCTTATCAAAATTTCTGGCTTGATCTGAGTCCAGACTGTTTTGCTTATGTTATCAGTGGTGTTACCACCAGTGGTGATTCATGGTATTCTATCAGGTCGCACGCGTCGTGTCAATGGCCATGACGCGTGAAAATATACATTATGTACATATGAAAAATTGTCAAACTCCAAATACATGACCGCTAAGCATATCCTTCCCTTTCAGCAGTTTGCAGGAATATCATTTTCAATAATAACACATAATTTGAGGGTTCTCAAGACTTGTTTTCAAAGTTATACACAAAATTATCAGAGTTTAGAAATTCTCTTTTTCGCACTGACTTGAAGATAAGGCTATCCAAATTTGGAGGGTACCTCAGGTTGCCTGGTTACGCAGTCAGTCAGCTGATTTGCTAAAATTTATTTTATGGCTAGGTGTGACAATTAACAGCCGTTTTAATCTCTAGGGTGCAGAACACGCAAAAAGGTACTTACCGTACATAGAGAAGAAAAAAGGTAGGTTAAGATTTTTTTACCATGGACTCAGCTGGGGGTGCTGAAGCACCCAAAGCACCCCCCCTAAATCCGCCACTGATAACTTTGAAAACAAGAATGCATTACCTTGGTCTTATTCCCATCAAACATGCCTATATGGGCTACCCATTTGGGGAATGCAACTGGGTTCCGTATGGGTCCCATATGGCTTTACCCATATGCGGGTTGCCCAGATGGGTCCCATATAACAGTCCCATAAAGAAACAAGAAATGATATAGTCATCTTTATATAAACTTATTTCCTTGTTTATAATGCATGGCTAGCTTCTACAGTTGCCGGATACAGAGGGGATTCACGTGGCTGGCTTAAACCCCTATTTGAGGCAAAATTATTCCATTTTTATTCTCCGGACCGCCGTGACGTCACAGCCTTAGCGACACAGGTAAACAAATGTACCGCGGGTGATGTGAACGGTGAATTTTAACATTACTGGTAACGGGAAAATGATGAAAAATGGGCCGTATTTATTCAAATTCACCGATTTCTTCATCAGTCTGCATTTATTTCAAAGGGAAAACATTGTCTTTTGTCCCGCCACGATTGTTTTGATTATAATAGCACCGATTTTTCACAAATTATTGAAAAAAATCGGGTGTAGGTGGGGTGAACGGACATCGGTTTGCGATCATTTAGACGTGAAAGAAATGAGTGTCTCTAATATCTTAGGAGCTTTAACACATTAAAACGGTCATTAAATTCCATATACCTTGAGATGATATCAAATTCCAGATAGATAAATGACTATTTTGAATCTAAATTCTGACACATCACACCTCCAAGTTTGACACTCAACACCTTTAATTGGTACAATATGCAGCCTGTCATAAGCGCTAAGCTTTTCCAGAAAAGTCCCAAGTAATAATTATTATATGGCATTCCAGCATAGATGAAACAACAATAGCTCAAGATTTGTATCAAGACATGCACGAATCAAGGAATTTTCGTCAGGGGGGGGGGGGGGGGGGTCCAGG